>CM062820.1:36887997-37487997 GCA_031772625.1 Pinus tabuliformis
AAAGCAATTGATAAACATTTGGGGGTTATGTTGGCGCGCCGAATGCGATATCGCAATCGGCGTTCGCTAAAGGAATTTCCTGATTAATCCAAGTGATAACGCCACACACACACTTCCGATGCGATATGATGACGCTTAATGATGACCTCAGTTCCAAAAGGTGATTATTTCAAAGCATTAAAGTTTATATTTAAAATCGATTTGACAAAATCACAGATTTCAAAATGCCGTTAAGTAAAGGATAAGGTAATGCATGCGTATTTAAAACTTTGCCCTTCGAATTAACGAGCAATTACGATTAGACCTTTGAAAAAATCTATTACACGCTTTAGGGGTCATTCGGTTTAATAACTTAAGTAATGGTCATTTATGAAGCTGCAGGCCGTAAAATCACCATCATTACATCTACGGTGCCTTCTCAAATCATTAGATCCGCAGCCTCTTTTAGGAATAATCTCGCCACGCTTCAAATCATATATTTATCCCGTTATGGATTGTCATTGTTATTTCTTTGTTACGATTTCTCTTGCACTTGTGTAGAATTCGACTAACGAGAGAAGTCTGAATATGATGGGAAAAAAGTTCAAGAAGATGGCAGGTTCTACTGCGACACCCGCCTCAGGCCAAGCTGCTACACCTTCAAGGAAAGGCTTAATCTCAATACTACATGCACTGGTCTTACTGGTACTACATGGCAAGGGACATACAAATTTGCTAGAAGAAAACAACCAGAAGTGACAGTAACGGAGGCAAGTGTGGATGAATTAAGAAAGTCTGAGGCAACTCTTAAAGATTTGGCTGACTCTTTTCTGCACAGAATAGCAGCCAGGGAACAAGTCTTGCCTTATACTGATGTGGTACGTTGGGCAATTGAAGAAGTTCCTCTCACTAATAGAACCTTCATTTCTAAGGATGGAAGGATTTTCGGCTCCTTCAAGCCTGACGACTTAAGACGAATGTATCATTTGCCCAATCCTGAGCAAGTCTATAACAGAGCATTTGTGGAAAAATTTGCCAGAGAGAATGAATCACCAGCCGAACCTCTCCGAGATTGGAGGCAAAATCCAGCAAAACACAAACAGGATATGTCGGGTAAGTACTCCAATGCCTCTCTGGCTTCACCTTACTGCTATGCTGGAATTATGATGTGTAGATTGTGGGATTTCATGATTCTGCAAATATCCATGTTGATATGGTTCCCTTAATGGAAGCGGCCGTTAATAGTATAATTATGGATTGGGCCACTATCCTGTCTGATAAGTTGGTCTTAGCTATTCGTGAGTTTAGGGCCAAAACCAGAGTCACTGAGAGAAAAATCCCACCTTTTTATTACTCTGCATACATTATGGATGCCCTTTGTTTTAATTCTGAGTTTCCTGTCCTTGGTTGGAGATGGACAACCCATGACCCAACACCTATTCATTTGTATCATCGTAAATTGTGGAAACCTTCTCACAAAGACCATTTGTACCAAATTTGCAATGGTTTTATGGTTCCGTTCACTATTCTATTTTTGACAGACCTATCCCTAGGATTTCCTATGAAGCCTCTTTTGACCTGCCAGCCGTAGCCCATTGGTTCGGCGAAGAATGTTTTCTTATATCAGAGTTTTGGAAGCAAGGCCAGGCCACATGTTCTTCCCGTATACATGCCAGACAAACTGTTAGCCCGAGAAATCTCTTATCAGATAATGTCTGAAGGTGTTACCCAAACTCTCAAAGAGGAGAAGAAGAGAGGATGGCCATCGTTTCCTTTAAGAATTGGAGTTTATACGCTGCTAAATTATAAGCATGCAGAAAAGGAAGCAGCAAAACTCCAAATGCTATCTCTAGTTTCTATTCCAACAGACTCTATGACCCGAACAAGGCTGCTTTCATTGCCTTGGAACAGGCTAAGCTGACAAAGGTTGTTCACCAAGAAGACCAGTTTGACGACCTGTTCATGGGTGCTGATTCAATAAGCCAAGTCAAACAACTTGCTGCGATGAGATATGAAGATATGGAATTAACTGAATTAATAAACTTAGAAAGCAAAGGTTGCAAACTTTGCCTCTAAAGTTATTATCTACAACCCCAACTTCATCCTCAAGCGAGCCTGATCAGCCAGAAATAAATTCACCTCCCGTTACAATTAGAGAACAGGAGGAAAGTCAAAGAAAGCTGCAGGCAGAAAGTCATAGAAGAGAACAAATAGAAAGGCAGCAAAAAGCACAAATTGAACAAGAGCAGAGAAGGCAAAGGGAGATAGAAGAACAGAGACAAAGAGAGATAGAAGAACAGAGGAAACAAGAGGAAGAAGAAAAAATAAGGAAAGAACTGGAAGATAGGCAGAAAAAGGAATTGGAGGAACAGCAACGGAGAGTACAAGAGGAGCAACAGCGGAAGGCATTCGAAGAACAGCAGAGAATTGAAAAAGAAAAAGAACAGAGTAAGCAAATCTCTGTCGATACTGAATTGATTAAGGAATGGAACCAATTTGATTCCATTATAAGTGGTAAAGAAGCCTCCAAAGACTCAGATGCCTTAAAGACTCCCGATATTACTGTTTCTCCGGTTCTTGAAGGAACCAGCGGCCCACCCACAGTACAGAACGTTGAAGAAGTTACTCAGAATCCATCTGATCAAGTTGATCTTCAGGTAGAGGAAATCCCTCCTCTAGACATTTTCTACAGCCCTAAGCATAAAGCCGTTGTAAGACGCTCAAGGAAGGGCGAAGGCTTGATCAACCTTCTGTTTCAAATGAGCAAACAGTCACGGGCAATGTCGTCTGGAAGGGAGAATTAAGTCCCTCTGAAGATTTAACAAAGCTATCGCAATTTGCGGGAGCTTATTCAGCAGCAACCATTGACAAAGCATCCGAAGTGAGTCTTCTTTTGAAGACTAAAGAGCATGAGGTATATGCATTGCAAGCAGAAGTGATAGAGGCAAAGAATAAAACGACACAGGCGGAAGAACAATTGCTGGCTCAACAACAAGAGAATCATTTGTTAACCCAGCAAATTGAAAAACTAAGGATAGACCAAAGTGACATTAAAGCACGTGAATTAGCAGAGGCATATCACAGTTGGAAGCATCAAATGAGCTGTTAATGAAATTAAAGAGGATCATCAAATAGTTCAGCTCTCAGCACAGTTGAAGGTATTAAAGGTGCCAAGAGTATTGAAGATTTCAGAACAGAGGCAACTCTGATAAACAGCGCTTTAATATCTCAGATTAGACTTTTGTGCCAACAGCTAGTTGAGGCTGAGTCACTTTGTGATATATCTACAGCAGTAGTAAGCAAATCGAGAAAGCCAGGACTAACTTGGATCAGGCCGAAGATGAAATAATAGAATATATTGAATGGCAAGATACTCCAGAAGGGCAAGCTGCTATTTTAGCCCGAATTAGTGAAACATACAAGAACATACTTTTCATGGAATGGGAAACACAGGTAATGAAGGCAAAGAGGGCAGCATCCAGATGCAAAACAATTTCCAAAAACATGATCAATATAGTCAATGATACATTGTATCTGGCTAACATGATTTCACAATGCACACCTGGAAACATAACAACCGCGAATATGCTGGAGCATAAGAATTATCTTAAGCTGGAAGAACAAGGGCGGTTAATTGCTGGAGTGAATACCTTGACCTCCGATGCATACTGGCTTTTCTTGATTAAACCGCATTCTCAAAGGTCGGCTCTTAACTGTCTAACCGACGCTCTCCAATACCTGATTGCCGATTTCCAAGATGCCACATATGATGCACAGCTGACTTCTCGCCTCAATACTCCACCTGAAGTAGAGCCAATGCTGGCGATATGTCAGCGAAAGAGTAAAGGCAAAGAGACAGCTGACTGAAGCATCGCCGCGACTGCCGAATCACCCAAATGCAAAATTGATATTTGTTGATGCCGATTTCTTAGTTTTCAGTTTTTAGATATTTAGTAGTTAGATTAGAATAGTATTTATAGACCCTTTCATTGTTTTGGAAAGGGTCGTAAAATTTTGTAAAAGACTAAAAAGGCTGAAGTTTGCACTATTGTGCTTCGGTCTATATTCTTTTTGAAACTCGACCACTGGTCCTTAATTTTACTTGGAATGCTGTTTAAGTAAATTGTGCACTATTGTCGTTTGCTTGGAATGCTTTCTGGTTGGAAGGAAGGACTGCTACATAGCGATTAATACATTGGATTGATCAAACAGCTTGCATGGTACTATTATCTGTATCTGTTCTCTTTTCAGTTATATGAATTGCTGTGTTATTACTTTGCTATTATTGAATACATGTATGTAATACAACAACAAGTCTTCATTTCATATCACTATTGAATGTTTTGAGATTTGTTATCTTTCACCCATGTATGTATCAATGATATAAATGACTGAGTACAGTAATTCGCTATTATAGCTCTGCGTAACTACTTACGCAGAGCAATCTCAAATGATTAAACCATCTATGCTTGTTGTTAGTGTCATCTATATGCCTGTCATTAAGCATAGTTTATTTAACGATGTTACTGTCTGAATTGATAAGTCCGGGATTAGCTTATAGTTTTTGTATTTCTTTTATAGTTTAGTTATTTTGTTTATTATCATTTCATATCTTAAATCATCCATCCATCCCGTTCACTTATAATCTTTGGGAAACTGTCCCGTTATCCCCAGTCGGAGCCACTATTCCAAACGGAAAAGGAGCTGCACTAAGTTCCGGACCGGGTGGTTTCCCCGATGTTGTTGCAACGAATTTCGAGGCATCAACAGCTGGCAAATCAAGGCGAAAAGCATTTTCACAAATTTTATCAAGTATCTTGAAAGGTCCATACCTTATTGGTTTTAGCTTCTTACCTGTTGGAAATAATACTGAGAGGGGGGGTGAATCAGTATTATCTAATTCTTTTAATAAATCTTCCTTATTTGTTCTTTGAATTATTTTTGCATGTTAGTATCATAAAATAATGAGCATGAACAAAGAAAACAGATAGTCACACCAAAGAACACAAGATGTAAGGTGGAAACCCAATGTGGGTGAAAACCACCTGCTGCAATATGTCTCTATCTTCTTTCAAATTAGAAACTCCTTTTACAATGGTTTTGTACTGGTGCAGTCCTTTACCAGTACGCAGGCTGCAACCTGCAGAGAGCTACAACTCTCTCTTGTTTTCCAGTCTCTCCTGGAAGGGAGCTACAACCCCCTACTTCTTTTCTTACAAGGACCACTTTTCATAAATTTTCAAACTGGATCCATAAGCATCAAATGATCACCAAGTATAAGAAAAACACCTAGTCAACTGTAGTAACCAGATCAACAATAATAGAACCAGACCCAGAACACCTTATCAACAGAAAAGTACAGCCAAACAAAATGTCTTAAGATAGACACGCAGTTCTTCTTTCTCTGGTCTGCGTGCGTACACACTTCACCTTCTGCTCCCCTGCGTATACCCGCAGAGACCCTTCCGCTGTATAGCGTGTCCACGCTCTGTTTCTTCAACCGCACTGCTTACTGTTACTGCAGGTACGCACCCAGAGACACTATTACGCCGCGTACTATTGCTGCAGGTACGCGCCCAGAGATACTATCGCGCCGCGTACAGTTACTGTGCGTACGCACCTGAACCTTCGTCTCTCTGCGTACCCACGCAGGTCTCCTGTTTCTGCTTTGCGTACCCACGCAGATCTTCTGTTTCTGCTTTGCGTACCCACGCAGATCTTCCGTTTCTGCTCTGCGTACCCACACCGCTCTCCTGTTAAACACCTGTGTACTCCTGATTAGGGCCAAATAGGCAGTCCACCAGAGTGGCACAGATGCTCAGATGCCCAGATCTGATCGTGCGCTCGAGAGATTGTAGAGCTGTAACAAGGGTCTTTCTCACCTCTAGTTATCTCACATTACAAGTCAATCCGGGAGCGTTTTGTTATTGTAAAGGGTATCTCAATTTGAGGCTATTTGTCAGAGTAATGCTTAGTAGTATAGGTCTAAGAAATACAAGAGTAAACGGATGCTAAGCTATGGCTAAATTACTTTTGCATAAAGAAATCACACGCGGCAACTTTATCAGTCAAGGGTACGGAAGTAGTAACCCATCCCTCTAGAAACTGATGAAGGAAAAGGAATTAGAGTATGGATCATGGATCTGGGAGCATAATAGTGTCTGCTGTGTCTCACGACAGCCTTGATCCTCCTCCCACACCAAACGAATGAATGCAAGTAAAAAGGAACAGCAAGAAAGCAGAATGGAACGGCAATTCAGAAATGGAACAACAGTAAAAGGAACGGCAATAAAGAAACTAAATCTCGCGAGTTCAACACTCTCAATTCTTGGCATCAACTTACATACAAAGAAAGAGCAATCTTTTGTACAAGGAGACAGCTTAATCAAATGGAACAGCAAACCACCACAAACAGGAAACGTCAATCATATGTACACATAATCTGAAATGATCACCAGTAGTCCACACACAACGTTAATTCCATCTTCTTATGATCATCACTCCAACCATATGTAGCTAAAACATTCCACTTATAAATTCTGTAACAGAAGTGAACAACTCAGAACAATATTATGTGATCAATTCTGGAAATATGATGTAAACTTGTTACAAAGATTTACGAAAGGAAAACTACTGGTGAACGAGTATGGAACAGCATGTAAGTATATCAGATTATTAAGAACAATAAACAAACCACACAAAGCCAAACTGTAATGATACAATCAGCCAGTGTCCGTTGGAGCTGGGCCTTTAGCTTCCAATGGCACACCGCCGTAACTTACTTCAGATGCAGGGAGAAAGTAACACCAAATATATTATATTAACGCATCAATGATAGTACAGCAAAACTAAGTCTCAAAGAGACTCGATAGTCTGAGTTTAAACCAACTGTGAAGTCTGTAAACAGAAAGTAAAGATACAAGATAATCAAAAGTCCCTGAAGTCTTCGATGCTGCCCCTTTTTATACAAGTAATGGCGGAGTTAACTAAACAACAAAATAATTGAAAGTAACGATCCCTCAGGATCAAAGATCCTGAGGGATCTGTTAAACTGTTACTTCCTCTCTTTTCTCTGCCTAGCCTTCCGAACTGACAGTCCTTCATCTCGTCCCGGATTGATCTGCCTTGATTTACTCGCCCTGGTCTGGATTTTATTTGGTTTTGGAGGGACAGCCGTTATCTTCTCATGGAACTCTCGTTTTGCACCGCGCCTTCCCACTTTTGTCTTTTCCTGCATAGAGAAGATAACTATTAGTGATTGGGTCATTCGTGCTTATTCTCATTACATTCTCCTTATTTTATAACAAAGAAAAGGTTACAACTATTGCTTGAAACACCACTAAGTTATTCGTTAAAACATACCTTTCCAATGCTCTACACACCCCCCGGCTTACTCTGTTTCATGGCCTCATGAAAACGTTATAATTAACATGGAGAGCGGTAAGAGAATAGGTGGGAGAGGGCACCTCGTGAGGAGGTCTGCAACCATGGTGAGCAACCAGATTATCAAAGAATTGATTCAATTGATCTGCAGGCATATTATACAAGGCCTGGTACCCAGGTGCAGGGTGCCAAATAATCGGGCTACGGAACCGGTATCCTAACCAAGACGGCCCAGCTTGCAGAATGCGCTGGCCATAAAGGCTCAACCGTTCAGCAGCCAGCTCAAAATTCTCATATTTGAATGGCTCCCTGAGCTGGATGCTTGGGGTAGAAATCCGATAGCGGAATTTGGCAGCATCCAGGGCAAAATCCTTAATAGCCAGAAAGTATTCCAAGCTATTTCGAATCAAATCCTCATGCATGGGTCCTAGCAGTTCTATGATGCCCGGGGTTCTCATAAGGCTTTTGTGTGATTGCCATAGGTGAACTGGGTTTCTAGGCTCGGCCCTGACCCATAGATCTAGGCTGTTCTCCTGCCTCTGAAAGGCATTGTAAGCCCTGAGCCATTTTAACTGATTGACCCCAAATGAAACAAAGGCTTGTAGCTGTATATCTCCTACAAAAGGGCCAGGGTTTAAATCAGTTTCCTGCTCAAGCACCATATTGTGCAAATAGAATTCACATAGTAACCGTTGGACCTTAACCCCATAATGTTTGCAACAATCAATAAAATCATTAACAGTATTAATCTGAATAGGGGCACCTGCCCTGACAGCTTTTATTTTCAATCTTAAGTATCTTTCAAGGAGAAATAAAGCATAATTCTTTGCAGGGGCCCTGCAAGTCAAAACATCACCATACAGCGAACATACAGTGTCCAATTGTTTAATAACAACATCTAGTCGACGCGTTACCTTAGCAACCTTTTCCTGCTCCTTTTGCCATCCTTCAAAGGCCTGACTCTCTGATTGACTCATGTTCCGCAGTTGCTGCTGCAGTTCTTCATGTTTTTCCCGAGGGATCATTTGTTCCTTTAACTGCTCAGCTTCCTGCTGCAACTCCTCGTATTTTTCCCGAGGGACCATTTGTTCCCTTAGCTGGTCAGCCTCCTGTCGGGCTTGCTTCATCTTGTGGTGCAAGGCCTTGGTTTTTGGATCCTTTTTCCATGATTTCTCAGAGGCAGGGAGTTTTATCTGGACCTTCACGTTTCGCTGCCTGGAATTCCTATCCCGAATTATCCCTAAAGGTGGTGCCTCAGTTTGGACTGCTTTGTTTTCCCTTTCTTTCTTAACATGAATAAAGGGGTACGATGGCCCCTCTGTAAATGGAATGCCGTCTTGCGGCTCGGTTTTGATTGGAACGGTAGTTGGTTCCAATGGGCTATTTGGAACAACAGTCTGTTCCTCAGCGTCAATAGGAACAACATTCTGATGTTCCATATCAGATGGAACGGAATTTTGATGTTCCATATCAGATGGAACGACATTTTGTTCCTTAGTGCTGGTTGGAACAGTCGTAGGTCTATCAGCAGAGTATTGACCTACGGGACGCCTATAAGCCCCTTGCCTTCTCATCCGACAGGACCCTGCTGCATTTGTCCTTCTTTTTCTCCTTATGGTCCTTCTTATTCTCAGACTGGCTTTCAAACTTCGAATTTTCTGCCGAAGCTGGGCTATAATATTCAGCAGTCTCTGCTGTTTCTTTCTCAATTTCTTAATTTCTCTTGCTTCGGCAGTGGGCGCATGAGTGGCCCTCAGTTCTGCTCCTCTTTCATCGAGGGTTTCTTCTGGCATTCCGGGAACGAACTGTTCCCGACAAGCATTTTCATTCTCCACGTCAACAGCAGGTGGGTTTTCTTCTGGTGTCTTGGGAACAGATTGTTCCCGGTTGGTATTTACATTTTCTTTGTCAACAACAGGGGGGTTTTCTCCTCCTGCCATTTCTTCATGCAATTCTTCATGCGTCTCTTCCCCAGAGGGTCCTTCAGGAGGGTCTGCTGGACTGGAAGGTGAAGCATAATCTCCCACGCTGGCCAAGATGGTGGCCAGCTCTTCTTCCCCCACGGGGTCCCATGGCGGGCTGTCCCCCAATTGTTCCATTTCCTCCTCCTGAATTGGCTGCTCAGTGGCTGCCTCCGGATAGTCGGCCTCGGCCTCAGAGTCAGAATGTTCATTTCCTTCCTCGGCTTCTGCTTCGTTCTCAACTTGTTCCACATTTTCCCTCGAGGGTTCCTGTTCTGGCACTGGTGGCTCATCTGTTATTTCGATCGGCTAGTCAATGCTTAGCTGGATTTTCCCCAGCCTGCCTTTTATCCTTGCCAACCGAGCTGACTTCCTAGGCCTCTCGGGCTGTTCGGGTGTGCTGGCCACCTGCTCTTCCACCACCACCTTTCTGCGTTTTTCAGATTGTTCTGGCGTGCCAGAGGAATGCCTACGTTTCGAGGCAGCACGCTCTTCTGTGGCCAGTTCCTTATGTTTTTCTGCATGTCCAGATGCTCTAGAGGAACGTTTTCTCTTTACTGACTCCGTGCGTTTCTTGGGTTGCTCGGGTGTATCCGAGGGATGCTTGGGTTTTGGTGATTCTCTGGGCTTCTTGGGTGTTTCAGAGGTACTAGCGGGATGCTTAGCCTTTGGGGATGGTGATGCCACTCCCCCTCCAATTGTTGTAATAAGCTCCCCCCAGCTACTCTGCTGCTGAGTGAGACTGTGGCTCACTATCAGGCGGATCAACCCATGGTGGCTAACCACTGCGTCTTCATGGTGTGCCTTTTTCAGGCTCCGAAAGGCATCATGCAGTAATGAATTTAACAATGCAGGGAGATTCACAGAACATTTTCCTTTTAACACAGCCAGGAGCTCAAGGTGACGCGGTCTTACCACATCTTTTCGCCCCTCGCAGGTGATGTAGCTCTGCACCACCTTTGCCAATTCGCTCCAGGGTTCTCCTAGCGTTGCCGGCAGCACTCCTTTTCCCTTCACTGTTAGATTCTGTCCTTCGTCTTGGAAAATTTCTATGATCTTTTGCAACCTCTCTTTCTTTATCGTCCATGTTGGTCCTGAGGCTGGTAATCCTGTTACTTCCGCGATTATTTCCTTCGTGACCATTATCTGCTTCTCTCCCACTACGGAGTGTTCTTCCTGCAAATTCTGCAGGAATTCCATGGCCACAGTTTCATTTGATTCACGCAGGCGGCTAAAATAAGTTAGCCACCCTGCCCTTTCTAGGATCTCCCGAGCAGCTTCGGAGACTACTAGCTTACTAGGCTCGCTTCTGATAGCCTTGCCTCCCATGGTTCTGTTTTGGGATCCTAGATGGAACAGCAATTACCTGTCGCAAAGAACGTAATCGCAGCAAGAAAAAAAACACAGAGCATGCATGAAAATAGATTGTAAATAACAACTTTTTGCAAAAATAGCATTGTCATGCTGTTAACCCATGCCGTACCTTCGTACCATATCATTTCCGAATGATGTGCTAACACGTAGCCGGCGGAGTAATGAGATCACCTCCCCCCTCGCAATATGATAGGCTGTCCCAGCCGTCAAATGGAGGAGCAGCCGCCATCCCGTCACCAAGTCATAAAGGAACAACATATAGAGTTTTGCCATGTTTCAGATTAGACAAAGAAATACCGAGATCGAGGCAAAAGGTAGATCACGTTTTGCATAAGCCTGCGTGATGTGATGCAAGGCAGGAGGATAGGACGTCTGGCACTCATATAAAGTCTGAGGTAGTCATAGTCAATACCTTTGCCATGATTGGTGGTGATAGATATTCATGCGACGTATCCATCAAAGTGTAAGATATAATTATTACGAGGATAGAAAGAAGTATTTGATATGATCCAATTTGGTGTATATATTACGACTCTGATACCATTAACAGAGCTCTGCTGCCGACAGGTGTTCATAACCTTGGCAGAGTTGTTTATTTCACCCTGGAACCATGGTCCTTTGTGTATTTTTGAAGAGCAATTCTTGTCAAAATGCAGGCCATCATGCTGGCTTGGTAACCAGATAACCATGATGCCATTCACGAGAGAGGTGCGAAACGTGGGTAGGCTGGCTCGTAATGAGACCCCCTGTTCCAAGGTTTGTTTATGTAGTGAACCCGTTGGACCATATCCCTGGTGTGGTGGCCATGATGGGAATGCCACTTCGCTTCCAATCTTATGATCATAGTAGGCTGGTTCTTTAATGAAACCCCCTATCCTGCATTTGACAAATAATTTCTTTTTATTTTGCTTTTGCTTTTTTTTTTTTTTTCTTTGAAACAGACTTTTCTCTTGTGTAATTACACATAAGGGTGGTTCAGCCCTCCTTAAGAGTGGGAATGGCGGAAGAAGTCTTGTCATCCCAATAGGAAGATATAAATATTCTGTTCTTATTTCCAAGTAATAATAGAGAAAATTGTAGGAACTCAACATGATGAAATTTTCCAACAAGGCAGAGGAGGTGAGACCATGACAACAAAAATAATGAGTGTGTGGATCCTTCCTTTGCTGTTGCATCAATACTAGGGCTGTTAAAGATAGCGATTTATGATATGCTGATCTCGATATATCCTGACTTTTATATTCATTGCATAAATGTATAGCTGCTACTTATGGCCTTGGAAAGAGGATGGACAACACATCCTTTATATGAAAGGGACAAGAGCATACTACTCCTTTTTGAAAGGGGAGGGTGAGGAGGAGTTCATCTGATGCATTGCCTTAAAAAGGGCAGCAGAAGCACACAAATGCTGTTTCCTTTGAAAAAAGGAACAGCAAGAATACTCACAAGTGCTGTTCCTTTTAAAAAGGAACAGCAAAAATACTCAAGTGTTGTTCCTTTTGAAAAGGAACAGCAAAAACACTCAAGTGCTGTTCCTTTTGAAAAGGAACAGCAAAAACACACAAGTGCTGTTCCGTTTGAAAAGGAACAGCAAAAACACTCAAGTGCTGTTCCTTTTGAAAAGGAACAGCAAAAACACTCAAGTGTTGTTCCTTTTGAAAAGGAACAACAAAAACACACAAGTGCTGTTCCGTTTGAAAAGGAACAGCAAAAACACTCAAGTGTTGTTCCTTTTGAAAAGGAACAGCAAAAACACTCAAGTGCTGTTCCTTTTGAAAAGGAACAACAAAAACACACAAGTGCTGTTCCTTTTGAAAAGGAACAACAGAAACACACAAATGTTGTTCCTTTTGAAAAGGAACAGCAGAAACACACAAGTGCTGTTCCTTTTGAAAAGGAACAACAAAAACCCAAAAGTGCTGTTCCTTTTGAAAAGGAACAGCAAAAACACACAAGTGTTGTTCCTTTTGAAAAGGAACAGCACGCACAAATGCTAAAAACATATATACAAAATTTACAATCTTATATACAAGATGTGGTAATAAAAGATGAATTTCTTACTGATCTATAGGTGAGGAAGTTTTTGCTTCCTCGCCCATAATCTCAATGTTAGTATCTTGGCGTAGCTGCTGACAAAAAGATTCCTGAGTGAGCGGTTTGCGATACAGACGAACTCGGTGGCCGTTTGCCTTAAATGTATATCCAGACCCATCGATTGTGATCAGAGTAAGGGTCCCATTGTCATGGACTTTTTGAATCTTGTATGGTCCCAACCAACGAGTCTAAAGCTTCCCCGGGAAATCCTGAAATCTAGAATCATATAACAGAGCCCAGTCTCCTTCATGAAATATCTTGTTTTTCATGAGCGCATCATGCCATTTGGCTCGCTGCTGTTGAATGAGTGCTGTATTCTGTAATGCAGAGAGCCTTATTTCATCTAATTCATTAATTTGTTGTAATCGATTTTTCTGTGCTTCACTTAAATCCAATCCGACTTCTTGGGCAGTTCGCAGCGTTTGGATCTCGAATTCTATAGGAAAAATGGGCTGCTTTCCAAACACTAAGTGATATGGTGAATAGCCGGTGGTGCTTCTCCATGTGGTTCGATAAGCCCATAGTGCCTCGGGTAGTCGGGCGGCCCAATCACGCCGATGTGAGGCAACGGTTTTTGTCAAAATAGACTCTATTACCTTATTGCTGCTCTCCACTTGCCCATTTGCCTGTGGATGGTATGGGGTAGTAATTTTATGCTGGACACGATAGTTATTGAGTGTTGCAGCTAATTTATGCCCCACAAATTGTGGTCCTCCGTCTGTAATTACTTCTCTTGGAAGACCATAACGTACAAACAAATGGAACAAGAACTGTATTACCGAATCTTCTGTAGCTCTAGGCAATGCCTCCGCTTCAACCCATTTGGTAACATATTCAGTTGCCACCAAAATGTAGGTTCTTTGGTTTGATGGCGGGCTGATGGGTCCGACGAAGTCCAGAGCCCAGCGTTCGAAAGGTTCGATCACTAATTGAGGCCGCAAAGGCATTTCGTCGGCTGGACCAGGTCGTCCTGCACGCTGACAGCTATCACAGGCCTGGACAAATTTTTTCGCATCCTTGAAAATTGTAGGCCAGTAATATCCCGTTTGTAATACTTTATGTGCTGTTCTTCGTTCAGCAAAATGTCCTCCACATGGCCCGTCATGGCAGGCTTTCAAGATATCAAAGATTTCGTCCTCTCGAATACATCTTCTGATTTCCATATCTGCACCTGTGTGAAACAAATAGCCCCCAACCCACGAAAATCGAGTGCTTTTCTGAACAATCTGCTTTCGTTCATTGGGGGTTAAATGTTTTGGAAGCTTACCTACTGCAAGATAGTTAGCAACATCAGCGTACGAGGGAGTCTGAACAGCGACAGCAAATAAGTGTTCGTCTGGAAATTGGTCCTCGACTGCTGCTGCTTCAACTGATTTTGGTATTCGTGAGAGGAAATCAGCTACAGGGTTTTCTTTCCCCGGTCGATCTCTGATTGTAATATCAAACTCCTGCAACAGGATCAACCACCTGGTTATTCTTCCATTTGTAACAGGCTTATTTGCTAAATACTTAATAGCAGAATGGTCTGTATACAAAATAACGGGATAGCCTGTAATATAGTGTCTAAATTTATTAACAGCGTGTATCACAGCTAAAAATTCTTTTTCGGTGACAGTGTAATTTAATTCAGCCGGAGCCAAATTTTTGCTGATGTAATAGATGGCGTATGGTCTTTTATCCTCTTCTTGGCCTAGAACTGCACCGATTGCTGTGTCTGAGGCGTCAGTTGAAATTTGGAATGGTAAATTCCAATTAGGTCCTCGGAGAACTGGAGCTGTAGATACCAGCTTCTTTAATTCTTTGAAAGCTCGATCACATTTCTCTGTCCATAAGAAGTCAACATTTCCAGTTAATGCATATAAAGGTGCGGCAATATGTGAATAATGTTGTATGAATCGTCTATAATACCCAGAAAAACCAAGAAAACTGCGTACCTCTGTTTGATTAGTGGGGGTCAGAATAAGCAAAAGTATTTGAATTTTGGCCGGGTCTACCTGAATACCAGCTGCTGAAATATAGTGTCCCAAAATGAGTCCTTCGGTCATCATCATGTAACACTTTTCGTGACTCAAGCAAAGTCTGGTAGCGATGCAGCGCTGTAGGACTTTTTCGAGAGTATCTAGAGCTGGATCAAAGTCATCTCCATATGGTGTGAAGTCATCCATGTAGACTTCCAATCCATCATTAATTAAATCTGCAAAGATGCTAAGAACAGCCCTTTGGAATGTGGCCGGAGCATTACATAAACCAAAAGGTAAGACTCGATAAGCGAACGTTCCCCAGGGACAAGTAAAGGTAGTCTTATCCTGGTCTTCAGGGGCAATCTGAATCTGATTGTATCCGCTGAAGCCATCCAAGAAAGAAAAGAATTTCTTGCTTGCTAAGGTGTCCAGTACCTGATCTATGAATGGGAGAGGGAAGTGATCTTTTTGTGTGGCTTTGTTTAATTCTCTATAATCCACACAGATCCTCCATTTCCCGTTCTTTTTAGGTACTACCACAAGTGGAGAGACCCATTTGCTGTCAGAGATAGGATAAATAAAATTAACATCTAAAAGTTTCTGAAGCTCAGCTTTTACAACATCTTTTAAATGGGGGTTGAGTCTTCTTTGCGGTTGACGAACAGGTCTTGCATCTTTTTCGATATAAATATGATGTGTGCATAGCTGGGGATGAATCCCTTTCATATCGGGATAGTCCCATGCAAATGCCTCCTGATACTTTCGTAACAGCTGGATGAGTTTTGTCTCTTGATCTGGTGTCAGATTAGCATTAATATTTAAAGTTTTCCCCAGTTCAATTTCCACTACTTTGCTATTAGCGACAGAAGTCACAGGTATAATTTGGTCATGTTCATCTTTCAGAGGATCCTCCTCTAATTCATTATCAAATGCCGCTTTTATCATAAAACATTGTGTATACGATGTGGATTCTGTTTGATTAATGAGTTTATTGATGGCATCGTCTTCCGTTTTATCTTTGAAATCTAGCGCTTCCTGGACTGTTAATGGGGGTCTAATATTGTCAGTGATATATGAGGCAGAGCGCAGGTTGGTTCTCATCATCGTGATTCTTGGCTGCGCTGGAGGGTACAAGATTAAATTTTTGATATCCGGCCCTCTGGTTATGGTCATGTTTCCCTGCCGGCAACCAATGTAGGCGTTAGCAGTAGCGAGCCACGGTCTACCTAGAATTAGCGGATGTCCATCTAGTCGGGTTTTTGGATTAATTATCAGGAAATCGGTCGGGTATTCCCAGGAGTCCACTGAAACCATGACATCATACAAGGTGCCTTCTGGTCTAATTACTGATCGGTCAGCTAGTTCTAACAAAGTGGAAGTAGGTTCTACCGATGTAATTCCGAGCTTCTGGCAAGTCGATGTTGTCAGGATGTTAATTGCAGCCCCTAGATCAACTAAGACGTTGGTCAAGGTCTGCCCATAGATTTGAACAGTGACAATTGGGTTTCCAGGGTCCTCGTATTTAACTGGTGTTTCTTTTCCTGATAGGAGGTCGGATAAGGTGCCGACTACCTGGACTCTTGGGTTAGAGGTTACATTTCTTTTTGATTTTCTGCTACACAGGTCTTTTATGGTTTTTGCATATATGGGGATATCCTGTATAGCTTGGAGGAATGGAATTCTTATATACAAGTTTTGTAGTTCTCCCAGAATATCAAAATCTGGATATTGTGTTGGTCGTGGAATGGCCAATCGTTCTGGGAAAGGTGGAGGAGATGTAATTACTTGATGATGGGCCTGGTCTTTATTTACATCTTCCTGTTGTGACGGCTGTTCTATAGGTAACTGATCTTCAATGTGAGTTGTTCTATGTCCCTCAGTTTCTATTATTCGCCCAGATCTTAACTGAAGATCATTGCACTCCTGCAGATCAGGTTCAATCTCTGAGGATTCTATAATTTGAAGAGATTGAACTGGTCTATTATTCGGATTGGGGTTGGGTTGGGCTGGGAGCTGCGGTCTCAGATTAGGCTGGGGATTTTGTTGTAAGGCTGGCAGAGTTGGTTGAGGGAGTGGAATTGATCCTGCTGGCTAATATGTCGATTTTGGCCAGTTTGTCTGCCAGGGTGAACCTTGCGAAGTAGAAGGGGTCCATTGCGGAGGATATGAATTATTCTGCCAATATGGTGGGGGATAAGGGAAGTTTGGCCAACCAAATTGGTTCATCCAAGGATTCGGAGTAGGAAACATTTGAGGTGACCAATTCGAAAACGGGGGCTGAGACTGGTTTTGCCACATATTCTGTTGCTGAGCATTGAACTGCGGGGGTTGAAAAGAAGAGGAGGGGTCTGAAAACATACCAGATTGCCTTGGCTGCCATTGACGACGCTGGTTAATAAAATATGCTGATTCTGGCTCCTCTTCTGCTTCTTTGTATACTGCCTTCAAACCAGGAAGTGAGGGGCAACTTTCAGTCAGGTGGTCCTTGGTACAGATAGCACATGTTTGGACTGTATCCAGCGGGCATTCCTTGTGGCTATGTTTCTTCCTGCATCGAGGGCAGAAAATCGCTAGATTCTGTTCCGCCTCTGCTTGCTTCTGTTTAGCCTGCACAATATCAAGCTGTGTAGTTAATGTCCCCAGGATATCAGTTTTAAAATTTTCTAGCAAATTTCCAAGTTCCACACGTGTTACTCCCTCTGTTGATGTTCTGTTATCTCTGGTAAAGCGATCATATTCTGCTGGTTTTATCCTTGTGCTGCCTCTTGAGCTCCTGATACACAGATCAATGATGTCAGCAAAATTTTCCTGATAAATGTCTCCTTTCCCCATAATATTCAACGTTTCAATCCATTGTTCTTTCATACCTCTAATTAATGCGGTTTTCAACACGTTATCAGGCAGAGGTAACGATGCATAGGGAGATCTTTGCAAGTTATATTGGAAACGTTCTACATATTCTTCTAGAGTTTCGTTTGGTCTGGCTGACATTTGAAAGATTTCATCTTTTAGTTCTCTTGACCTACAGTAATCCTGATATTTCTTTAAAAAGGCTTCTTTCATTTGATCCCAATTGTTAATAACCCCACCTCCTAAGCCCATAAACCATCTTAAAGCAGCCCCTTTTAATGTGGAGGGGAACAGTTTTAATTTCTGGGGATCGGTGGTGTAATCGTATCCTCTACATAATACATCAAATTCGAACAAGAATGCGTCCGGATCTTCTGATGTAAGGCCATGAAATGTGGGGATATGCTGGAGAGGGATAGCTTTCATGGGCGCATTTGCTGCAGAATCTACTATAGGATATTGCAATGTGGAGGTCTGGGTGTTTGGCTGATTCTGCGCCATGGGATCGAATATATGCCAGTAACCCTCAGGAATTTCCAAGAGAGTGTTCCTTGGTTGAGAAGGGGTAGTCTTAACAGGGATTGTTTTGACAACACTCCCTTTATCAGGGATAATGATGGTCCCAACTGTCTGAGGTGAATGAATTCCTTCAACGAGGATTTTTGCAGCGCTTCCTTTATCCGGGCTATTTAAAGGCTGGTTTGGTTCAACAGGAGATCTAGGTTCCCCGATTTCCCCTGTTTCTCCTCCTCCTTCGCAAAGGTTACTAAGATTCCCTTCGTGCAATAGTCCAGGAGTCAAATTTTCAATTTCTTGAAAGTCCTGCTCCTCTGTTTGACTGTGCACCTCAGCAAAGGCTTCAGATGGTGATTCCGAGGCCTGAAGGGAACTAGTAGGCTGTTTAGAATTGATTTTCCTATAACCTACTGATGGCTGAGATTCGGCTTTCTAATAGATTTCGTCTATGAAGGTCGTTCGTCCAAGGGTCACCGGCCCCTTGGCTTTTTCGACTTTGGATGGAGGCTTTTGATTTTTTTCTGGCTTTTTCTGCTTAGTCATGCACTCCAATTAAACTGCTAAATCCTATTTAACCAATCAATTCTGCTAGGAAAGCGGACGGTGGAGCAGGGCTTTTACATGCTCCGCACGCAGGTTCTTACCTTCCATTTTTAAAATCCAACTCTCCCCTAGCAGATTCGTACACTACCCTGTTTAAAAGACAAATGGCTATACCCTTTCCCCGGCAACGGCGCCAAAATGTAGAGCTGTAACAAGGGTCTTTCTCACCTCTAGTTATCTCACATTACAAGTCAATCCGGGAGTGTTTTGTTATTGTAAAGGGTATCTCAATTTGAGGCTATTTGTCAGAGTAATGCTTAGTAGTATAGGTCTAAGAAATACAAGAGTAAACGGATGCTAAGCTATGGCTAAATTACTTTTGCATAAAGAAATCACACGCGGCAACTTTATCAGTCAAGGGTACGGAAGTAGTAACCCATCCCTCTAGAAACTGATGAAGGAAAAGGAATTAGAGTATGGATCATGGATCTGGGAGCATAATAGCGTCTGCTGTGTCTCACGACAGCCTTGATCCTCCTCCCACACCAAACCAATGAATGCAAGTAAAAAGGAACAACAAGAAAGTAGAATGGAACGACAATTCAGAAATGGAACAGCAGTAAAAGGAACGACAGTAAAGAAACTAAATCTCGCGAGTTCAACACTCTCAATTCTTGGCATCAACTTACATACAAAGAAAGAGCAATCTTTTGTACAAGGAGACAGCTTAATCAAATGGAACAGCAAACCACCACAAACAGGAAACGTCAATCATATGTACACATAATCTGAAATGATCACCAGTAGTCCACACACAACGTTAATTCCATCTTCTTATGATCATCACTCCAACCATATGTAGCTAAAACATTCCACTTATAAATTCTGTAACAGAAGTGAACAACTCAGAACAATATTACGTCAATTCTAGAAATATGATGTAAACTTGTTACAAAGATTTACGAAAGGAAAATTACTGGTGAACGAGTATGGAACAGCATGTAAGTATATCAGATTATTAAGAACAATAAACAAACCACACAAAGCCAAACTGTAATGATACAATCAGCCAGTGTCCGTTGGAGCCGGGCCCTTAGCTTCCAATGGCACACCGCCGTAACTTACTTCAGATGCAGGGAGAAAGTAACACCAAATATATTATATTAACGCATCAATGATAGTACAACAAAACTAAGTCTCAAAGAGACTCGATAGTCTGAGTTTAAACCAACTGTGAAGTCTGTAAACAGAAAGTAAAGATACAAGATAATCAAAATTCCCTGAAGTCTTCGATGCTGCCCCTTTTTATACAAGTAATGGCGGAGTTAACTAAACAACAAAATAATTGAAAGTAACGATCCCTCAGGATCAAAGATCCTGAGGGATATGTTAAACTGTTAATTCCTCAGGATCAAAGATCCTGAGGGATATGTTAAACTGTTAATTCCTCTCTTTTCTCTGCCTAGCCTTCCGAACTGACAGTCCTTCATCTCGTCCCGGATTGATCTGCCTTGATTTACTCACCCTGGTCTGAATTTTATTTGGTTTTGGAGGGACAACCGTTATCTTCTCATGGAACTCTCGTTTTGCACCACGCCTTCCCACTTTTGTCTTTTCCTGCATAGAGAAGATAACTATTAGTGATTGGGTCATTCGTGCTTATTCTCATTACATTCTCCTTATTTTATAACAAAGAAAAGGTTACAACTATTGCTTGAAACACCACTAAGTTATTCGTTAAAACATACCTTTCCAATGCTCTACAGAGATCACCCTTCACAGATTCACTTTCATAAAGATCAAGCTTTTAAGACCATAACCCAATATATTTCAGATCTTAAGATATTCAATTGCAAAAGATGCCTAGCCAAGTGATCTCCTTTGCTTTATATAGGCAAGCTCCTCCTAAAATCATGGATCAATACCACGAGCCAAAACCATAGAAACACAAATACCGTCGGCTAGTTAAACATAAGAAACCCCATGTGTGCTTTTCTTTGCCTTGAAATGTGTGCATTGGGGTACGCACCTCCTGGACGACTTATCTGCGTATCAGGCCGCGGTCCCTTCACGGTGTACCTGCGGGTACGCACTTTCTGAACTGATCTCCTGCATACTTCTAAATTTTCAATATATTGAGAGCCTTGCCATGGGGGTTGCCATCAAGTACAACATCTGTAACATATATATCCATACTAGAAACATAATGCCAACAATCTCCCCCTTTGGACTTGATGGCAACCTCACACACTTCAGCTTCATTCTCCCCCTTTGACATCAAGGGCAAAGGGTTATGCTCCCCCTAAGAACATGCTCCCCCTGAATATGAACCAAATCTGCAGCGAAGAACCATAATCCACCATGAAAGAGATAGAGACATATTGCAGCTACTTCCAAGATCTCCTTCTGCACATCCTCCATAATGCCAACAATGCATTATATGCTCCCCCTGAACCTGTACCATCAATCAGAAGAGGTTCAGCAATAAGATGATGCATCAACAACCCCTAGCTTTTGCCTGAGGTATTCAAAAGTGTCCCTGGGCAATGGTTTGGTGAGTATATCAACAACTTGTTCCTTAGAAGGAACATACTCCAACTTGACCTTCTGTTCAAGCACTTGTTCCCGGAGAAAATGATACTTGATTGGTATGTGCTTGGTTTTTGAATGCATAACAGGATTCTTTGAGATGCTGATTGCACTTGTGTTATCACATAAGATGGGGATTGGTGGTGTACAAGTGATTTGAAAATCCTGCAAAGTCTGCATCATCCAAAGGAGTTGGGTGCAACAAGATGCAGCAGCAACATATTCCGCTTCAGTTGTAGACAAGGCAATCGAACTCTGTTTCTGCTGAACCAAGATACCAGTCTGGAACCCATAAAGAATGCACCACCACTTGTGCTTTTCCTGTCATCCACGCTTCCGGCCCAATCTGCATCTGTATAAGCATGAAGTGTAAGATCTGTATCTCTAGGATACCACAAGCCATAATTTTGAGTCCCTTGAAGATATTTGAAAATTCTCTTCACTGCCTGAAGATGAGTCTCCTTCGGATTTGCCTGAAATCTTCCAACTATTCCAACTGCATGCATGATGTCCGGTCAGGTACCTGTCAAATAAAGTAAACTTCCAATCATAGATCTGTAGGTTGGTTGATGTACTGCTGCAGATTCATCATTTGCACTGAGGCTACATCCTGTGACCATGGGTGTACATACTGGTTTTGCATCTTCCATACCGTATTTCTTCAAAATCTGTTTGAGATACTTGGTTTGAGATAAAAAGATTCCTCCTTATTTTTGTTGGATTTGCAAACCAAGGAAATATGTCAGTTCTCCTAGCAAGGACATTTCAAATTCTTTCTGCATGACCAAGGCAAAGCTTTGACTCATAGCTTCTTCATTGCTGCCAAAAATAATGTCATCTACATACACAACAAGTATTAGCAATTTGTCATTTTCAACTTTTATATAAAGATTGCTATCTGCTGATCCTTTTGAAAAGCCTTGTTGATGAAGATATTTGTCCAAACGGTAGTACCAAGCCCTTGGAGCTTGTTTGAGACCATAGAGAGCCTTTTTCAATCTGCATACAAGATTTGGATCATTTCCAAGAATGAACCCATCTGGCTGTTCAATGTATACTTCTTCTTCCAAGTCTCCATTCAGAAAGGCTGATTTCACGTCCATTTGAAATACTTTGAAGTTTTGAAAACTTGAGAGAGCAAGGAACATTCGGATGGCCTCAAGTCTTGCAACAGGAGCAAAGGTTTCTTCAAAGTCTATTCCTTCTTGCTGCGCATACCCTTTACAAACAAGTCTGGCTTTGTTTCTAATTACTTCCCCATTTTCATTCAATTTATTTTTGAAGACCCATTTTGTTCCGATAACATTCTTATCCTTTGGTCTAGGAACCAGCTCCCAAGTGTTGTTCTTTTCGATCTGCTCAAGTTCTTCATCCATTGCTTTCACCCAAAATTCATCTTTGCATGCCTCTTTCACATTTTGTGGTTCAGTAGAGGAGAGTAATGCCAAATAGCTTGAAGCTCCTGCAACTGTTCTTCTTGTTTGTACACCTGCTTCTTTCTGCCCCATAATCTGAGATTCTGGATGATTCTTCTGGACATATCTGGATGGAGTCTTTTCTTCTATTCTTGTTTGCTCCTCTGGTTCTTCTTGAGGTTCTTCTTGAGGTTCTTCTTCTTCATCATTCTGTCGTTGGGGGTAGCCTTCATCTTCTTCGATGTCTTCATGATGTACTTGCCTAGGAATGTATCCCTTCTCATCAACCACTACATCAATGCTGTCAATAATTCTGCCAAGTCTTTTATTGTAGCATTTGTATGCTTTGCTATGTGGAGAGTAACCAAGAAGAATGCCTTCATCTGCTCTAGGTTCAAGTTTGCCAAGCTGCTCATCAGTATTCTTGATATAGCATTTGCTCCCAAAGATTTTGAAGTGCTTTACCGAAGGAATCCTACCACTCCAGAGCTCATGAGGAGTTTGAGTGTTGTTCACCCGAACATTTGTTTTGTTGAGAATAAAAACCGCAGCATGTGTAGCTTCACCCCAGAAAGTTCCGGGAGTTCCTGACTCATCAAGCATAGCACGAGCCATTTGTTGGATTGTTCTGTTCATTCTTTCCACAACTCCATTTTGCTGAGGAGTTCTTGTTGTAGAGAATTCTCTTCTTATCCCATGTTCTTCACAGAAATCGAAAAATTCATTTGAAGTAAATTCCCCACCTCTGTCGGATCTGAGGCACTTAATTTTGTGACCTGATTCATTTTCAACCAAGGCTTTGAAGGATTTGAATTTTTCGAATGCTTCATCTTTGTGCTTCATAAGTCCTAACCAGACAAACCTGGAGAAATCGTCAATGAATAATATCAAGTATTCTTCTCCTCGAGGTGTTCTTTTCCTGAAGGGACCGCATGTATCTGTATGTACTAGCTCAAGAGGCATGCTAGTTGATCCTTCTTTCTTTGGAAAGTTAGTTCTGGTTTGTTTTCCAAACTGACATGATTTGCATATGGTGTTGTCAGGAATTTTGATATCTGGAAGATCGCGAACTTCCTGATATTTGCATGCTTTCCTTATTTGTGAGAAGCTTAGATGTCCCAACCTCCGATGCCATAACCAGTGCTCATCATCCTTGCTCAGATAGCATTGTTGTTGTCCTTCAAATATGTACAGATTATTTGGAGTTCTTTTGCCTTTGATCACTGTTTTACCTGTATCAAGATCACGAACAAGACATCCATTTGATCTGAATATAACCTCGGTTCTTTGATCACACATCTGGCTGACACTTAGAAGATTATGCTTCAATCCATCAACATACAAAACATTTCCAGCCTTGACCTTTTCTTTTAACTGAGCAATGCCTTTTCCTTTTATAGTTGCAGGAGTATCATTTCCAAAAGAGACTTTCTTTCCTTTTTCTAGAGCAGAATATGACTCAAGTTTTTCTTTATCACCTGTCATATGCTTCGAACATCCACTGTCAATGTACCATAGATTTTCCTGTCCCTCTGCATAAAATGCTATCCCACACCTTTCTGTTTGTGGTTCCTTTATTCTCCATGTTTTGGTGCTTGAGGCTTGTTCCTTTTTCTGCTGAAACCTGCTCCTGCATTCAGAGTCTTCATGACCAAAGTTATTGCAAATAGAACATTCAACTTCATTTTCAAGAACCGAAAAGTTGTTATAGGTCCTTTTTGTAATCCCGGTCATACTTCTTTGTTTTTGAGCTTCCCTAGTCATGATCGTTTTATATGCAACACATTGAGCTGCTTTGTGACCAAAGTTATGGCAAGAAAAGCATTGTCCATTGAAGAAACTTCTGCGGTTATCGAATCTACCAGCCAATTGATTGTAATTTCTATTGTCATCTATTCTTGAACCAAATTGAGAAGATTTTACCTGTGGCTGGTTGTAGCTTTTGTTCACCCTTAAGATGGATTGCCCCTGATAGTTTCTGTTTGTAATTCATCCTTGCTTTACCTAATGATCTTCATTGTGCTTTTGCTCATTTCTTCTTGCTGCATCAAGATAACTTTTTGAGGTGGATGCTTGAGAAGTTTCTCCATTATAGCCCAGACCTGTCTTGTTTAGTGGAGACCGCTGCACATTGATAATCTCATCCAAAGTTTCAGATCCTTTGACAAACTTGAGATTAATAGCTTTTGTTTTCTCAATCTCTTTTCTAAGACCAACAATTTCACCTTCTAATTTTTCAAGATGTTTTTCCTTTTCATCAATTTGAAATTGTAGAGTATCAATGATCATATTCTTTTCTTCTATACATCTCTTGAGTCTAGTAATTTCATCATAAAGGTTATCCACATCTATAGCATCCATATAATCATCATCTTCGAATGCCATTAACAACTTATATTCATTACCTTGTTCATCTTCATCACTGTTTGATAGACCATCACTATCTTCATGAGTGTAGTAGCTTTTCTTATTTTCATTCTGTTTCTTGTTCCATCTAGCAGGTTCCTTTCCTTTATCCTTATAAGGACATTTTGCAGCATAATGACCTACTCTTCCACAAGCAAAGCATTTAAAAGGTAACTTACCTCTGAACCTTCCAGAACCCCTTTGAAGATTTCTGACAAAATTTGATTCTTCTTCCTCTTCTTCTAGGACGTGGCTTGCTTCATAATAATCTCCTTTGCCTGATGCCTTGAAAGCAGCTTCTCTTCTATCTGATGGACCTCCCTTTCTCATTTCATAAGCAGTTAGAATTCCATGTAGCTGAGACATAGTAAGAATTCGTAGATTTTCCTTTTCTTCTATTGCAGATACTTTAGATTCAAACTTGGGGGACAATGATCTTAGAACCTTTTCAACCACAATAGCCTCTTTTATTTCTTCACCCAAATTTTTCATACAATTAACAACCTCATCTACCCGAAGAAAATAGTTAGCCACACTTTCATCATTATACATTTTGAGAGTCTCATACTGAATTCTGAGAGTTTGAAGTTTAGCATGCTTTACCTGTTCATCTCCTTCATAGCTCGTGACAATTTTGTCCCATATCTCTTTTGCGGATTTATAGTGCATTACCTTCATGAATTCCGATTGGGATATACATCCTAATAGAGTACTGACTGCTTTCGCATTTGTTTCATACTTCTTTTTCTCGGATGCATCTGTAGGAGTAGCTGAAGGAAAAGCGTAGCCTGTTTCTACGATGTCCCAAACTTCTGTACCAAGAGATTGAAGATAGGCAGTAACTCTTACCTTCCAATAATTGAAGTTTGTCCCATCAAAAACCGGTGGCCTGATTGATGCTTCTCTCTCGTAGTTGCTCATGATGAACGATCTACCTTCAAGCGATCAAGCTTCTCTGAAGGACCTGCTCTGATACCAATTGTTGGAAATAATACTGAGGGGGGGTGAATCAATATTATCTAATTCTTTTAATAAATCTTCCTTATTTGTTCTTTGAATTATTTTTGCATGTTAGTATCATAAAATAATGAGCATGAACAAAGAAAAGAGATAGTCACACCAAAGAACACAAGATGTAAGGTGGAAACCCAATGTGGGTGAAAACCACCTGCTGCAATATGTCTCTATCTTCTTTCAAATTAGAAACTCCTTTTACAATGGTTTTGTACCGGTGCAGTCCTTTACCAGTACGCAGGCTGCAACTTGCAGAGAGCTACAACTCTCTCTCGTTTTCCAGTCTCTCCTGGAAGGGAGCTACAACCCCCTACTTCTTTTCTTACAAGGACCACTTTTCATAAATTTTCAAACTGGATCCATAAGCATCAAATGATCACCAAGTATAAGAAAAACACCCAGTCAACTGTAGTAACCAGATCAACAATAATAGAACCAGACCCAGAACACCTTATCAACAGAAAAGTACAACCAAACAAAATGTCTTAAGACAGATACGCAGTTCTTCTTTCTCTGGTCTGCGTGCGTACACACTTCACCTTCTGCTCCCCTGCGTATACCCGCAGAGACCCTTCCGCTGCACTGCGTGTCCACGCACTGTTTCTTCAACCGCGCTGCTTACTGTTACTGCAGGTACGCACCCAGAGACACTATTACGCCGCGTACTATTGCTGCAGGTACGCGCCCAGAGATACTATCGCGCCACGTACAGTTACTGTGCGTATGCACCTGAACCTTCGTCTCTCTGCGTACCCACGCAGGTCTCCTGTTTCTGCTCTGCGTACCCATGCAGATCTTCTGTTTCTGCTCTGCGTACCCACGCAGATCTTCTGTTTCTGCTCTGCGTACCCACGCAGATCTTCTGTTTCTGCTCTGCGTACCCACACCGCTCTCCTGTTAAACACCTGCGTACTCCTGATTAGGGCCAAATAGGCAGTCCACCAGAGTGGCACAGATGCTCAGATGCCCAGATCTGATCGTGCGCTCGAGAGATCACCCTTCACAGATTCACTTTCATAAAGATCAAGCTTTTAAGACCATAACCCAATATATTTCAGATCTTAAGATATTCAATTGCAAAAGATGCCTAGCCAAGTGATCTCCTTTGCTTTATATAGGCAAGCTCCTCCTAAAATCATGGATCAATACCACGAGCCAAAACCATAGAAACACAAATACCGTCGGCTAGTTAAACATAAGAAACCCCATGTGTGCTTTTCTTTGCCTTGAAATGTGTGCACTGGGGTACGCACCTCCTGGATGGCTTATCTGCGTATCAGGCCGTGGTCCCTTCACGGTGTACCTGCGGGTACGCACTTTCTGAACTGATCTCCTACGTAATTCTAAATTTTCAATATATTGAGAGCCTTGCCATGGGGGTTGCCATCAAGTTACACATCTGTAACATATATATCCATACCAGAAACATAATGCCAACAAATACTCTCTATTTATCTAATATGATATCTCAATGTACACCAGGTAAATTACTATTGGCCAAAACATTGGAGCAATCATATTATCAAGAGCTGGAAAAGAATGGGAGATTGATCACAGGTATTAAAAGTTTAACTTGGGACACCTATTGGTTGTTCCTAGTAAAACCATACAGCCAGAGAGCCACCCTTAAGTGCCTAATAGATGCAATCGGGTGTATCATTCCCGATATACACGATGCCACCTATTCTGCTCAACTCAATTCTTGTCTCAGCCGCCCTCAAGAAGTGGAACCAATGCTAGAGATATGCCAACTCAGGTTGAAAGGCAAACAACCAGAGTGATGAATCATGATGCCGACTACCAGATTTCTTTGGGGGAGATATTCAAGATCAAGTTGTACCAATTTAGTAGCATTTTAATTTTGTAGTTAGTTAGTTTAATTAAGTATTTATAGACCCTTTCATGTATTTAGAATGGGTCGTAAGTTTTTGTATATGACTTAAACCTGAAGTTGCACTACTGTACTTCAGGTATATTTTTTTACAAAGACTGGGCCAATTATTCCAATTTTGATAACGAAGCTTTTATGTGGATGTGCACTACTGCCTTTATTTAAAAGTATTTCTGATTCGGAAGAAGGAATTTGAATTGTGATTGATGTTGGGAGTGATTTGCAGCTCATATGGTACTACTATCTATGTCTGAATTCATTCTTCTTATGTGAATTGTTATTTGATCATTCTTGTTATTATTGAATATATGCATGTGTTTTAACAGCATTCTTTATACTTTCCACTATTGGATGTTTACAGCGTGCTTTTCTTCTAATCATACATGTATCAGTAATATAAAAAGATAAGTGTAACAATGTTTTATTAATTACTTTGTTCAACTATTTGAACAAAGCAATTATTATATGAATGAATGTCTATGTTTATTGAATAGAGTCATCTATATGCCTATTGATGAACAGAGATCATCAAACGTTGCACTTAAGAATAGAAGCTTCCCGGGATAGAATAGTCATTTGTATTTTCGCTTTTAGATTAAGTCATCCATTCATTATCACTTATTAGAAAACCAGTCACTCATCCATCCCTTTTTTATTCATTACTGGGAAACTGGTCCCATTATATCCAGTCGGAGCCACCATCCCAAACGGAAAAGGAGCTGTATTAAGGTCCGGACTGGGTGGTTATCCCCCAATGTTGATGCAATGATTTTCGAGGCATCAACATTTTTGGTGCTAGAAGGAGGGCATGAACTGTGAATGGCGAGCAAACCCAAACCTACAATCCATTCTGAGAGTAAATCTCCCTCCACATCACCTCGTACTTCCCAATTGCATGCTGGTTCTCCAGCATCCAAGCGAGAAGAAGAGGAATCAACTACCACTGCTCAAGCCCACAATACTCCAGAATGATTAAGTCCTGAGTCTCCTGAAGTTCAGTCTCTCATCCATAAACTTCAAGGCTTCTCGATATCACCACAGAAATCTGAGGTATCTCAAGGCAGTGAGACTTCGCAATTCAATCTACCTCATCCTCTCACCAGACTTCAGAGCGGAAAGCTCGGTATCGAACCTACTGAGTTGCCCTTACCTAAAAGGAAAAGGGCAAAGAAGAACACTGAAGGATCTGACAGTGAAGCATTCTCATCCACATCCTCCATCTCATCTTCCCCAGTGCGAAGTCAGCCATCCACTCCCTCATTACATATTGTTGTTCATCAGGGATTAGGAACTTCAACATCCCAACCTGCTCAATCCTCAATATCAATTCCTTCCCAAACATCTAGAATTTCATCAGCAATCTCATCCACTACTGGTGTTTCAATGGCAGATCCATGGAATAGTCCTGGTGCGGTCAATATACTTGCACCATTACATGCATTTCCTGATTCTCCTGAAAAATGGCTACCCAAGTTTAATCCAGATGCTGGAACACAAGCCGAAGAACATATTAATAACTTTATGTTATCAGTTAATCTGAAAGGAGTAACAGAGGAAGATGTTGTCGTTAGGCTTTTCCCTTATACTTTGCAAGGATCAGCGGGATCTTGGTATTTTTCCCTGCCCTCTGGATCCATTACCAGTTGGAACATTTGCCAAGAACAGTTTCTTACTAAGTATGGCGATGATAGATCTTTAGCCACATTAATCAATGATCTCTCCAATCTTAGGATAGAGCATAAGGAACCGATTAAAGAATTCAACTCACGATTCAATAAACTCTTGAATAAGATTCCAATGGCCTCCAAACCAAGTGAGAAAATCAGAAGCGAATGGTATATAACTGCCCTACCCTCCAATATAGCTATCTTCGTAGACAGGGCTGCAAAACCAACTTTAGCTGAAAACATGAAAGAAGCACTTGCTGTGGAGAAACGTATTAATGCTCTAGAAAAGAAAGTTGCTCTTGAAGATAGAAAATCCAAAAAAGTTTCTTTTAAAGATGATTCAAAGAAGAAAACCCCTAAAGATCCATATGATATGGAGGGTCTACAAAAGGTCCTCAAGACTATGTCAAATGAAATGGTTGAAATCAAAAAACAAGTAGCTGAAACCTCAACAAAAAGGCCATTTAGAAATTTCAAGAAACCTGAATCAAAACCACCAAATGTTATATCTAATGCAGATTCAGATCCTGAAGAGGAAGAAGAAGATGAAACAATTTCACCATCTGATGAATTCGAAGAAGAGGAAGTTGTTGAATGCCATGGAATGTGGGACTTCATATTACCTAACTCCGATACAGATAATGAACAAGAAGCTTTTCCTGTGACTACTAGGAGTAAAGGTGCCCCTGAACCTGCCCAGGCAAGTTCAAAGAAAAGGAGTGCAAGTACTACTACTACAAAGGAAAAGGTACCCACAAAGAAGCCGGCTGCAACAGTACCTCAAAACCAACCATCATCCTCAAATATACCTTCAACATCTAAAACGTTGGTAGTATCGGATTCAATGGATTACAATATTATTGATGATATGAAGAAGACTAAGGCAAACATCACCATGTTTGAACTTAGCAAATTAAAACATCAGCAGAAATTGCTTCTTAAGGAACTGAATGCAGTTCCTTCTTCACCTCTTCCTAGTGCTAAAGCTGCAAATGATTCAGGTCAACCACCTTCTGGTAGGGCTGAAGCTACTGATATGATTCTAATTGGAGACAGATCAAATTCCCATACTCCTCCTTTCCTCTTAACCTACGATATCTATAATCGAAATCTACACAATTGTTTGATTGACTCAGGGGCATCCTCTAATATAATGCCAGCTTCAGTTTGTTCCAAACTGAACATTGAGCCCCAAAAGTCCGCAATTCACATTGTGCAGTTAGATAGAACCAAAGTCCAGGTTTTAGGGGAAATCAACTCTATGACTATCAGGTTATCGGCTGATCCATGAGTAGTTCAAAGAATTGATATCTTAATCGCTGATATACTTCAGTTTTATGGTTTAATCTTGAGTAGGGATTGGTATGAGAAGCTCCATGGGTATATTTCTACCAATTGGTCCCATATGTGGCTACCCTGCAAGGGAAAGCCAAATCAAATAAAAATCAATCGGGAGAAACATATGACCCATACTGTTACAGAATTTGAACAGGAGAATCAACCAATAGCATTTAACAATAATATTTTGGGGAATTACTCTTCCGAATCATTCTTTGGCAATTATACTGCCCAACCATCTCCTTTCTCAGTAAACAATTTCACATCCCAAATCGAAAATTTTTCACAAACCGATAGATCAAGATGTGTTAATGTTGCTGAGAACACTGTAAATAAAATTGTTGATAACTCTTTATTTTGGTCTTTATACTTTGACGGATCTAAATCCAGTGAAGGATCAGGAGCAGGTTGCATTTTAGTTAGCCCTGAGGGAGAAAAAATGATGCTGTCTTGTAGGTTGGAATTTGAATGCACGAATAATACAGCTGAGTATGAGGCCTTAGTTCAAGGACTATATAAAGCTATTGGCCTTAATGTTCAATATTTGAAAGTGTTTGGTGATTCAGAGATTGTCATAAAACAGGTTAGAAACACAATTCATTGTCTTTCTAGTCATCTCAAACACTATCAGTCTCTGGTACAAGAACTCACCTCTCAATTTTTAGCATTCAATATTTCTCCCATCCCTAGGTCTCAGAATTCAGCAGCTGACTTGCTAGCCAATGTTTCTTCTAAACTCCTACCTTTCGAAGATTATAACCCAGATAGATTTTCAGTAGAGTTAATTTTTAGACCATCGATTCCTGACAATGTCACCAATTGGTGAGTGTTCAATCATGATGAAGACATCTTACATTTTTTGACTTCCGACAAGTCCTACGATGATAAGATCATTGAGGAAAGCGATCATGATCTTCAGATGAAAGAAAAACACGAGGAAAACTCAATACCAAAACCTGTGGTTAAACTTGAGGATCTCTACGATATTAAAGACATGTTTAAATAGGTAACCAATTCAAAGCTCCAAAGTTCCACCTTAAGATTTGAATTGATAAACCTTGGTACTGAGCAGAACCCTCAAAACATTAATTTGGGATTAGGACTTTCTGTGGAAGAAAGGATAGCATTCATTAGATTATTAAGAAAAAATAAACATGTCTTCGCTTGGAAATATGATGATTTAAAAACATACGATACATCAATCATCCAGCATACCATTCCAATGCTTTCTGAACAAAAACCAATTCAACAAAAGTTGAGGAAAATACATCCGAACTTAGAGAGTCAAATAAAATCAGAACTCAATAAACTCTTGAAAGCTAAGATTATTTTTCCCGTTCGGCACTCAAACTGGGTTTCCAATATGGTGCCTGTTAGGAAGAAAAATGGCGACATCAGGATTTGTATAGATTTTAGAAATCTGAATAAGGCAAGCCAAAAAGATAATTTCCCATTACCTACCATGGAGCAAATACTCCATTCAGTAGCAGGTTCTGAGTTAATGTCCTTTTTAGATGGTTTTTCAGGATATAACCAAATTTTGGTCCATCCTGATGACAGACTCAAAACTAACTTTAGAACAAAATGGGGAACTTACGCTTATCAGAAAATGCCCTTTGGACTTATTAACGCAGGAGCTACATTCCAAAGAGTGATGGATATAGCCTTCAAAGGATTGATCAACAAAACAGTAGTTGTCTATTTAGATGATATTACTGTATTTTCCAAGAAGAGATCCAATCATTTACATGATTTGAATCAAATCTTTGAACGCTGCAGAAGGTATGGTATTTCACTCAATCCCAAAAAATCCTTCTTTGCTCTTAATCAAGGAAAGATCTTTGGCTTTATCGTTTCCAAAGATGGTATTTATATTGATCCAGATAGGATTAAAGAAATTTCTGAAATTCCATTTCCTCATAACAAAAAATCCATGCAGTCATTTTTAGGTCAAATTAACTTTGTCAAGAGATTTGTTCCCGATTTTTCCCACATCATTTTACCATTACAAACCATGATTAAGAAAAATTCAGTGTTTAGATGGGGATCTGCAGAAAAGGAAGCATTTGATTCAATCAAACAATCAATAATCAATGCCCCCGCTTTAAACACTCCTAATTTTTCTAATCATTTCATATTGTACACTATCGCGTCCGATTCATCTTATGCAGCAGTACTCACTCAGATTAATGATCACAACTTGGAAGCACCGATTTCATTTTATAGTTCAAATCTGCAGGGTGTTGAACTAAATTATTTCGAAGTTGAAAAACAAGCCTTTGCTGTGTATAAAACTGTCAAACATTACAGACCCTTCCTTTTAAAAGCCCATACAAAAGTTATAGTTCCTTTTCCTGCAGTAAGGCAATTACTAATCCAAAGGGAATTAGGTGAAAAAAGGACAAACTGGGTTACAGCTCTTTAAGAATATGACTTGGAAATCAAGCCAGCAAAGATTGTTAGAGGCCAAGGTTTTTGCAGGTTATTAGCAGGAGCATCCAACATTCAAGAACCAGGTGATACAGAACATATTGAAGAAATCAACCAGATAAGTATCACTGATTCTGAATTGCAATATGCAGACTTGATCTTTTATTTGAAAAATGGATATGCACCTCCTAACCTTTCTTATAAAAACAAACGGGCCATTAGATTAAAAGCAAAAAACTTCATAATCATTGATGATGTACTTTTTAGGCAAAATTATGATTCAATTTTATTAAGATGCCTAGAAAAACCTGAAGCACAAAAGGTTTTGTAGGAACTACATGATGGACCAGCAGGAGGACATTTTGGAGCTGACACAACAGCCCACAAAATCATTCATGTTGGATATTACTGGCCCACCCTATTCAGAGATACTCATGAATATGTAAGGAAATGCCGAAGTTGTCAAATCTCCAATGGAAGACAAAGAAAACCAGCTTTCCCTTTGCAACCAGTCAACATTGATCAACCTTTCGAGCAATGGGGATTAGATATCATTGGGGAAATAACTCCATAGTCCTCCAAACAACATAAGTATATCCTTACTGCTACTGATTACTTTACTAAGTGGGTTGAAGCAATTCCTTTAAAGACAACAAACTCTGAAGTAATTATAGAGTTTATAGATCAATTCATCATTACCAGGTTTGGTGTCCCAAATGCTCTTGTTTTCGATAATGCATCTTATTTCTCTAGAAATGATATGTTTGAGTTCGCTATTAAAAGAGGATTTAAATTGAAATATTCTGCAAATTACTATCCCCAGGGTAATGGTTTAGCAGAGTCTACCAATAAAAATCTAGTTAAAATTATTAAGCGAACTATTGAACAGAATCATAAAAACTGGCACAAATCTTTAATATTCGCACTATGGGCTGATAGAATAACGCAGAAGGCTTCCATAGGTACTTCTCCATTTAACCTCGTATATGGAAAAGAAGCAATGCTACCAACCAATCTAGTGCTTCCTTCTCTAGCCCTAGTTCAGTTTATTGAAGAAAGCCCCTCTTCTTCTATTCAACTTAGACATGATCAAATCTTAAAATTAGAAGAAGAAAGAGAAAAGGCCAAAATTACTCATGCAAAACATCAGCAAATTATCAAGTCATCTTTTGATTCAACTTCATCCAGTTCAAAACAGTTACAGGTTGGTGATCTAGTTCTGAAATGGGACAAAGCCCATGAGGATAAAGGAAAACACACCAAGTTCCGAAAGATGTGGCTTGGACCATTTCAGATCTACGAGAAGATAGGCCATTCGACATTCATATTACAAGATTTATCAGGAAAAAGAGATTCTCTTCTTGTTAATGGCCTCATCTTAAAGAAATTCTTCAATTGAGGAGGTAACCCCTTCTCCCTTTTTTAAGTTCAGTAGAATTTGTAGTTTTTAGGACCATTAGGAAATAAAGTTGTAAGATATCTTCCATTGGCCTTTGCTATATTGAAAAGTTGCTCAAAAGAAGTAGTTTTGATATTTACTTTTAAAATAGAAGCCTTAAACAAAAGGGACAATTTCTAGGAAATTAGGTATATTCACATTCTGAAACCCCATTTCATTTTTGTGAAATCTTCTCAAGATTTAGAAGTACTGTAAATCATTTTATGGTTTTCAAACTGGCCACAAAAAAGGTTATCAATATCAAAACAGAAACTAATTCAATCTTAGCATCTTCAACTCTTACCCTGTCATCCATTCTCTCTTAAGGAGAAAATTGTCCATCCCATTCATCCAAGTTTATGATTACTCAGAGTGTAATTATAAAATATTTGATATAAATTATAAGGGGTCTTATTACAAGCCTGCTTACCATGATCATTGGGAAATAGTTTAACCGACATTACCAACACTGCATACCAAAATAGGGTAATGGCTTATAATCATAAGACAAGGGGTCTCATCACGAGCCAGCTTGTTCAGTTAGATTACAACCAGTGAATGACATTGTCAAACAGCTAGCCACCAAACCAGGACAATGGCTTTTTATCTTACAAAATAATAGAAAAGGAAAAAAGGAATACAAAATATGAAAGCATATTTTGAATTCATTCTTTTAATCATACTCTAAAATGGATGGGATAATGGACAGTCAAATGGTTAAAAGGTATCCCTGTCAAAACTATGAACGTTTGCTGGCAGCAGAGGCTCTACCTATGACAAAGGAGTCAATTAAAAAGGCTAAGTTGGAAAGGTTTTTTGTTTTATCATTATCAACCAATAGAGGCCAATTTAAAACTTAGAATGTATCTAATTTTAACAAGAGAAGAAATTAGCAAAAATAGCTCTTATTATATTCAGAATGTATGTATACCTAGTTATATTAGAATTTTCCTCTTTAATAAGATTTCTATACAAAGAAAGTCTAAGTATTTCAATATTTCTCAGAGATAACTGTTTCTCCTAGCGAATCGCCAATTGTTGTGTTGTACAACAACCCCCCTTTTCATAAAATTTTACTTTCAAAACTATAATATTAAATGGGTCCCTTTTAGATTAAATTGGTATCAACTTATCATTCCTCAAAAGGTCCGAAAAGAAATAAAACATTATAAACCTTTTGAGACAATATATAATCGGTCTTATAATAAAAAATGAATAATTCTTTATTATTGCGATAAAGCGATCGCAAGATCGCATATTGCAATAACAAAGGATGCATAAAAAAAGACCCATTGGTTTTCCCCGATGTGACAAGCACGAATAACTATCGGATATCGGGAAGGTAAGCAATCGTAAGAAAAGGCCCCTCTCTTTGCTCCGATGCGATATCGCTATCGACGATCGGGGAATGTAATATGCATGCAACTAAAATCCCTCTTCTAAAAAGCTCCCGATACGAATTAGCAATATCGCTATCGGCGATCAGGGATTCCGTAATGACACCAATATAACTACTTAAACATTCCTCCGATCCCTGATTGCAATAAAGCTAAGCACGACTTTCAAAAAGGATTGATAAGGCTTGGGTATATTGTGTTGAATTATTATTAAAAGCCTTTCTCTTCCCGATAGTGATTCACTTGCGCCCAACTGCCAAAACATCAAAGCCACGCTTAAATGAATTATTCGGCCAATAAACGATATGATGAGCATTTAAATGATTGACAGGTTTAAACGGCCAATTAATGGAGCAATTATGCCAAAATCTCTTCAGAGATTGTATCCACGGCAGTCTTATGTTAATCCTCCATTATTCATTGATTGATATAACTCTTTCATACTTGGTTTGCGCCACCTATTCTCCGCATTACGTTCATTTTATCTCCTGTGCAGAGCTCCTCCGAAGCAGCGAATTTAGGCCAAATGGGGAAGAAGTCTAAGAAATTTGGAACAGCTTCAGCTTCCGCAGTAACAGGACAACACACTACCGATCCGGGACCAAGTAAAAAAGGATTAATCTCAGACACCACATGTCTTGGTCTCGGTAATACTACTTGGCAGAGCATCTATAATCTGGTTGAGGCCGAAGAGCCTCAGGAAACATCAGTACAAGCTACAGCAGACTCGAACCGGAAGTCCGAGGAAACTCTAAAGGATTTGGCCGATTCTTACCTACACCGGATAGCGACTCGAGAGCAAATTGTTACATACACAGATATGGTAAGATGGGCAGTTGAGGAAATTCCAATTACAAACAGAACATTTTGCACTATCGATGGGAGAATATTCGGTTCATTTCAGCCCAATGATTTGAGACAAATGTACCATTTGCCCGAACCAGAGAAGAAGTATAACAAAGCATTTCTGGAGAAGTTCAGAGATGAAAATGAAACTGAATCATCACCTACACGAGAATGGAGACAAAACCCAGTGAAACACAAGCATGAGTCCTCGGGTAAGTACTCTGTTGATTCCTTGTGTTCTCCTTATTGTTATGCTGGAGCGATGATGTGTAGGATTTGGGGGTTGCATGATTCCTCAAAATTCTCCATAGAGATGGTACCTTTAATGGAAGCAGCATGCAATAGCGAAATAATGGATTGGGGGAATATATTATCTGATAAGTTAGCAACAGCTATTCTTGAGTTCAGAAACAAATCCCGTGTTACTGATAGGTTCATTCCTCCATTTTACTTTAGTGCCTACATCTTAGATACTCTCTGTTTTAACTCTGAATTTCCTGTGCTGGGATGGAGATGGACTCCACAGGACCCCATGCCCATTCATATCTATCACCAGAAGTTGTGGAAAGCCCATTATAAACACCACCTATATCAAGTTTGCAATGGATTTATGTTACCCATTTACTATGCAATTTTTGACAAACCTGCTCCTAAGATTTCCTCACAAGCAGAGATTGACTTGACAGCCTTAGGAACCTGGTTTGGAGAAGAAAAATTTACATATGTAAGAGTTTTCGGCAGTCATGCTAGGCCTCATGTCCTCCCCTTGTATATACCCGACAAACTATTGGCTCGAGAGATAGCATATCAGCTTACATCCGCAGGAGTTACAAAAACTCTGAGGAATTCAAAGAAGCAAGTCTGGCCTCCTTTTCCTCTAAGGTGTGGCATTTACACTCTGCATGACTACAAGCATGCAAAGAAAGAAGCAGAAAAGATAAATACACTAAATCTCGCCACTCTTCCTAACAGACGATTTGATCCAAACAAAGTCGTCTATAATGTACTAGAACAGGAAAAAATCACTAAATTTGAACATAAAAAAGATGAGTTTGATGACCTATTCTCCTCGGCCGAGTCATTATTTCAGGTTCAAGCGCTAGCTAAAATGAGATATCACGACGACGGGTTAGTTGAATTTAACAAACTTAGAGAGTAGAGGTTGCAAACTCTGCCTCTAGATTTGTTAGCCACTGCCCCGATGACACAGTCAAGCGAGCCTGAACAACGACTTACCATCGAATCTCCTGCTACATCAGAAATTTTTGAAGAAGTCCAAAGAAGAGAGCAAGAGGAACTCTAGAGGAAAGAGCAGGAGGAACTCCAGAGGAAAGAACAAGAGGAAGTGCAGAGGAAAGAACAAGAGAGAATATGTGAAGAGGAACAGAAAAGGCAGCAAGAGCAGAGCAGCAAGGATGTGAATGTCGATACCCAGATTGACCCAAGGTTGCTCCAGGAATGGAAGCAATTCAATTCAATCATAAGCAATCTAGAAAGCTCAAGAGAAGATGATACATCCAAAGTGGCTGATACACAGGATACAACATCAAAAGAGGTTCCAAGCGAAGGAACCAGTGGTCTACCCCTTACTACAGACTTAGAAATAATTCCCAAAGATCCTTCGGATCAAATCATTTTGCAAGTGGAGGATATACCTCCATTGGATGTCTTTTACAGCCCAAAGCACAGGGCCGTGGTAAAGCGACAGCAAAAAAGGAGAAGGATTGATCAACCTTCCATGTTCCCTGAACAAATAGTGACAGCCAATGTAGTTTGGAAGGAGGAGTTTGATCCTTTGATGACCTAACAAAGTTGTCCCAATATGCTGGAGCCTATTCGGCGGCCACCATGGCCAAGGCATCGGAAGTGAGTAATTTGTTATAAGAAAAAGACCAGGCAATCGTTTCGTTACAAGCACAGCTATCGGAGGCACAACAGAAAGTAGAACAATTAGAACAACAATTGTCCACGCAGCAACAGTTAAATAATCAATTGAACAAGGAGTTGCATGAAGAGAAACAGAGGGTAGATTCGAGTGCGATTCAAAAGCAGAAAGAACTATCGGAGGCATTAGCAAAATTGAAGACAATGAATGAAAAGATGGTAAAGACAAAAGATGAGCAAATTGCTCAATTATTAGGTCAAATAGAGAAGTTCAAGAGTCTTCCGCAGCCTGCCGATTTCAAGGAAAAATCACTATAGATTAATAAGGCACTGGTAACACAAATAAGATTATTGTGTCATAAAATTGCTCAAGTTGAACCCCTGTGTGACATAACAGCATCAATAATCGATAAATCAGTCAATGCTAGACAAGACTTAGAGCAGGCCAATGAGACCTTAACAGATTTTCTTACTTGGCAGGACACTAATGAGGGACATGCAGCAAATTTTCCTAAAATCCTAGAATCCCATAAAGTCTATTTATGGAATGGCAGTCCCAATTGATGAAGGCAGAGAGAGCAGTTTCTAGATGCAAATTATCCACAAGTAATTTGATTGAATTAATTAACAATACTCTCTATTTATCTAATATGATCTCTCAATGTACACCAGGTAAATTACTATCGGCCAAAACATTGGAGCAATCATGTTATCAAGAGCTGTAAAAGAATGGGAGATTGATCACAGGTATTAAAAGTTTAACTTGGGACACCAATTGGTTGTTCCTAGTAAAACCATACAGCCAGAGAGCCGCCCTCAAGTGCTTAACAGATGCAATTGGGTGTACCATTCCCGATATACATGATGCCACCTATTCTGCTCAACTCAATTCTCATCTCAGCCGCCCTCAAGAAGTGGAACCGATGCCAACTCAGGTCGAAAGGCAAACAGCCAGAGTGATGAATCATGCTGCCGACTACCAGATTGCTTTGGGGGAGATATTCAAGATCAAGTTGTACCAATTTAGTAGCATTTTAATTTTGTAGTTAGTTAGTTTAATTAAGTATTTATAGACCCTTTCATGTATTTAGAAAGGGTCGTAAGTTTTTGTATATGACTTAAACCTGAAGTTGCACTACTGTACTTCAGGTATATTTTTTATAAAGACTGGGCCAATTATTCCAATTTTGATAATGAAGCTTTTATGTGGATGTGCACTATTGCCTTTATTTAAAAGTATTTCTGAGTCGGAAGAAGGAATTCGAATTGCGATTGATGTTGGGAGTGATTTGCAGCTCATATGGTACTACTATCTATGTCTGAATTCATCTTCTTATGTGAATTGTTATTTGATCATTCTTGCTATTATTGAATATATGCACGCGTTTTAACAGCATTCTTTATACTTTCCACTATTGGATGTTTACAACGTGCTTTTCTTCTAATCATACATGTATCAGTAATATAAAAAGATAAGTGTAACAATGTTTTATTAATTACTTTGTTCAACTATTTGAACAAAGCAATTATTATATGAATGAATGTCTATGTTTATTGAATAGAGTAATCTATATGCCTATTGATGAAAAGAGATCATCAAACGTTGCACTTAAGAATAGAAGCTTCCCAGGATAGAATAGTCATTTGTATTTTCGCTTTTAGATTAAGTCATCCATTCATTATCACTTATTATAAAACCAGTCACTCATCCATCCCTTTTTTATTCATTATTGGGAAACTGGTCCCATTATATCCAGTCGGAGCCACCATCCCAAACGGAAAAGGAGCTGTATTAAGGTCCGGACCGGGTGGTTATCACCCGATGTTGATGCAACGATTTTCGAGGCATCAACAGGTTCCCAGACTGGACACAAGTTCATGGTTGGACCAAATATCTCCTTACAGACGGATCGTATTTTCCATCAGAACTTCATTGGTCAAAAGATACAACCAATTACAAGGAAGATGGACACAAGACTAGCCAAATGTTGATGTGCCACAATACTCTTTATAGTATATGTAGTTTAGTTTTAAATTAGTCAGATTCTACTTGAATTTATCATACATTAGGTATTTATTTATCTGTTCTGGTCAGTAGATTCTTCTCTCAATCTATCATTTATTTTCGGTCCTTATGATGGATCCCCTTTGGGGTTCGAAACATCGACATAATGATCATAGTACTGTGGATAATCTGGATCATACTTTTCCAAAGACTCTTTATAGTTTGGCCACATACATACTAAGAAGCCAGAACAGGTCTAGGCACAACACTTATTCGTGTGTAGAAAGCAAAAGGAAAACTCGATAAGAAAGGTAAACAAGATGATAAGAAAGAAACACACAACAAGGAAACAAAACTAGAAGACAAGAAAACAAAATGGCTAAAGCAAACATGATGTAGAATCAAAATAAGGAAACGAGGACAGACTACGAAAAACGAGTGAAGAATGAGTGCAAGAAAGGGAAAGCTAACGATGCAACTAATCCTACTCCTAACATAACAGCTAGAAGGTCGGGGTTACGTGTAATGAAATTTCCAGTGAAGCCACCGTAGTCGTTCTCGACCTACATCCACAAAGATATGATCAATTAAAACATATGTAAAGTGATGTGCAACAGAAGATACAAAAACTTGAAAAAATTGCACAAGAAAAGGAAGGTCTTGCATGTGGGTGGAAAGGTGTGTCACACCCACTGCTCTTATCCAATTCACATGCTTACCTTTTTGATGAATACCATTTTTCAAGAAATCTCGGAAGCGTCTTGCAGATGTGTCCTCATCTACACCAAGCTTCTTAGCAAGTGCGATGAAATATTGAAACTTGTTGTTTGAAATAGAGCTTGCCAAGTAAGATTGTTCCAGCCATTTAGCAATTGGGTTGTAAAATTCATGATGGCCCTCTTGAAAACTTTGAAAAGATGATTTTTCAATTAAAAGAATGGAACTATGCTGAGAATCTTGTAGGGTAAAATAGATCTGATCATACTTGATAGTCATGTCAAGACAATGAGGACCTGCCATAACCATCAGCGAAGGCTGAAGTGCCTCATCTGCTTGACAAAAATATAAATAGAGAGATGTTGAACAATTAAGATCAAGGGGGGTGGAATAACTATCATTGGATGTGCTTATGGGAAAATGATAAGCTGAATAACAGTCACCAAAGACAGATAAATTATCAGATGAGCTAATTGAAGCATCAAATTCACAGTTTGCAATAAATGAAGAAAAAACAATTTGAACAATCTTGCGAATGTTCTGAAGAATCGAACCAAGTTCATTGGGCACCAGATATGACAGCCCACCTTCCTACAACCAGTGAAAAATTGTACAAGCATCGTAGTCATCAAAAGAGTTTAAAAAGGATGCTAGCACCATGAATGCATGAGACCAGTTGGGACATGGTGAATGGAGAAGAACTTGATTCATGTGACAAATTTTGCATTCATCATCACTTAAGAATATTTCTGGTGTGATGAGAGGACATATTTGCAATATGAAAATCGCAAGAAGACCAAGGAGCTAACCATTAAGGGATAAATATGATAAGTATGATTCTTTTGGGCAAAGATAGTCCTTGAGATGATTAAATTCACAATTCCATGACTTTATGAGAGATGGACACTCCCAACCCGACTTTGATGTGAGATATGTGCATGAAGAAGAATGAACCGCAATAGATTCATGAATTTGGTCATATGGAAAATCTTGAAAATTAAAAAGATCAAGCCTGGAATACCAAACAGTTTTCACGCAGAAATCCACATTGAGTGAAACCATGCATATAGACGGATTGTGCGAGAGAAACTAGATCTGATTTAGTTCGAGGGGCTTACCAGATTCGCAATATCCTAACATAACCATCAACGAAAGTTGAAGTGCCTCGACTCCCTGGCAAGTCCCAAACTTTCTAGGATTTTAGAATCACATTTTGAATCTTGTACCAAGTCATGCATGGTTTGAGGATAGCTGTTGATGCTGATTTCAAAACTTCTCTCCGGATGGTAGCCATCTCTGTCACAAGTTTCACCGGATTTTTAGCTTCAACAATCAAATTACTCAATTAAGGAGGCTCTTCTAATAGCACATTCAAAGATAAATGAATTGGTGATATCTCATGAGAAAGCTAATTTGAAGAGTTGTCTTCATGCAAAAGGATAGATGATGAGGGGTGGGAAGAGTTCTATGTGCTTTGAATGTTTTCAATTTCATCATTGACAACCTCACTACCTTGTGTCAATCGAGGGGAAAACTCATTGGATGAAGAAACTAAAGAGCATTGAGTATCTCTGTCACAAGTAGCTATGTTGCGAATGGTAGGACACAAGGGATAGTGAAGTGAAGGGGAAGTTTCAATACAAACATTTTCTTTGACTGAATCATATTCTAGATCTAAATTAAAATCTTCATGAGAAACGAGAAGATCATATGATGTTCTTGGGAATTCGTCATGACATATGGAAATAGAGTTATCATCATTGGAATTATTAACTCCCAAGGCTGGCGGTTGATTGAAAGAATTGATTGTATTAGATTTTCCATCGAGATTATCTGATTGAGAATCGTTCAAAAATGGAAACTCATTGTTTTAACGCATAAGATTTTGAAACAAAGAGGAAAAATTGAAAGTGTCCTCACCTTACTACTCCTTTACCTATGTGATGTGACTTCCTTGTACCTGATCACAATTTGAGCTAGCAACTTTAGAATCAAGAGAATGTGAAGAACTAGTTGGTGAAGCAAATTGATCAAGCGGGTCATGGTACAAAGATTCAAGATTTAAAGAAGATAGAGGATAACGGAAATTTGGATCAGCCTTGAGATTAAATATGTGAATCATGACATCCTCTTGCGCAATGGAGGAGTGAGTCTTCATCATAGGCTTCATGAGCCATTTTGGAATTTGCTCCATTGAAGCAGGAGAAGAATGAGAAGTTGGATTGGAGATTTGATTTGTAGATTGTGACACAACATTTTGTCATTGTCCTTGTACTCCCTGACCCTTGATCCTGGAGGACCTCTACAATGAACCCTACATGCTTTCCCTTCATGAAGAAACTCCCATTATGTCCCTCTTCATGAGAAGAACAATTCCCTTTTGCACCATTTCCCCAAAATCTTCTGTTTTTCCCAGTTTACAAGACCAGCGCTAATGACCTTTGTCCTCCTCGCGCCGATATGCAAGGATTAACACTGTCCCTAGTGCTGACTGGAGCAACTGAGCTTTGTTCCAGTCGCGCTAATCCTCTTATGGAAAGCTTTTTAAATAAGGAGCCGAAGCTTCGTAACAGAAGTCTAGTAAATGGTTTTATTAGATGGGGTCAAGGATGTCAGTTTGGGCTCCTTTCCCCTATAAGGATGGAACTACCTCAAGAGATAAGACCTTCTCCCATGAGAAGAGGATACATCTCCCATCCATTCATGCTATATAAACCTCCATTTTTCCCAAGCACAAGCTAGTGTTAGTGTTGAAGTGTTAATGTTGGTGTGCTAGTGCTAATTAAGTTTGGAGTAAACAACAAGCTATTCATAGTTGTAGCTCTCTAGTTGTGTGAGGGAGAAGTGTGAATTTGGTTTAGTGTGAAGTCTAAAGGGAAGAGCCTTAAAATTATCATTGTTGAGGCCATCATGGAATGCTAATGGAAGTGTGTGGGAACCTGTTTTTGTTGGAGGAGAACGACAACGTCAAGACAATGGTTGTAATCTCTTCTTGATTCAATATATATGCAACTATCGATTGATTTCCTACATAATGTGTCATCTTACATGTTTATGGCTTAATGTTTCTTGACTTGTTAAGTAGGTTGAATTACAATTTGTCTATTATCACGATTGTTTTTTGTTGTTGTTTACTTGTTTCAGGTTTTCGAAGAAGGAAACGATAGATAGCTGGAGTGAGCAAGCAAGTTCATCATCAAACGGGATAAGTGTACTAAGAGGTAGGCCCTCTTAATTGGTTCTAACCTAAGGAAAGCTTCTATAGAATGTATCGGTTGTGGCTAGACCCATTATTGGGCTAGAGGAATTGTTTGTGTCCGCACTCATAATTTTACTTCACCACAAATTGGTGACTCCGCTAGGGAAACCAATCCTTCTGTTTGCTTACTTGACATTTCATGGTTTTGTGTGAAATTTTCTAGTTTCACGATTTCCCTTTAGTTCTGTCTGCTTTGATTTCTTTACTGCTTTGGGTCTGAAATTCATAGTAGCAAGTTTGGTCTCAGCCTTTGAAAATTTTTATTTTTTTCTTTTCATCCTCACTCAGTGCATTTATTTCGCGGACAGTCGCACCGATCAGTGCGATATACTCAGAAACAGTCGCGCCGACCCCATTCTAGCACTTGTTTTAAGTTAGGCAGTCGCGTCAACCCCATTCTGGCACTTGTTTACAGTTAGGCAGTCACGCCGATGCTTGTAGGTGAAGATCAAGGTTCACCCCAAATCTCGACCAGTGTGTCTTTCTCTTTTGTTAACTGCCTCTGAGCTTGTTTTGACTATGTTCTCCTTGACTAGAGAGCTTCATTTAGCATGGATCGTGTGCTTGCTTGGTTTAGCCCACCCTCTGATGTGTTAAGTTTGGCCTTGTGTGAAGTTATTTTTTATTTTTTCTTTGAATCCCTCGATCAACGCTAGTTGTCAGTTAGGCAGTCACGCCGATCATGCCATCAACGCTAGTTGTATTATTGGTCAGTCATGCCGGTCATGCCAATCGGCATTAGTTGTCATTTAGGCAGTCGCTCCAGTCTCTCAGTTAAGAAAAAATCTGAATTTCTACCATTCTCATGCCAGTGTGTCTTGACTTCCAGACTCCATTCCTCAAACTCCCATCTTCATTGCTTCATTTTCAATTGAATGAGTGAAAGTGTCTCATTTGTTCTCTTATTTTGAGTGTCTCTTTCCTCATTCTGAGCATAGATTACATTGCTTGGTTTGTCAATTGAAACATTTGGGTGTTTGGTTTGTATGATTCAGGGAAGAAGTTGCTTTTAGTTTCATTCATCATTCCTTGGATTTGATTGATGCTTATTTATTCGAAGTTGTGAAAATTTTCATTCAAAGTGCTTTATGTGAAAGATTCATTTTGCATTTTATGAAAAGAAGAACATCATTCTAGTTTACTTAAGTGAAAATATTGCATTTGTAGCGTCATTAAGAAGCTAGAATTGCATCATCATAACCATTGGAAATGAAATGAAACTTCTTTTGTTGATTAAGTGCATTTAGGACATATATTAGTGAAAGATTTCATTCTTTGATTGTTGCATTGATTGTGTGCTCTCTATCCCTCAATTACTGTTAACTTTCATCGAAGACAAAGATCTCTTTTCTCATATAGCTGCATGTAGGAGTTTTGTCAAATGACAGCGGTAGGGCCTTGTAATTAAAACCTAATTCAAAGATCAACCGTTAAAATTTATTGAATTAACCTAAGGAAGCATTGAAACTCAACGCTCACATTTAGTGGTATAGGCTAGAGACGTGTTCTGGCATCTTTAAACGTAGCAGTTGTCGTTCGCTTCAGCGTTAGAGAACACTAGTACGGACTTGTGCTCCTCGTACCGTCGTGTATATAAAGGGAGACCCCAATAGGTTTGCGATCCTTTATCTGTTGGAAGCCGAGTCTGCCGCCTTGTAAACGTGATACACTGAACACAACATTCAAGGAGATTGCCTGCTCGTACTTCTCGGTTCGCCGGGAGGTATTCTGTAGTTCACGGTTACCTGGTAATCCTTTTGCCTAGATCATCCAGAGCAGTCATTTTGGTCTTTTTGACTCTTTAAATTTAAAAGATCATCAAGCACTTGTCCTTTTGAGCTCGTTCAAACCGAAAGAGACTAGAGTCACCTTTTTCCCTTTTCTTGACTCTTAAAACATGAAAAGGCAAAGTTTTGTTTCAGTGTGTTCAAATTAACTACCCACGAAATATTCTTGGTTAAAGTTATATTCCTTAGTGATTCTTTAGGGTCATTTCCAATGGCAACATTTCTAGAGTCTACCAGTCAAGGATTCCCCTTGGATGGGAATCCTGGTCCTTTTCCTTCTTTTGGAAATGTTGGTGCTTCTTATATGGCAATGTTGTCCCTTCTTGGGTTAACCATTGGTCTACCTGTCTCGTTGTTTTTGACCTTGGTGGTCCCGAGCAAGCCGACTCCTGTCCAAACGTCTCCTTAATTTGAATCACATCACGATGATTCTAAGGTTGACCCGTCACCTTCTTCCCCCATTTCTTCACCCTCCTCTTCTACTTCACCTGGTGAAAGTTTCAAATCTAGTCACCAGGAGGCTAAGAAGAAAAAGAAGATGAAGAAGAAGAAATTAGATAAGCGAGAGGCCAACCATGCGACCGTTACTCCAAATGCACCTTCTGTAGACAAACCTTTTGATCCTCCACAGAAGGTCAGATTTCCTTGCAAGCTGTGTAAGGGTGACCATCTCCTTCGAGACTGTCCTGGCATTCCCAGAGTCTTAGAGGTATGGTCTCAAGACCTGAATCGACCATCCCCATCGACCTTTGGAGATCATGTCGATGCTAAACCTTTAGCTAATGATGGTAAGAAGAAAGGGAAGATTAGATTCCCCTATAGGTTATGTGAAGGAGAGCATATTCTTCACCTTTTTCCTCTTATGGATAAAGCTTCCAAAGTTTTGGAAAACCTGATAGCTCCTTAACCCCAACTTCCTGTTGGTTATCCAAGGATTTTTTCTGACCTTCCCTCGGTTAGTCAAGAGATTGACTTAGGTTCATCTCTTGTGTGTCCTGCTCTTCTTGAGCAAGACTCTCTTGTGTCTGTTCCCGACCAACCATCGGTCGAAAAGAGTGTCGATTTGGTTTCACCACCAGTTGCTCACTCTGTTTCGGGAGAGAGTGGTGATCATACTACTCATGTTATTCTCGTCTCCTCAGATTCTCATGACTCGAAGCATGACCCTCCCATCCTAGTTGTTCAGGATAGTCCTTCTCCTATTCCTGTACAGCATGGGGGCAATCATATGATACCCCCACCAAGTAGTTTTGTTGTCTCTTTCGATTAGGGTCCATTGACTTCTTTCCGCCTCCCATCTTATGTGCCTTTCCATATCACAGTACAAGCCTATAATATGGTAGTACATGGCACTATATTAGACGAAGGTGCGTCTGTTAGCATCATGTCTTCTACTACTTGGCAAGCTTTGTATTCCCCACAACTTGTGCTTGTCACCCAAAATCTGTTGGCTTTCAATGGAGGAACTAGTCAGCCCTTGGGGATCCTTCCAAAGTTCCCTATTACTTTGGGAGGAAAGACTGTCTATATAGACGTGATGGTAGTCCAAGGACCCTTAGATTTCAATCTTCTCCTTGGAGACGACTATGTTTATGTCATGGGAGCTCTTGTTTCTTCACTTTTCCGTGTGGTTTGTTTTCTGCACGAAGGGAGAATTGTGACTATTGATCCACTGTCATTCATTGGCCACCAAGCACCTCCTTTACAACAATCATCCCCTATTGTCTCTTTTTTGCAAGAAGTACCTTCCCCGCCATAGGTCAATTATGTGGCTACCCGTTCCATCTCCATGTCTGTTGATGATCATGAAGATGGTAAAGTACATTATGTACTTGGGGCATTGGAACATGATCTGTCTATGGTACCAAATGACATGTATTCCTTGCAGAGCATGGTTCTTCCATCTAGTAAAGACCTCTTGGGAGCCATGTTATTGTATGGTTCATGAATAGACGCCATGAGGATAGTTCCTGGTCTTGTGTCAACCTTGTTAAAAAGTGAAACAAGGGATGAGGATAGTTCCTGGTCTTGTGTCAACCTTGTTAAAAAGTGAAACAAGGGATGAGGATAGTTCTTGGTCTTGTGTTAACCTCGTTAAAAAATGAAACACAGGATGAGGATAGTTCCTGGTCTTGTGTTAACCTCATTAAAAAATGAAACAAGGGATGAGCATAGTTCCTTGTATTGTATCAATCTCATTAAAAAATGAATCAAGCTTTCCGAGGATAGTTCTTTTTCTGTGTCAACCTCGTTAAAAAAAATGAAACAACATGCGAGGATAGCTTTTTCCTGTGTCAAGCTTGTTAAAAAATGAAACAAGGGTCTCGAGGATAGTTCTTTTATTGCATCAACCTAATTAAAAAATGAAGCACCTCCCTTTTCCAAATAGAGTCTTTGATTAAGATCTCATAAAATCCCAGTGGAGTCTTTCCAAGATCTCGAAAGTGAACCTTCATTCCATCCACCTAGTTGACTGAAATGAAGTTTTGGGGGCATGTACCTCGATTGAATCATTATGCTAGGGGCATGCAAACTTATAGCAACCATAGTTTTTCATTTCAAGCTTGTGTAAACATGAAACCGAATCGAAGAGGAGTTCTCCATGGTTCAAGCTTGTGTAAAAATGAACCCACGCCCAATTTACATCCTGTGATGTTGTTTTTATCAGCTAATTCCTGATAGATGAGCCTTGGTTGTTTCATTCCATCACCACCATCTCTTTGGCCAATCATATGCTTTCACTTGGTTGTTTTTCCTTTCCTAAGTGACCGCAACGATGAGTGGTTTTATTAGCCAACCTCTTGACCATTACATGTTTTGAGTAGTTCCACCATTGCCAAAACCAGTTGCTAACCTTTATACCACTCATTCCTCTAGGATGAGTCACCTTTAAGCTCTTTTCTAACTCGTAAAAGATGAAAAGATTGCCGAGTATTTTTCCCTTTTGACTCGTAAAAGAAAATAAAATGGGGGGTCTGCTTTCAAGCTCTTTTCTGACCCTTTAAAAGCAAAAATATAGCTGAGCCCTTGTCGATTCAAACTCATTAACTGATGCGAAATTTCGTGTGCCCAGTATAAGTTTACCCCTTTTTTGGGTTGGGGTGCACTATTTACGAAAAAGGTACTCGACTGAAATGGTCAAGCTGTTCTCTCAAGTATTGTTTTCTACCTTTTCAGGCTCGAGAGACACAAATGTACGAAAAGGGACCATGTGGAGTTTTCTTTTCCATGTCCTTTTCAAACTCTCTAAATATGAAAAAGGTATCGAGTTACACATGTGTCAGACTCGTTAAAATATTAAACGACATTGGATTCATCACCATGACGAACATGAGCTTCTCCTTCCTAGGGATCATTGAACTTACTAGGTTGGATTCATCCAAAGGATGAAGTTATAGTGCAAGCATATGCTATCCCCTTCAAGCTTGCCATTAAAAAATAATTGGGGTACCTGCTAGAAATGGTGGGGGAAAATTTGGAAATCTAATCAGTTGTGTCGGCAACTCACTCTTGAACATGACACTTTCTTCTTGGGATATCCTCCTTTGTATCATTAACCTTCCTGGGTTGGGCCATTCATGTTTTCCTTCCATTTGATCTCTGCCATGTCGTCATGACCACCGATCCTATGGATCCAAAAGATGCCAAACTTCCACTTGTGTCGCTGATATGTTCAATAGTTGTCCTTCTGTAGTTACACTTACCTCTGATTCTCTGTATCATCCAAAATCATTTTGCATCCCTTTGTCTCATGTCGATGATGTGGGATACATTATGGCCCTCCTTCAACACGGTCGCTTCCTGTCAACTTCAACTCATTATCTGGGAAGTTGACCGAGAGACTCCCTTCTAGTACCTTAGAGCTTACATGCCCTAATGGCAAGTTCTTCACACTCGACGACAAGTTCACATCATTGGCTTTCGATCGAGTGATTTCACGAGTGTTCGACTTTAGTTCCTCTATTCACATTTCGTGGATTGTGCTAGTAGTACCTTGAGGACCATTGTCATTATTGGTGGTTTCTCTCATGCTTGTTAACAGTTTACATCATTGAATGGTAATCAAGAAACTTTCTAGCATGTTCGACGTCAACACATCTATTCACATGTTAGAATTTGTACTCTGATCGAGTTCTGTTGGAGCGCAAGACCCTGGGCTTAGATCACAAAATTCCAGGTTATGAAGTGATGTGGCATGATTATGTTGATATACATGTCTCTTTCAGATGGATGGCTGCGACCATACCATGAGTTATCATATGTGATCCTTCTTGTTATTGGATGGCTGCGACCATACCTTGGTATCGATATGATCCTCTTTATAGGATGGTTGCGCCCATGCCTGGATCCTTTTACATGATCATTCTCTGGATGGCTATGTCCATGCCACAATTAATGTATCATTTGACAAAGTTTTTAGTTATGTATATGTATCTGTACTTGCTTGCAGGTTTTTCGACGACAAACTCCAGTTCCTTGTGCTGATTCATAAAGCATTTCATCCCTCACTCTAGTTCGGCCTTCATGCTTTAGGGGGCATCTGTTACACAACATTTTTTCACTATCCCTATACTCCTTGTCCCTTGATCCTGGAGGACCTCTACAGTGAACCCTACATGCTTTCCCTTCATGAAGAAACTCCCATTATGTCCCTCTTCGTGAGAAAAACAATTCCCTTTTGCACCATTTCCCCAAAATCTTCTGGTTTTCCCAATTTACAATATCGGCGCTATTGACCTTTTTCCTCCTCACGCTGATATGCAAGGATTAACACTATCCATAGCACTGACCGGAGCAACTAAGCTTTGTTCCAGTTGCGCCAATCCTCTTATGAATTTTTTTTTAAATAAGGAGCCGAAGCTTCCAACTCTAGAAGCTTCGTAACGGAAGTCTAGTAAATGGTTTGGCTGGATGGGGTCGAGGATGTTAGTTTGGGCTCCTTTCCCATATAAGGATGGAACTACCTCAAGAGATAAGACCTTCTCCCATGACAAGAGGATCCATCTCCCATCCATTCATGCTATATAAACCTCCGTTTTTGGCAAGCATAAGCTAGTGTTAGTGTTGAAGTGTTAATGTTGGTGTGCTAGTGCTAATTAGATTTGGAGTAAACAACAAGTTATTCATAGTTGTAGCTCTCTAGTTGTGTGAGGGAGAAGTGTGAATTTGGTTTAGTGTGAAGTCTAAAGGGAAGAGCCTTAAAACTATCATTGTTGAGGCCATCATGGAATGCTAATGAAAGTGTGTGGGAACCTGGTTTTATTGGAGGAGAACGACAACGTCAAGGAAATGGTTGTAATCTCTTCTTGATTCAATATATATGCAACTATCGATTAATTTCCTACATAATGTGTCATCTTACATGTTTATGGCTTAATGTTTCTTGACTTGTTAAATAGGTTGAATTACAATTTGTCTATTATCACGGTTGTTGTTTGTTGTTGTTTACTTGTTTCAGGTGTTTGAAGAAGGAAATGAGAGATAGTTGGAGCAAGCAAGCAAGGTCATCATCAAATGAGATAAGCATACTAAGAGGTAGGCCCTCTTAATTGGTTCTAACCTAAAGAAATATTCCATAGAATGTATTGGTTGCGGCTAGACCCATTATTGGGCTAGAGGAATTGTTTATGTCCGCAATCATAATTTTACTTCACCACACATATTTCCCAATTTTACAATCACCGCAAGGAAGCACCCACATTGGGACTGAAAAAGGAGGACAAGGAAAAAAAGGGGCAATAAGCTCCTCCTCTAAAATTTGAGGTGCCTCATGATTCGCAAGAGTTGTGGAAGAAAGGAAAACAGGAGGTTCAGGCTCACCATATAAGGAAACATGAACCAAGCACTCAAACTCTTGTTTCATGAAATACGAGTTCAATTTATTTTTTCCGTAATTTAGCAACAAAGCTGAAGGAACCGATAAAAAGAATCCTCAATTGATTCATTAGGCTTCATTCTTAAACGACAGATTATTTCACAAACATATTGGTGGTTATACTTATCGAAATCTTTATACAACATATTGGCAATTTGATTGAATGAATGGATAGAAGAAATGGGTAATGTGTGACACCATTGGTTAACACGACCTTCGAATGTGAGGGTGAGTAATCTAGCCATGACATATTTGGAACCCATTCCATGAAAAAAACAAAGTCAGACAACTTGAAATAGATGTTCACGAAAAGTTAATTCACCCTCACCATCGAACTTAAATTCAAATAGGTCATGAATAACTTCCGCGGGGACGGTAAAATTAATCTCTTCATAAAAACATCCCAGGATTATGATTTGTGGAAGAGAAATTTTAAATAAGAGATTTAAACCAAACCCTATAGGCACAACTTGTCATCAGGCCCTCCTTCTAGCATCATTTTGTTGATGATGTTGGAAATCCATCAACCAAGGGGATCTCCTCGATATGAAGTCCTAATTAGACCTCACACTGTTTGGTGTAGGAGTCCCATATGGTATAAAGGCCCAATTTTCAAATCCTCAAAGATATGCCTTGTCTCTAGATGTTAGCACAAGAGAGTGATGCAATGGTATCTTCGAACAACAAGCTGAGTGTGCCTGGTTAGTTTGCAACGCAACTGTGTCTAGGTTCTCTTACTCCAAAAGGGGAGGGGGGAGTGAGCCTCTAAGTGAGAGGTAATAGTACCACCCAGGAAGAGACACACATGAACCAGAAAGGCATCTCCAACATCCAGTAAAATAGTCCACAACGGATGCGACAATCATTATAACCAATGAATAAAGAAAGATCCGTCTACCAGCTAGCGGAGTAGTCAACAACGGATGGGACGACTGTTACAACTGATGAGTAAGGAAAGGTATGTCTAGTATCCTGAGGAATAGTCCACAAGGATGAGACACTAGTAACAACCATTACAACATAACCCCAATAAGATAAGCACTAAAACAACCGAAATAGTTCAACTATCTTAGTACATGTGAAAACGAACATGAAATACAAATGCTCACAAAATAGTCTTACAAACATCCATAATTCATGCATGGAAAAGTGATGGCCTGAAAAGGATTCTGTAATTAAGAAAAAGTTCCAAGACACGTATTTACATTGTACATCACTAGCCTCAGTAGTGGGACATTCGAGCCACTCCTTCCTCCTCAAAGAACTGACTGAAACTCGATATGCTTTGTGGGAGGAGACAAGGTGAAAAGTATTTTTCTCATACAATGAGAGAGTACATATAGCCAAGGGTGATGCTTCCCCTTGTGATTATTTGACTACCCTCATGATTGTTCAACTTCCTATGACTTTTCAACTTACATGACTCTTCATATTATCGTGTGTCCATTGGACTTTCATTTTACAATACATTTTATTTACAACATGGCCCACAATAGTGATGTGGCATCTGACAACTCATGACGTGACTTGAAATGACATTGCTGACATGGATTGGTTTGATGATGTGGCAATTCCAAGCTGTTGTTGCTACAGAATGATAGATGTGTTCTTGGATTTTCTTTCTCTTCTCCTCCACATAGCTTGATGGTGTGGGGGCTTCAATGATGTTTGGTCTTGGGAGGTGGTTGCAAACTTGTGTCCTTTTCTTGCTCTCAATAGGTTCATCTATCGGTTCAACTACAAATGAGTCTCTAGGCATGCTTCCCTCCTACTTTTCCTTCTTCATCATCTCTTCATGACTTTAGAGTGTACATGTTCCCTCCAAAAGGTTATGCATTAGATGGAGTCTTTATATGGTCCAGATATTCTATCATACACTGGGTTCCTTAGTCTTCTTACTTGATAACCATATTTTGTCCTCAGCTGTTTAAGAGTCATATGCCATGTGATCCTTATTAATATTTTTCTTCATCATCTTGTTATAGCTTGGTAGAATTCCTATATTTCGAACCCACTCATGACAAGACGACATTAGTCTGATAAACCCCTCATCTAAGATGCTGCACTTTGATTCATAAACTGGATCGGGACTAAGTGACAAACCAGGGGATAAGGCCCAGTGACTGTGTAATTGCACATTTCAAGTAGCCAAGGGTCAAGCTTGATCACTGAGATTACGTAGTGCACAACTCGGGCCAGACTGAGGGAAATTTCTGCACAGTCCTCACTGAGTGAAATAATTGTGCAGAGGCCACTAAGAGACAAAATTGCACAGTTTGAGTAGACAACAAATTTTGTGGGATAGGGCCTTGGGAGGACACATCTGCACAATTCAGGAGGCAAGGTGGCCTGGGCAGCTAAGATGCTTGAGTGGTAAAACTGCGCAGTTTCTGGAGACAGTGGGTTCCAGTTGAGGGAAGGACATTGGAGGAAGCCACTACACAGTTTTGGATGCCAAGGGAGGCTCGGCTTTATGTGCATTGTACAGTTCCATGAGGAAAGTAAAAATATTGAAGATTGCAAATTCAAAGTGTGCAGTTCAGGAAATATGGATGAGGCTAGGTTGCTAGGAATACTCTAGAATTTGGCTAAGTGTGGGATCAGTGGAACCGATGTGAACAATGATAGAACTTGACTACGATCACAGACTTGAAACTTGGTGATACAACATAGACCATCTAGAACATATGAAAACATACTTCGCTTAATGCAACAAACTTTGTGGCAACTTACAAGAAGTGTGACTTCGATGATAGGCTTTGCGAGGATAAAGGTGACACTTGTGTAGTAGTTGCGTGAAACTTTGGAAATGAGTGTGAAACATGTCTATATGATGAGAAAAACCCATTTTAACAATGATTTCCCCTCGAAGCAAAACAAACTTCCCTTTGCATGACAAGCGATAATCCCCATGACCGAAGATGACACGTTTTATATAAAGATGAAAGCGTGAACGACTCTTAAATATTTAGGAAGGGAGCTTAAAATCATAAGCTTACCAATAAGTGACTAAGGAATGACCGATCATAGGATCCATAGTAGGGTCAAAAATTTGAATGTAGGCCAAAATTTCGGAGGGTGTTGTAGCTGCTAAAACAGTTTCATATTTGGTGTTGCTTCGTTGCAAGTAAGCCTGGACAATATCTCAGTAGAGTCACTTCAGAAGCAAAAGCGTTGCTTCACTACCAGCAAGCCTAGAGAGTACCTTGGTGAATTCACTTTCTTCACCTCTTTGCGCAAGAAGACTTTCTATTCTTCACCCTTTATTTATTCATTTAGTAGAACTGTGCTTCGACACTTATTATTTCAATGGGGTGGAAGAGGGATCCTGACTTATTGAGAGAAGAAGAAGTTGCCCCTTCAAATAAGTATTTATATACCCTCTGATATAGGTTTTCTTTCTATAGATTCTAATATTATCCTTTTTCTACTTGATCAGATAAGCATATGAAACACCAAGTAGATTCAACACCAAGTTGAGGACTTATGACGCTAGAATTGATGTTGGCTTCATTGGATCACTCAAGGGTCTCTTCTTGAATGTATCATATTTTTTGTCTGGACTTGACTCAACCTAAGTCATATTTCCAAACAAACAAGAAGAAATAATAGATATCCAAGTGTTGTGGTTGTCACATTCCCCCATTTATTGCACCACATAGCCCTTCAAATCCATACACTTTTCACAAGGTATTATTTATGTACAATGAATAGAACACGGTAAACGAGATGAAACCTAGCTTGACACATCAAACACATGACGGGCAAAAAAAAAAAAAAAAAAAATATTGTACAAGGAACACAACTTAGACTTGTTATTGAAAATAATGCTTGAGATCTTGGCCATTCATGGGAAGAGGATCAATCCTCCAGTCTAAGGATTTCATTTTAAAGGCGTCATGACCAAGTTTCTGATCGATGGTGTAGGGGCCTATCCATAAAGATTGGAATTTTGTGTGTCTGCCTTTCTCTTCATGGGATTTATCCCAATTTAATACTAAGTCACCCACATGGAATCTTCGTCCCTATATATTTCTTATCAAACCATTGCTTGATATAGTTTTGATGTACGACAAATTTGTCCTTGACCTTAAGCCTTTCTTCCTTAAGCTTAAGCATGGTGTCTATCCTACTTTGAACCAAAATACAAGGATTGCCTTGGGACTCATGGGAAAGTTTTTTTTTTTTTTCTAAGTAATATTGTTCTATTGATATGGTACAAAAAGAGGTTACAGAGAGGCTTGGCATCAAAGTTGTTGAACATCAGTCATCACCAGAAAATCTGTTTGTTTTGGACTGCCCCAACATAGGGGAAACTAGTCCATTGAACCAAAAAGGCTGCCCCAACATAGGGGAAACCAGTCCATTGAACCAAAAATAAAACCACTCCTAGGTAAACATTGTTTTTCCAAAAAAACTGAGAGAGAAAAAAAGCATGTCTAGAATAAAAAAACAGGAGTCCTAAAAACATTGCCCAGATTTAGACATATCCACCTAGCAGAAAACAGCACTAACAGGTTGCCACACGTCAATTTGGTGGATCCTCCAGGGCTGGTTCCTCCTCGATTCTACACGCAAATTGATACCAGTCATCATCCGTGTCAGACACGCCATGTCCCTGAGTTGGTGGAGCCTCCTCAGTGCCACCTGTGCCTCCTTAGAAGTGTCGGTCGGTTTGTTGCCCGAAGCCTTCATGCCACTATGCTTGTTGCTCTCAGTTGACGGATCGCAAGCTATATCCTTGCCATGTAGAGTCGCTCTACCTTCATTTTGTGTCTTGTTTCCAAGAATGTTGATTCATCGGTTGCCTGAAGCCTCCATGCTCTGCTTGCCCTTGAATCTAGTCGGAGGAGCTTACGGCTTAGATTCTTCTGCAAAAGAAATTATTACAGTAGCAATGATTATTGGTCGATTTAAGGTGCTTCTGAAACAGAACTGGGTGCTGTGAGGGGCAGGGTAAGGCGGAAGAGGGAAATCCGCAGTGCATACTGCTACATCTCTCCCTTCTATGGCTTGATTTCTAGCATGACCTTTGCCACTTTTGGTATTTGGGTAGTGGCTGAGATGATTGAGCGTATCTGTGGAGGAGTCAGGGGAATCGGTGGTTGAGCTGGTCGAAGCAGCATGCGAATGAAGCCTCTGCGGGTTCTGCCACGCCTACTGCTCATTCTGTGCCTAATGCGAGCCATAACAGAATTATGAGTTATGTTGATAGCTGTTATGAAACCAGCTCAAGAAAAAGATAGAAAAGATAGATCAACGCCTTAGAATTCAGCCTCTTCGAGGGGGCAACCTCCTTTACATTACATAAATGAATAATTCTTGGATGATTCAGATGACAAAACCTCCTTTCTATATATAGGAGTCTAAGGAGTCACAATATAACCCAGCCAACCTAACAATAATAATATAAAGCCACAAAAATAACAATAGAGGGATTCTATGGGGCACAGTAATAACAATATGGGGATAATAGGGGCACAAAAATATTAATAAGGGGTACAACTACAATAGTAATGGGGTAATCACTAGTATTATAGGGACCCAACATGCTCCTCTCCTTCAAAAAAGTGTTTTCCTCAACGCTTGAGAAGTTCTGGATGCTTCTGTATAAAATTCTCATCCTCCCATGTGGAATCTTCAGCAGATAAGTTCTTCCACTTGATAAGATACTCCAAAATTGATCGATTTCGTAGCTATCGAGTTCTTGTTTCTGTGACTGCTTCCGGTTCCAATATAATTTTTCCTTCCTCGTCAAGTTCTCGCAATATTGTTTGAACTGGGAGCTTGTCGCCTATAACCTTCTTTAAACATGAAACATGGAAAACTAGGTGCAATCGAGAAGCTGCAGGAAGCTCCAATTTGTATGCCATAGTACCAATCTTTTGCAACACCTTGTATGGACCATAATACTTTGGTGATAATTTATTATCCTTCTTAGCTTGCTTGAGGGACATTTGCTTATATGGTTGTAGCCGTAGGAATACCCAATCACCTACATCAAAACTTCTTTCACTACGATGTTGATCTGCCTGTTGTTTCATTCTATTCTGTGCCAACACGAGGTTATCCTTTAAGAGTTGGAGGACTTGTTGTTGATGTTCAATGTGATGTTCCACTGCTTGAACCTTAGAATTTTCTCTTAAATATGATGTGATGGACGGTGGATGATACCCATAAAGTGCCATAAATGGGGTCATTTTTGTTGTTGTATGGAAGGAAGTGTTATACCACCATTCAGCCAGAGGCAACCATTTGACCCATTGTGTCTGCTTATCAGATACAAAGCAACACAGATATCCTTCCAAGCATTTGTTTACTATCTCAGTTTTCCCATCAGATCGAGGATGATAAGAAGAGCTATGAGCTAACTGAGTACCAAGACAAGAAAATTATTCTGTCCAAAAATTTCCAGTGAAAATGGGATCTCTGTCACTTACAATAATCTTTTGGTTTCCATGTAGCTTTTGAATTGTTTCCATAAATGCAGTAGAAACTGTACTGGCTTTAAATGGATTTGATAATGCACAAAAGTGTGCATACTTGGTAAGTTTGTCAACTACCACCATGATGACACTCTTTCCCTCAGACTTGGGTAAACCTGTGATAAAATCCATTGAAACCTCCTCCCAATGTTGGCTTGGAATGGATAAAGGTTGTAATAGACCCGGTGTCTTAATTGTTTCAACTTTATTTTGTTGGCAAACCAAACATTCCGCCACAAACTTTTGAATATCTGATTTAAGGCCATCCCAAAAAAATTCCTTCTTAACCCTGTGGTAAGTTTTTAAAAATCTTGAGTGCCCTCCTAAGGGAGAAGTGTGCAATTCCATAAGAATCTTTTGTTTTAGCTAGGAATTCTTACAGAGGTATAAGCGATCTTTGTACCATAACGAATCATTTTTCCAGCTAAATGTATCAGACATACTGGAATCTTCTTGTAACTTTCGAATAAGTGCCCACACTTCTTCGTCATTCTTCCATTCCTCCCTTGCTTCATTTATCCAATATGGTTGGATAATAGAAATGGCGCACAAAAATGCTTCCACATCCTCATCCTTTCTTGAGAGTGCATCTGCCACCACATTTTGCTTCCCTTTTTTGTAGATGATTTCAAAGTCATAACCCAACATCTTTGTGACCCACTTTTGTTGCTCTTCAGAGGATAATCTTTGTTCTAAAAAGTATTTAAGGCTATCATGATCCGTTTTTACCTTGAAGTGTCTTCCCATTAGGTAGGGTCGCCATTTCTTAAGTGCATGGAGTATTGCCAACATTTCCTTCTCATAAATAGCTCTGTGTAAAAACTTTCCCTTGATTGGACGACTTTCAAAAGCAATGGGTCTTTCATCTTGCATTAAAACAGCACCAATTCCATTTCCTAAAGCATCACATTCCACAATAAAGGTTTTTGTGAAGTCCGGTGTAGCTAAGACCGGTGCTTGGCACATTGCCTCTTTAAGATGTTCGAATGCCTTTGTTGCTTTTGGAGTCCATGAAAATGCATCTTTCTTCAATAATGTTGTTAGAGGTGCTGCTATTCTCCCATAATTCTTAACAAACTTGCGATAGTACCCTGTCAACTCGAGAAATCCTCGCAGATGCTTTATGGATGTGGGAATTTTCCATTCCTTAATGGCTTTAATTTTGCTAGGGTCTACCTTAACTCCTTCATGAGATACAATATGACCCAGATATTCCACCTCTTGTACTCCAAAGAAACATTTGGATCTTTTTTCATATAATTGTTTCTCCTCCAATAGTTGTAGCACCCTATCAACATGTTCAACATGATCCTTCCAAGACTTGCTGTAGATTAGTATATCATCAAAAAATACTAACACAAATTTTCTAAGGAATGGTTTGAAAATTGAATTCATCAAACCTTGAAATGTTGAAGGTGCATTGGTAAGGCCAAAAGGCATGACCAAAAATTCATAATGACCCTCATGAGTTCTAAATGTTGTTTTCGGAATGTCTTCAATCTTCATTATGATTTGATGATATCCTGAACGAAGATCCAACTTGGTGAAGTAAATTGATCCATGCAATTCATCCAGTAATTCATCAATGACAGGAATGGGAAACTTATATTTAATAGTGAGCTTGTTGAGCTCCCTATAATCCGGACACATGTGCCATGATCCATCCTTCTTGTGCACCGATACGACTGGAGCAGATAAAGAACTTTGACTTGGTTGAATTATACCAGCCTCTAGCATTTCTGCAACCATACGTTCAATTTCACTCTTTTGGGCATAGGGATATCTGTATGGCCTGATGTTTGGAGGAACACTTCCTGGAATCAGATGAATAGCATGATCATGATCATGAATATGTGGGAGACCTTTGGGAGTCTCAAATACCTTGGAATGATTGTCCAAGACTTTTTGGAGATCTGGAGAAATAGATGATTCCACTGTGGACACATCTAGCGAACATAATTGTGCAATTACACCTCTTTGTTCCTTTTTTAGAAGCTTTGTCATACCGTTAGAGCTTATTATCTTTCCTGGTTTCCCTGCAATACCCTTAATTCAACTTCCTTTCCTTCCACAGAAAATTTCATGAAAAGTTCTTGAAAATTAAAAGCTATTGTACCCAAGGATTGTAGCCATTGGACTCCTAGTACAACATCAGCACCTCCCATTGGAATGGAAAGCATTGGGCTAGTTAATACATATTCTCCCATGGATAGCTTGATATTATGACACTTTCCCGAGAAATTTATTGTTCCTCCATTTGCAACCATCACTTGACACTCTGGTGCTGGATATAAGAAGCAATTCAATTCTTTGCTACCTTACAATGAATAAAATTGTGGGTACTTCCTAAATCAATCAACACTATTACCTTTTTCTTCTTGATTTGTCCTTCTATCTTGATGGTTTGAGGAGTGGTAATTCCCACCAATGCATTACAAGATATGGTCGGATTCGTTTCTTCTTTATCTAGGCTTTGTTCCTGGAGTATATCCTCTTCTTTTGACCTTTCTTGCTCCTTTTCTTCTTCCTCTTCACAATCTATGTAGAATAATTTCTTCTCGGCACACTTATGACCTTTAGTGCATTTGCTATCACAACTGTAACAAAGCCCTTTTGCTCTTTTTTCTTCGAATTGTTGTGGTGTCAACCTTATAGGTTGTGGAAGACTAGCAGCAACAACACTTCCATCTTTATAGTTGTGAGTGGTATGCTTCCTGGTTGCCATAATTTTGCTTTCCATTTTTCTTGCTAACCTGAATGCCTTCTCTAATGAATCAGGTTCCCAAAGGCGAACATCATGTTGGATATTATCCTTTAAAGACCCTATGAACACATCAATCCTATGCTCCTCAAGAATATCTTTTACCCTTATGTTCAATTTTTGGAACTCCTCAATGTGCTCCATTATTGAACCCTTTTGTTTGAGACTTATCAATTGGCTAAAAAAAGTGTTGCTTTTTGTATCCTCATAATGTGCTATCAATTCTTCTGTAAAAATTGCTCAAGTGATAAATTGTTTATGAGAGCAAATCCATTGATACCATACAAACTGATTTGGTTCCAAATATAAAGTTGCCATACGTACCTTTTGTGTGTTTTGCACATTATTGAGATCGAAAAATTGCTCCATCTGTAATATCCATGTTGCGGGATCCTTGCCATCAAACTTCCTCATATCGATTTTTGGAATATGGTGGGTCTTTGATCCAACATTAGAGTCTATGGAATCATGATTAACATTTCTTTTGTTTTCATCATGAGTTTCCTTTACTACCCTTTCACCATTAGTGACCCTTTCTTGTAGCAACTTATTCATATTTATCTTCAATTCTTCCATGTTTGTCTTCAAATCATCCATCTTAGCTTCCACGTCATTCATCTTAGCTTCTACACCTTTCTTTAAACCATCCATCTTAGATTCTGTTCCTTTTTGTGCAAGGGACAATTGTTGCACTTGGTCTTGTAATTTTGATATATCATGTTGCATTTCTTCCTCTTCTTCATGAGTCATGCTAGAGCTTTCAGGTTCCTTACTAGGTGTTTGCATTTTCTTTCCTTGGGGCATCAGTTATCAATAATAATGCTTTACTATGCCCTTTGAATTCCTTCAAAATATATTTTCAAACCAGGCTTAAACAAAAATTTAAGAAAATATACACACCTTTTTTCACTTTGTAGGAGCTCGATAATGCCTCTGATGTACCTCTATACTTTCCAATCATCTAGATCTAAATTTGTGACCTACAGTAGCCCTCTGTGTCCTCTTTCCAATGCCACAAGTCTGACCCAAATTGGATTCTCCAAGGAAGAGTTATGCGAAATCTCCCACAGTGACTTGATTATAGAGTAGTTCAGTAGAGCGAACTTGTAGGATGTGCCACGAGTCACTGTTTCGACCTTTGGATCTCAAAAATTCATACAAGAAACTACAGTCCGTGCTATTTCTGTACCTTCTTACGAAATTTCAATCCGATCCCCAGAGAGAAAGTTATGACGCTTTTCCCCAGGTCACCTGTTTGGAATGTAATTCAGGAGTCTGCAAAAAGACCAACTTCCTCAGATCATATCTCCACAAATATAGCGCGAACAACTCTGAAATTCGGACCCAAGGTTCAGCGCGATTTCTTCTCAAATGGGTTTTTTTTTTAAGCTTCTGAAACGTCACAGAAAAAAAGTTATAGTGAAAATTCCACGATGACTTGTTTGGAGCAGCGAAACCCTAGAATCCAAAGCTCTTATACCAAATGTTATGAAACCAGCTCAAGAAAAAGATAGAAAAGATAGATCAAAGCCTTAGAATTCAGCCTCTTCGAGGGGGAAACCTCCTTTAAATTACATAAATGAACAATTCTTGGATGATTCAAATGAAAAAACCTCCTTTCTATATAATCTAAGGAGTCATAATATAACCCAGCCAACCTAACAATAATAATATAAAGCCACAAAAATAAAAATAGAAGGATTCTATGGGGCACAGTAATAACAATATGGGATAATAGGGGCACAACAATATTAATAAGGGGTACAACTACAATAGTAATGGGGTAATCACTAGTATTATAAGGACCCAACAATAGCAAAGGAATTGGAAGAATTTCGACGCGAAGAGTGAGCAGGAGAGGTCTGGGCCTGGTCTAAAATGAAGTGTCTGGAGTGAGAGAAATGAAAGCCATTGCCAAGATCCAAGCGAGGAATTATCCAACATCGACTGCCGGTCATTGTGCTCATGCAAGGTTCAACAATTTGTAGAGGGCAAATGCCTTAAAGCAACGGAGGAATTGCCTGTCGATCTGTAGGAGCCATGGGTATGAGGGAGATGAATGTATCTCGGCTTACGGGATCATTTATTGCCTGCTACAATGTGTTATGAATTCCCTTGAGGTTGGCGGGGGGGACGAAGCTGGTAGCCATATGGCTTTCCTGTCCGCTAGTCGGCCATCTAATCGCATTAAGTAGCAGTATGGACACCCGCATCTGGGTGCGTTTCTTCCTCATTTTCCCTTTCCTTTTGCACCAGATCCTTGTAATCCTGCAGTTGTGGAGTGGTAGCTATAGTGTTAAGCGTTCTTACATGAAGAGTATTTCCACTATCAATTCTGATGTTAGATAAGAAATCTACTTCTTTGTTACCATTCCGACGAATGTGCTTAATGGTAATTGCTTTGTGTGTTAATAACCATTGTTCAATCTGCTCCAACCGTTCCACCAATCTCCAACTGCTACCAACTTTGTGAGATGGGGTTCCCTGTAATATCTGATTTACCATGTTGATAAGAATCTGAGAGTCCCCTTCAATTATAAGTGGGAAGAGACCATGGCTCTGAGCAAGGAGAAGTCCTTGCCATAACCCTTCTAATTCAGCCGAGTTATTTGTATCCCAACCAATTGAACCCATAAAAGTTTGGAGAACATTGCCCTTGTGATTTCTGAAGATTCCCCCAAATCCTTCTTTACCTGGATTACCTTTAGATGCTCCGTCAAAGTTGAGTTGAACCATGTGTGGTGGAGGGGGAGTCCATCTGTCAGGTGTCGCTCTTGGAGGAGAAGTTTTACCTTGGTGAGCCTGCTTGTGGTGCCACTAGAGGTTCCAATTTACCCATATATTTTGTTCCTGAGGAGTGGAGGGGAAATCATCATCAAGCCATGTTTGGAGCAGCAAAGTTTCTCGAAGGTTTTGACATATGTTATTCCATAGAACTTCTATAGGAGAGGAGTGGTCCTTGAAGATGCGACAATTTCTCTCTTTCCAGATAGTCCACATGAGAAAACCTGGTATGAGTTTCCATAATGCATTTAACAGTTTGCTTTTGTAAGGACGGGTTGCCCAAGTGCGTATAGTGTTGGTGGAATCCTCCTTACTTCGTCCATCTCTTTGACATCTGAAGCTGACTTTGTCCCAAAGTCTGTTTGCCAACGGACATGAGTTTAGAAGATGCTCAGTGGTTTCTTCCTCCTGTTTACAATTTGGGCATATGGAAGGTCCGTGAAAGCTTCGTTTCCATAGATTGTCCCAAGTAAGGATTTTGTTTTGGCAAAGCATCCAGAGGAAGGTGGATATTTTTGGCCAAATTGGGGGATCCCAAACTTTGTTCCAGAGATGGTCCTTGACTGTAAGGTTCCTTAGAATTATATGATAAGCTTCTTGTGACGTGAAGGTTCCTCGCGTTTCATAACCCCATCTGATGATATCTTTCTTATCCGAGTAACGTATTTTGTTGTTTGAGAGTTTTGTTTCCAGACTATCTTTGATGATTGGTGTGCCTTTCTTGAGAATGTGATTCGAGATTATCCATTGCCTATAACCTTGGGTGTGAGTGGGCTTCCAAAGTTGATTTACCTTGATCATTGGTTGTTCTACCCAATCCTGTAGCTGATGGGGATTGATTAGGTCCTTCAATTTGGGTCTTTGTTGCCATGAATCCTCCCAAAACTTCGCATTATCTCCATTCCTGATTTCCCAGAAGTTGTGTTGTTGAATTAGATATTTATGTTGTTTAGTTACATTCCAGATTAGGGAGCCTAGGCCAACATCTTTTAGCCAAATTAGATCATCTACTAGTCTATTATTGGCATGTTTTGCTGTCCAGAGGATCGCCCAAGGAGTATGCGGGTCCGAGATCCATTTCCACCAGATGCGTGCTCCCATGACCGCGTTGCTGTGTTGAGGATCACGTAATCCAGTGCCTCCAGAATTTTTCGGGAGGCAAACTGTGTCCCACTTGACCAAAGCCCATTTTCTCTTTTGCTTTGTACTTCCCCATAAAAAATCTCGTTGAAGATTTTTGATTGCTTTGAGAACCCATTTGGGTGCTGCCAATACTGAAAAGAGGTAAAGTGGCATGGATTGTAACACTGCTTTGATTAAGACTAGATGGCTTGCCATGTTGAGAGCTCTGAAGGTCCAAGAAGAGATACGGGCTTCCAGTTTTTCTAAGAGCATCTTCCAGGATGAGTGATTTAAGGTAGAGGCTGTCATTGGAGCACCCAGGTATTTGGAGGGGAGAGCCGCAATCGAGAAGCCTAGGATTCTAGCAATGGAGGACTGAGTTAAGGCCGGGGTGTGAAAGAAAAAGATTTGGGATTTAGCTTTGTTAATGCAAGCGCCAGAGGCGTCTGAAAAATCAGATAAAATGGTCTTTAATTTGAGGGCTTCCTGAACCGAGGGATGACCAAATAACATATTGTCATCCACGAATTGCTGATGGGTGAAAGCAGGGGTGTTGGGAAAGGAAAGGCCTCGTAATTGCTGGGAATGAAGGGCATCTTTGATGTAACGCCCAAGACCTTCCGCCATAATAAAAAAAAGAAAGGGTGAGAGTGGGTCACCTTGTCGGATGCCTCTGGATGTGTTAGAGTCGGTCTTTACATCCCTTCGTTAGAGATCATTTCTCTTATTGCATTTCATTTTTAGGTGTCTCATACAGTTCATTCATCTGCATTCCATTAGGGGCATGCCATAATCTAACGGAAGGGCCTTGTCACTCATTCCCCTCATGTCTTGTACCTGCTGGCACAGGTCTTTTCATCAAGGTCCATAAAAATCATTTTCCAATCAATGACAGTCAATATTTGGTCTCTTGGTCAGCAAAGGGTCATTTTAGTCATTAGGTCTAGGGTTTAGTGAATTCAGTCTTTAAAATGTCCAATAATGCCAGTAGGCCAGAGGGAGGTTCTAAACAAGTTTTTATTTCAAAAATTTCATTGTCATATTGCCGGACTATGATTTTTCTTCAAAACTTTGTTTTGAAGAAAATTCGACATTTCGTCTTTTGTAATAAATTATCATGTAAATTTCAAAAATTTCAGTTCTTGGATATTTTAGATGCTTCCCTGGTCATCCTTTGCCAAAACTCAATGCCATCATTCTTGCAAAAAACTGACAAGAATTTCATCATTTTAAGCCAAAAAATCAAAGAGGAAACAAAAAGAACAGAGTTGTATTAAAATGAAAAAGTGCCAAAGTCAAAACATAAGAAAGTGGGGTTTTGAGAAGCAAAAATAAAACCCATCACTGTATAAGACATTTTCATTGTTTAAAACACCATTGGTATGCCAAGAGATCAATTGAAGTGGACTTGAGTTTGGAAAGAGCGAACTTTGTGTTTGAGAGCCAAGACTGTGTGCTGGAAGTGCGCACGGCACATTGGAGGAGGTCGCAGCGCACATAGGCCGCGCGGCGCATTGGGCCGATTTTTGCTGTGTAAATTTGCATTGTCGCGAAACATCCATGAGGCGCGGTGCACTGGGTTTGTGCATGGCGCACAGAGCTGACAGGCCAGTTTTTTATCCCTGCTGTCATCAAAACTCAAATAACGCCATTTCTTTTCCTCCAAGTAAGTTTGAGCGTTCTTGCTATTGAATTTAGCTTGGTTGGGTATTGTTTGGAGGGAAGATTTAAAGGTTTGAAGTTTGAAAATATAAACCCTATATTTATATCAAAATCTGCTCCATTGGGTTGTGAAATTGGTGTTTTCAAATTGTGATTTTGGTTCCAAGTCCCCTTTCCCACTTGTGATCCCTTCCCTTTCATAATCCTATCATTATAGTTAATCCCTTAAACCACTCATATCCCTGCTTCCCATTTTCCCTATCCTAAACTCCTATCATTCCCTATCATTCTCCCTCTCCCATATCATTTGCAAAATCCCTAAATCCCCACTCCCTAAACATAGTCAAGTGACTGTTTGCTCATTTCAAGTTTCACTTGACAAACTCCACCATCCACTTTTCCCACTATCCCATATTCCTCACAGTCCCTCATTTTCCTGTGGCACATTGGCATTGAAAACAAAACATCTATTTCTCATTTTCAAACCAAACCAAACACATAATTGACCTACACCTTTGCAGCACCATGACAGACACTGATTCATCGTATGAGCAAGACAGTGATTCTACCACAGAGCTTCATGCACTAAGGAGGTCTCGTAAGGGTGGCAGACATGTTAGAGAAGAGCCCACCTCTTTGACTGAACTGCAAGCCTACCCACTTGCCATGAAATGTTTCCAACAACAGTCATGTTTTCAGTATTTTGAATTGATTTCTCAGGTTCAGCATCATCAGGAGTTGGCTCAGTTGTTTGTTTTACATTTGCATGATGGTCAGGTAACTCTTGCTGGTGTAAATTTCACCTTGACACCAGAGACCATTTCTCAGGCAACAAGAATACCGAATATAGGTGAGGAGTGGAACAAAAGAATGCAGGTGGAAAGAGCATATTATGAACCATATATCAAGCCTAGCTATATGAGACAGCTCATCAGGGTGTTCCCTTTCCGGTTTTTGAAAGAATCCTATGCGCCGTTGATGAAACTCATTATCAGATACTTCAGTTGTGAGGGTCGCTTCTCATGCCTCTATACATACCATATCAGATTGTTGATGCATTTTACAAGAGTGAGGATGATGAACATTCCATATTTCATGTGCTGAAACATCGAGAGGATGACCACTCTTGTGCAGAAGAAGACTCCGGAACAGAAATACAACAACATTTACCACTATGTGCTCATCAAGATCATTATTGTGCATCAACTTGGTTTGCAGGGTATCACATGGGAAGATTTCATTTCCCGTGAGTTTTTCACAGCTTCAACAACTCATCAGGAGGTTTTCCATCATACAGGTGAACCTTCATATCAGCATGGAGGTCGGGAGGCAGAGACTTCTAGTGTGCCGACATGTGTCACCTATCATAGAGGCACGAGGGGATTGTTTGCAGTTTCCCGACGAGTACTATCTCCACCTGGGGTGGAAGGGGTCTCGTTGCCGTCATCAGTAACACAGGTACAGGTACAGGATAGAGGCAAGAAGCCTATGCAGGATGAGGGCCCTTCAGGAGGCCAAGACATTGATTTTATCCTCATCGATGATGATGTGAGCTCTCCTAGCTCAAAGCTGAGGGAGATTATTCAGGAGCAGAAGGCTGAGATAGATGTATTGACCGACAAGTTGCAGAGAGCTCAATGGGTCATAAACTATTTGGAGCAGCGAAACAAACAGTTGGAGGATCAGCATACAGCCATGGAGTTACAAAACATTCGGCGAAACCGTCGAGCTGCCCAAAGGAGGAGGATAGAGTTCACTTCATTGGAGCAGGAGATAGAGGCTGATCGAGAGACTTGGCTCGAGAGGGTCAATATTCACCTTGAGAGGCTGTTGGCAAAGGCAAACAAAGACAAGGACATGCTCAGGCACATGAAAAACCATTATTGGGCACGAAATCATGTTTGCAACGCAAGGATCAAAATCCTGAAGGCAAGACTAAGGAGGGCACTAAAACGACGCAAAAGGCATGATAGGCTCCAAATCTTGGCCGAGGCTTCCTTGGCTAAGCATGATACTCCATGATAGACCTCCAGCCCAAATTTCAAGGAATTTGGAGAAAATTTTGTCAATTTTGAATTTTTTGGCTTCAAAACAGGTTTTTCTGCCCAATGCGTAGCGCCACTTGGCGTGCGCTTATAATTGGGAGATCCTCTGGAGTAAAAATTTGAATTTATGGATTTTTTATGAAAATTTATGCATGCTCATGGATTACCTAAGGATTTCATCGAGTTCTGGGTTGCCTAAAGGGTCAAAAACACCCTAAAAATGACCTCTCTGCCACCTTTTGCACCCACAGGAAGCAGTCTTGGGAGATTGAAGTTTTGGAGGGGAAAATGATGTCCAAATCTAGAAATTCCACTTGGGTTGGAAAGTAGACAGGCAGGGATTTCCAAAGAGCTATCTTGGGCTTAGTTTGGACTTCGAGAAGTGCCTCAAAATCAGCTCCAAAGTTGTGCTACACATACAGGTTTTGGGCGTGGCGCATAGAGAATTTTATCTTGTTTTTCACTCTCCAGCTCAGAATTTTGGCCAGTTTTGACTAGTTTTGCTTTTTGATGTTACTCTTGATCTACCTTGATGTAATTTCATGAACATGATGTAATATTGGCACATATTTACTTGTTTTAGTAGATTCATTCACTAAAAAGTGAAAAACAACTGAATGAATCAGTTTCCTAACATATAGAGGCAAGTTGTTTCATTGCTTATTTTTCAGTTCCTTGTTTAGATATGGTTGAAACAACTCCTAGAATGATGAGCTCGACCCCTAGAGGCATGGGAAGGAGTTAAGCTTGCCTATATCATGTAATTTCTTAGTCATTTTCAGGGTTGGACACTTGGGATTGCTTGGCACTCCATTGTACATCCGATCTCTGCATTTTTGGCAAAGGAAAGACCAGGGTTTTGCAGCACTTGTTGGGATCCTTGTGGCTCTGTGTTTTGATGGTGTTTTTATTCATGCAATTGTAAGTTCATTGATGTTTTATGTATGCCATTTCCCTTCTCTTTGCTTCTGAAATTAAACAAATTGAGTGACAAAGGTATAATTCATTTGGCTTGCTGTGCTCTGCCTTAAATTTGTTTAGTTTTATATGTTTTCATCTGTTTGGAGAGGATTCTTGCAGCCTCTTGCCCTCTTCAACTCCTCAGCGGTCTTTTCTATCCATTTATTTAATCTAAAGCATCAAAACTACTACCTACCTTGCCCCAACTGGAACTCTGCAAAAATTTGGCCTCATCCCCAGACCCAAATTTGCCTTTCCCTTTTTCCAACAAAAAACCCACAAAAAATAAAATCAAATCCTTGCACTTCATACCTAGCCTAAAATTAGTTTGTATTTCAGTCATCTCAAGCCCCATCGATTATCTTTTGCTGAGATTGACCGGGAGAGAGCCCTCTCCTGTCCTCGTAGGGCTAGCTACGAGGCTGAGCGTGGTTTGATGTGGACCTAGAAGCTTACCTTTTCAGCCTGAGGTAAATCTAGGCTCTAACAGGATGGATGAAAGGGGGTGGATGGGATATCGTTGACTAGAATTTAAAAGAAGGTGGAGGTGATAAGACTCATTACCCATCTAACCCATGGGGGGCGAAGCCAAATGCAAGCAGCATGTTTTGAATATACTTCCAGCTTAAACTATCAAAATCTTTTGAAAGATCAATTTTTAGGAGCATACCTGCATTTTTGGACTGCTTTAAGGAGTGAATGATTTCATGAGTTAGAATAATGCCATCCGTGATCTGCCTTCCTTCCACATATCCTGATTGCTCCGGTGATATAAGTAGTGGAAGTAGGGGTTTGAGTCGCGTGGCAATAACTTTGGAGACGATCTTATATATGACATTACATAATGCAATAGGTCGGAATTTGTTCGAAGTCTAACTGTGTTCCTCCTTAGGAATGAGGGCGATGAAGGTTGCGTTCAAAGATGGAAGAATCCATCTATTGGCCCTGGATTCCTCAACTACTTGCCATACCTCTTCTTTGATTAGATCCCAGAAGTTGTGGAAGAAGTCGGATGTGAAGCCATCTGGTCCAGGTGCTTTTCCTACTTTGAGCTGTCGCATAGCTGTTTCCACTTCCTGTAAAGATATAGGCCTGAGAAGGATTTGATTGTGTTCCTCTGTTATGATCTTAGGAATTTTCTTAGTGATTTTCTCTATAGCTGGCAACCGATCGATCTGCGGTTCCTGATGCACCATCCGAAAGTGGGTGAGGAGTTCCTATTCTATATCCTCGTGTTTCTCCAGTTGTTCCCCTTGTCGATTCTGAATGTGAGTAATGTTGTTATGCATTCTCCTTTGGATAGTAGTTCGGTGGAAGAACTTTGTGTTGCATTCGCCCTCTTTAAGCCATCTGATTCGTGACTTTTGTTTCCAAAGTATTTCTGCCTGCTTTTCTCTCTCAGAGATTTGCGTTTGAAGGTGGCTTTCCTGTTCTACTAGGGCGTTGGATCTACCTTCAGTTATTATTTTTTGTTGTAATTTTTGCATTTCTTGATCAAGTGCGCCTTGTGCTTGGAAGATATTGCCGAAGGTAGAGTGATTCCACTTTTTGATGTTTATCTTGATATTTTTGAGTTTTTGCTGTAGTTGATACTTTTTTGTGCCTTTCGATGGATTGAAGCTTTTCCATATCGCTGTGATCAAGTTGTGAAAGTCTGGATGAGGCAACCAAAAGGCTTCAAAGTGAAAGGGCCTGCGTGTAATGTTTCTCGATATTTGCCATTGAAGCATAATAGGCCAGTGATCTGAACTAGAGAGCGGTAATATTGAGGCTGAGAAATCCCCTCCAAGATGGATTGCATTGTCGGAGAGTAGGAATCTGTCCAATCGAGAGGCGATTTGATGAGCCCTTGCACGTTTGTTGTTCGATGTGTATATTCCATTGTTGCACACCATATCTATGAGCCAGTTGTCTTGGATGAAATTTTTGAAGTGAGTGCTTTCATTGTCCAGCTTGACCCTTCCTCCTCTTTTTTCCTCCAATTTTGTTATCATGTTAAAATCTCCTCCTGTGATCCAAAGTGGATGGGATCTTTTTGAGTTGATCTGAGCTAAAGTATTCAAAATGTCTACCTTGTTTATTGCAACCTGGGGGAAGTAAACATTGGTCATGTGTCCATGTACGTTTGTCCCTATAATATGGAACGTGGCTTGAATAAAGTGCTTACTAGCATGAATGTTAGTAAGTGTTATGGCTTTTTCATCCCATACTATTGCTAGTCCTCCTGATGCTCCTATGGCATCCACTGCAACTTCTTTGCTTCCTGGCCATGCTTTGGCAAGGATCTGGTCCAGCATTGTAGAGTTACATTTGGTCTCCTGCAAGAAGAGTACTTGTGGTTTCTCCTGTTGAAACATGTTTTTTATCAGTCTATATTTCCTGGGGCTGTTGAGCCCTCTAATGTTCCATGAAATGAGCTTCATGATACACGGTTGGGTAGGGGATTGTAATACTTGGTAAGCTTGGAGTATCTTCCAGATTCCACCAGCATCTCTCCTATGCGAATGGTTCTTTGAAGATTTGTTTTCCTTCCTCGTTTCTTATTATCTTTGAAGATGTTTCTTCCATCCCACTGACTTCCAGTTTGGATACCTAGCGATCTTTGCTTCTGTGCTCTTGAGAGAATGACTTCTAAGTTTTCCAGCTGCCTTTCTGGGATCTTGTCATATTCTTTTTTCTTACAGGCCTGTTCTAGTCCCAGTATATCCAGATCTCCAATGTCGAAGCTCTCTGGCTCCTCTTCCATGTGTTGAGTTTCTTCTTGCTCTACCTCTGTATCTTCTACAGTCATGGGCTACTGGTGTGTGCTTTCTACTTCCATTCCTTGAACATTCCATTTTTGGGATTTACTGGGAGGGGGCGATTTGAGATCTGAGGATTGCATAGAAGTTTGGGATTTTTTTGAGCTTGAGGGAGCGGGATGGGGGATAGTCTTAGGAATGACTTCGGGGAGTTCTGGGTTTTCTCAGAATTTAACCTCCGGCTGGAGCAGGGTTTCAAAGTTGTTACTGGTTGAAGGCATGGAGGGATTGTAACAGGTTTTTTGGCAGATGAAGAGGGCTTTTGTGGGTTTTTTTGCGAGTGGTAACTTTGGTGAACCCATCCAAGTCAGGTTTGTCTGTGGTGGGATTGGTCGAGGTTTTCAGGTTAGAGGGACAATCTCGAAATAAATGGCCCAGGGCGTGGCATTTTCTACAACGAAATGGTACATGCTCATAATCTAATGACTATATCCGTTCGTAATCATCATGATAAAGGCTTACCACATCTGGGAGAGCTTTGTTGAGGTGCATATACACAAATCCGCGCATAGGAGGTGTTTCGCTTGAGTTTCGTCTCCTCTAAAACTTTGATGAATTCACCCAAGCCATTCCCAATATCTTGCAGCGAATCTTCGTCCCAATACTCCAGAGGGAGGGAGTAAAGGCGAATCGAAACCGGTGCCTAGCTCAGATCTTCTTTGTTCGGGTTGAAACGCTCAATCCAATCTCACAGATACAGTCCAGCTGCATTGAAAAAATATGGTCCACTATCCAGTACCCTGTTTCGGTCCTCCAAACAGTTGAAGATTACAGTAAAGAAGCCCTTAGGTCCTAACTATAGAGTAATGTGCCCTTTTGGTTTCCATTTGGCTACTATCCAGCCATGTAGTTCTTTCTCTGTGGGCCAAAAGCCTATGAACTTTCCAATCAATGCATGATCTTTCATGTACTGGATTTGAGTGTTGATCTGTTGACTTGGGAGCTCAATCTTAGGTCTGTCAACTGCTACAAGCTTGCAGGTCACTGACTTTACTCTGGGTGCATCTTCATGCTCTATTATGATACTTTCCTAGTTGTCCTGCCTGACGATTTTTGTGTGTCGCAGAACATTTTCCGTATCAGTGGGGGGAGGCTCCATATCCTCCCCCTAAGGGGGTTCCATTGTTGGCTGTCTATTCCTTATCGTTCCATAATGAGCTTATGGCTGAAGGTTAATGGCCACAGGGTGTTGTTTGTAAAGGTCTGTCGTTTGCAGAACTGTAACAAACCCTAACCGTGCATGAAACGTCGGAGCTTCTTACAGATTTCAATTGGACTCATGGGAAAGTTGCAAGGCTGGAAGATACTTATTTGGTGGAAGGATAACTTCTTTACCATATATGAGGAAGTAAGGTGAAGTTTTAAGGGATGGTTTAGGAGTTACACGGTCATCCCATAATTCATTCACCAAAGCATTGTGCCCGTTCCTTTGTTTAGAGAAGACATTTTTCTTAATTATGTGAATGAGATTTTTATTATTAAATTCAAATAAATCATTTCCCTGCGGGTAATAGCTATATGCATGCTTGAAAACAATCCCATTTTCTAATCCAAACTCATATAATTTCAACGAGGAAAAATATGTTGCATTATAAAAAACAATTGATATCGGAACACCAAACCTGATTATGATGTTTTGCTTTAGAAACTAGATGACTTCCTGGTCGTTGACTTGTCTCAAAGGAACCGCTTCAATCCACCAAGTGAAGTAATCTATTGTTTTTAGGATGTATCAGTGTTTCTTCGATGAATGTAGGAAGATTACTATGACATCCATTCCCCATTGTTTGAAAGGTTCTTCAACCATTATTGGTAGCAGTGGGGTGTTGACTTTTGATATTGACAAACATATTTTTGGCATGCTTGTCACTTTTAGGCATATGCATGGACATCTTTGAATAGGGTAGGCCAATAATAACCAACCCTCATTATTTTGTGTGCAACTGATTTTCCCAAAAAGTGTCCACCTGTTGGTCCATCATGTAAATCCTTGATCTGAGTTGACTCAACTCCCGGATTTAACCAATATCTTTTTCTTTCATGATGTGATTAGAATTGCAATTAAAATAGCATAAATGAATATAAATGCATGCTATAAGGAATAAGGAACATGACAATCATCAGCAACATAAAATAACAAGACGTTGATAATAGAGTTCGTCCAGGAGGGACTACGTCTCTGGGCCCCGGTGTCAAGATGGTGTAGGTCGCTGCATTAAGTGTTGTCTATAGTGATGATGTACATAAGAAGTGATGTCGCTATCATACAAGGAAAATTCCCTCATGCAGGAGTGGCTCCAAGAGATGTTCCACTATAGGAACTCTCTGTCAAAAGGATTCTTATCAGTATAACATAAACTCATGCATGATGATAATGAGCTTCCTACCAACATGGCATAAAAGGATCTCAATGCAAAAATACATGGCGAAAACATGAGTATCCCATCAACATGACAAAAAGTACATTACACAGATGATTCCGCGTCACATCAAGCAGGAATCATGAAGCAAGGAAGAAAACAAGATCCCACATCAAACAAAAAACAGGGATTTATACAACACAATGCATCTCATAGCAAAAATAAGTACATGAACATACTGCATATACCTCACACCCTAGGACCATCTAAAGAAAAGGATGTCAAACTGCTGAAGCTGGCTGTACCATCAATCTCATTACAGCGAATATCATGGAATGACTGCTCGCATGTTGAATGCTGACACCTATAATCCACTTTGAAAAGTGGCCGAAAAATAGAATGGTCAAATGGAAAATATGAATCACCATCAGATTTGTGGTGTTGAATAGTGCAAAATCGACAGTCAAATTTTTGAATTCTGAGAAGGTGGAAATCTGGGGCTTAAGGAATCTTTTAGATTCCCCCTAGATTCCTCAAAGATTCCCTCCTCTGAGTCCTCTGAAAATCTACTGCTCAAATCAGGAAACTGATTACGCCATCAGGTTTGTGTTGTTGAGAGGTGTAAGATTGACATAAAATTTGTCCAATTTGGACATTGCAAAAATTTCACCCTCTTGAGAATTTCGCCCAATCATGGTTCTGCATGCCTCTTCTATGGGCTCATGGTTCCACCTACAAATAAATTAATTAAAATTTTATGTCTCGATTTCTGTGCGCGCTCTTGGCTCCTCCATCCTTGGGTGCACTGACGAAATGAGGGTTTATATAATTTTTTGGTGGGCGAATATTTCAATGAGGTCAGTTGGGCGGATTGGTAAGGATCCTGAATTATAAGGAGGAGGTCAAGTGGTCGAACCCCAACCCCTCCATGTCAAAACATTTTTTGTTTTAAAAAAACCACAACATATTTTTCTGTTGGGTGTCAGGTCCGCATTGGGCGGCCCGCCCCATAACCTCCGCAACAATTTGAATGGGGCGCATTTAAGGTTTGTTGGCACGTTAATTTTTTTGGAGGTGGTTGTTGGTACATATGCCACCACATGGGGCCACCTAGTGGGGGCCAGCCCACGTGGGCTGGGCAGGTTCAATCCCCACCGGCCTCACTTTAATGTATCGCATATATCAAGTGGGTTGTTGGGGTGTGAGCCGGGTGGCCCGCCCACCCCATACATTAATGTTTAATGTTATGTTTATACGGTGGGTTGGACCAGCGGGGGTCATGGCCCATCGTTTCTTGTTGTTTGTGATGTGATTGGGCTGATGGGGGTCGTGGCCCATCGGCCTTTTAATAGTTGAAATTTTTTGTAATATTATTTGGGGTGGCAAGGGTGGTGGCCTACTACCTCATTTATATATATTTTATTTTTTTATTAAAATAGGGTCGTTTTTCAATTTTGTCTAACATAAGGGTTATTAGACAAATTAAAGAGGCAACAATTTCACCTGCTTTCGGGAGCTAGGTTTCATGCCCCGGGGTCGGTCAAATTGTAGGACACTTAAACCTGGCCCACAGTCCAACTTTGACCAAAACTTTGACTGGCTCGTTCTCCCTCATACGAGCTCGGATTTGAGTATCGTTTACACCGTTGAAATCAGGGTGACGAGCACTTCAATCTAGTGCTAGTTTGGGAACAATCTGGACACTTTGGATTTTGCCCCTTTCTGAGTCCTTTGGGACTTATGCCTGTGTCTGGAGCCACCTGGATCAATCCTTAACACCCTTTCTGTATCTTGAGGCTTGAGGTAGCTTAGAAGGACACCATTTTGAAAAACCACCCCATCTACCAACTGGTATGATAGTGATTTCAAACATATTTCCCTATTCTGTTTGTTCGATAAATGTGGAGGAAATGTGTCACACTCCAGATATTGTCCTATGTTGAAATACCAAGGCGCAGTTGAAGAGGTAGGAGGAACTTGGTCGATCTTATAAATTTCTATTTCTTGACCCCATCCAAAAGATCTTCTTTTGGAGAGTCTTTTACTTATGCTATGAGTTGAGATAGACCAAGTCCCTTTACAATATGAACTGGTTTAAACTCATGATAATATTCTTATAAGATGGTCTTCTAGTTCACCCTTTTCTCACCCAGTTCTTGCTGCACAAAAAGTGTCCCAACTGTTGGGTGAGGCACATAGATAATTGTGCGTTCTTTCAAAATATAGGGCCAATGGTGGGGTAATTTATCTCCAACACATGTAAACCAACACTCATAAAATAAATAGGCCATTCATTTCCTTCATTATCCTTGTGCGTTAATACAGTCGCAATAGATGAATCAAAAGTGTAGGTGTAGGATAGGAGATATTTTCCATAATCTAGACTGAATAATGTAGGAGCCTTTGCAATAACTTGCTTAATAAGGGCAAAAGAATCATTCTCCATTTTGTCCCATTAATAAATTGCATCTTCCTTTATTATCCCTTGCAATGGCTTGACTATCTGTGCATAATCAGAGATGAACTTATGCAATAATTTTATATTCCCCAAGAAAGATTGCATAGCCTTCTTTTTTACAGGAAAAGGGATTTTTGATATATATTTGACCCTTTCTAGATCAACTTTGATCACACTTTTAACAATGTTGTTCTCCTAAGAATATTCCTTATAACACACCAAAGATGCTATTTTTGGGATTCAGAGAAATCCAATATTTATGACACCTCTCAAAGATCTGTTTTAGATGATGCACTTGATCTAATATTTTCTTTGAGAATATAGTAAGATCATACAAATAAACCACTACACTTTGTCCAATCAATCCATAGAAGGTGATGGCCATAACCCTTTGAAAATTAGCATCAAAATTAATGAGTCTGAATGGCATGTGCTTAAAGGAAAATTTTCCCCACTTAGTTCTAAAGATAGTTTTCAAACAATTTGGTTTTGCAACTAGCACTTGATTATATCCAAAGAAACCATCTAGCATCGAGAACATCCCCAACCCAGATACCACCTTAATAATATTCTCCATTGATGGCAAGTGTAATTATCTTTATCTGATGCCCGGTTAAGGTTGCGAAAGTCGACACATAAGCATACCTCACCAGAATGTTTCCTTATAGGGACCAAATTGGAAACCAAATTTGAATTTCTAACCTTGAAGATGATTTGATCATCCAGCAACTTCCTTAACTCATTTTGGATCCGGGGCTCAAGCATTGGATGAAATGTCCTCAACTTTTGTTGAAACGATTTTTAACCCTCTTTGATAGGGATAACGTGTTGGATAATACATGCATCGTATGTCTTCAAGTATTCATAGGTCCATTCAAACAAATCACGATACTGCCTAAAATGTCGAATAAATGTTTTTCATTCTTGTGATGAATAACACGTATCAAGGTTTACATACTTCATATTAGCGTTGGTTCCCAAATTAACTTGTTCATATGATAACGTGGAGCTCTGGGTCTTAGCATTAACTGGTCCTTTGAATCAGTTTTGCAGGATACAAAAACCAAGTTTCTAAATGGATCCAATCATCTAATGTTGATGTTGAAGGATATGTAATAAGTTTACAATGAAAAGCCTTTAGTAATCTAAGGTCCCAGCTCATATATGATTGATGAAAATGTACCACCTTTTTATGTGACTAAAGGTTCATGATTTATTGTTATATAAATGCATGTTAGATTCTGGAGCCTCCCATAATCTGATTCCAAAGGTTATCATGGACCGGCTTCAATTAGAGGTTACCAAAACTTATCATGATCTTTACACTTTTGACTCTAAGAAAGTACCTTGTCTTGGACTTATAAAAGATCTAGTGGTCACTTTAGCTCAAATCCCTGTTAAGAGTGTGGTTTTAGACATTGTAGTCATTGATATCCCTCCTAAATTTGGCATGTTATTATTAAGATCTTGTTGTGCCAAATTAGGAGGAAGTATTCAAATAGACATGTCTTATGCTACTATTCCTATATATGGGGGTGAACATCTCATATTATAAACAGAAGTAAGAGTCATGATTCATGAATGTTGTTTGTAAATCTTGTTAGAAAATTATATATTACAGAGTAATGGAACACATAAAATATTGAAGAAATATAAACACATAAAATGCATAAAATAAGAGAGACATAGATATACGTGGTTCACCCAATTTGGGCTACGTCCACAACCAGCCCTTCCTTTTATATTATCCAGCAAAATGAAGAGGTACAACCTACAACAGATCTGCTATAATTCCCTCTTCACTCTCACACAATCTCCTCTCTCTTTCTCGCTCAGAATACAAATCTACATAGTCGCAATACAATTCCCTCGTATATAGCGAGGGGTTTCCTTCTAGGGGAAAAAACCCTAAATTAAACATAACTTATACCATCATATTTCTACCTAATGAACGACCAGGATTGAATAAAAAATTACAAGATTTTACAAGGAAATTTTACATCCATTTTTAGCTTTAGGGGCATTTCCCCCAATCCCTCGCCAGGGGGGCTTTAAAGAACCATCATCGCCCCCCCTCCCGGCACACAAAAATGGGCAACGTTGCCACCCCATTATGAACTGGGGTCCAATGCAACGATACCTTCGAATAAAGAAGATAATCAGGCTCCACACCCAACAAATTTGATCAAGCAAGGAATCATCCCATTTATGCAGTGGATCAAGGCTTTGGATATTTTGAATTATCATCAAATAATTCACAAAACACTCAGCTTAGTATTGAAAACATTGTAGACAAGACAAAAACCATTAAGACTGATATTTGAAGCTAATACTTTGATGGTTCTTTCTCAAAGGAAGGAGCTGGAGTTGGAATTGTATTTATTTCACCAAACAAAGAGAATATTACTCAATCCTATAAACTTGAATTTGATGTGACAAATAATGTCGCAGAGTATGAAGCCTTCTTGCTAGGATTGGAATTAGCCAAAAGTCTTAAAGTGAAGAATCTAAGTGTATTCAGTGACTCAGAATTCATTGTCAAACAAGTAAGGAATATTTGTCAAACAAAGCATCCTAGACTTAGATCTTATAGGAATGAAGCGTGGGATTCAGTGGATAATTTCTTTCAAGCATTTAACATCACTGCTATTCCTAGGGATGAAAATATTCATGCAAATTATTTAGTTGTTTCAGCCAGTTCTTTTAAAATTCCTAATCAAATGCTTGTCCAATATCAAATTCAAGTTAAGTATAGACCATCAATACTTGACAATCTTAAATATTGGAAAATATTTGATGATGATGAGCAGTTAAAATCGTTTTTGCAAGTAATTGATGAATTTTTAGCTTTGCAAATTGAAGAAGAACAACTAGATAACAATGAGTCGAATAAGGAAAGTCAAACTTCTCAATTTGACTCAAAAATTGGTGATCACAGTATTATTCAGTTATCCAATAATTCCATTCATAAGGGTTTGGTCCCAATTGAAAATTTGTTTGATCAAGATGATTTCCCTAAAAACCCACTATCAAATTCACCAGAAGAAGATATAGAAGAATCTAAATTGGAACTTTAGACGGAATCAAAAATATAAAATCTCTACATCCTTGCGAGTGGAAGTCAAAGATAAATATTTAACTCTTATTAAAGCTTATAAATATGTTTTTTCTTGGTCTTATAGTGAGTTGAAGACATATGATACATCTCTCATTGAGCATAAAATCCCTTTAAAACCAGAAGCTAAACCTTTTAAGCAAAAGTTAAGGAGAATTAATCTTGTCCTTATGCCTACCATTGAAAAAGAACTTAAAAAGTAACCTGATGCCAAGGTTATAATTCCATTGAGATAATCTGATTAGGTAGCTAATTTAGTTCTAGTAAGAAAGAAAAATGGTGAAATTAGACTATTTGTGGATTTCAGGAACTTGAATAAATCTTCTTTGAAAGATATATATCCATTACGCAAGATGGACCAATTTCTTCAAAAAGTTTCGGGTGCTAATAGAATTTCTATGTTAGATGGTTTTTCTAGATACAATCAGATCATGGTGAGCCTAGAAGATAGAGAAAAGACAACATTCACAACTCCTTGGGGTACATTTATGTATGCAAGGATGCCTTTCGGATTAACCAACGCTGGAGCTACCTTTCAAAGAGCTATGGATTTAGCATTTGTAGGTAAGACAAACAAATTTGTTGTCATTTATCTTGATGATCTGACTGTTTTTTCTAATTCTGATCAAAAACATTTAAAGCACTTGAGGAAAGTTTTTGATAGGTGCAGGAAGTTTGGGATTTCTCTTAATCCCAAAAAGTCCTTGTTTGCACTCAAAGAAGGAAAATTGCTTGGCCATATTATTTCCAAGGAAGGAGTAATCATTGATCCTAAAAGAGTTTCAGCTATACAAGAACTTTCATTACCAAGAAATAAGAAGGAAATTCAGGCTTTTCTTGGGAAAATAATTTTTTTAAGAAGGTTTATACCTAATTATGTTGAAATAGTTAAGGATATCACTGATATGTTAAGAAAGAATCATGAAGTTAAATGGACCATTCCAACAAGATATGTTTTTGATCAGATTAAAAAGGCCATTTCAGAAGCCCCCATACTGGCCAGTCCAAACTATTATGAACCATTTAGTATCTTTTCCTTTGCCTCTGAAACTACCTTAGTTGTTGTTCTTTTGCAAAAGAATGAGGATGGAGATGACCAACCTATTGCCTTTTTCAGTAAAGTCATGAGAGATGTTGAACTTAAATATGATATCATTGAAAAACAAGCATATTCCTTAGTCCAAGCTCTGAAATCTTTTAGAGTCTATGTCCTTCACTCTTCCATTATTGCCTATGTTCCTAATAGTGTTGTTAAAACTGTGTTAACTCAACCTGATACTGATGGAAGGAGAGGGAGATGGATTACCAAGATATTGGAGTTTGATCTTATTATCAAAACTACAAAATTAGTAAAAGGTCAAGGCTTGGCTAAAATCTTAGCTGAGTCAAATTGTAAAGTCTTGGGAATTAATTATGTTTTTGAAATTCCAGCATAGAAGAATCCACAAGAACCTTCATCTTCAATAGAGAAGAATCCACAAGAACCTTCATCTTCAATAGAGAAGAATCCACAAGAACCTTCTTCTTCAATCCAACCAACTCCGATTCACATTGAGGAGAAATTTTTGTTATCTGAATGGTACACTAATATTGTGCATTTTCTTAGAGATTTTTAGTGTCTGCCTGAATTTACAATGAATCAATGTAAAACACTGAAATTGAAGGCCATAAAATACTATATTATCAATGCAAATCTGTATTGGTAGGATCCACTCAACATCCTTTTACTTTTCTTGACAGAAAGTAAGACAAAAGGAATCATTGATTAATTTCATGCAGGTATTTTTGGAGGACAATATGCTTGGAGGGCTACAACATACAAGATTTTAAGAGCATGATTTTATTGGCCCACATTGTTTGCACAAGTAGGAGCAAGGGTTCGAAGCTGTAGCCAATGTCAATTGTTTGCAGGAAAACAAAGATTAGTAGCACTTCCTCTAGTTTCAGTACTAGATCAAGCACCTTTCCTACAATGGGGATTGTATTTCATTGGGGAAATTCATCCACCATCAAGTAGCCAGCACAGATGGATATTGACTGCCATAGATTACTTTACCAAATGGGTAGAGGCAATTCCAGTTAGAAATGCAACTAACGCTGTAGTTATTAAATTTATTGAAGAGAATATACTGTCCAAGTTTGGATGCCCCCAACAAATAGTTATAGATAATGCAACAACATTCAACAGTGTCAAGATGATTCAATTTTGTCAAAAATATCAAATTTTGTTGCATCATTCTACCCCTTACCATCCACATGGAAATGAACTGACAGAGTCCTCAAACAATAGTTTGGTTAAAATCATTAAGAAAACATTGGAGGACCACAAAAGGAGTTGGGACAACCATCTCATATATGCAGTTTGGGAAAATAGGATCTCTCCAAAGAGATCAATAGGTAAATCTCCTTTTCAACTTGTTTATGGCAAGGAAGCCATATTTCCTACACATCTAGCTTTTCCTGTCATGAGGTTTTTACAAGAAGCAAATGAAGAACCTGATGATTTTCTAGAAGAATAAATCATATTATAGAACTTAATGAAAATAGAGATGAAGTTCATTATAAGCTTCGGAAATATCATAACAAAATGAAAATTCTGTTTGATAGAAAGGCTAGAGAAAGATATTTTAAAGAAGGAGATTTAGTGTTAAGATGGGATGCTAGGAGAGAGGATAAAGGGAAACATGCAAAGTTTGATAATCTTTGGTTCAGACCTTTTAGCATTGCAGAGGTTAAAGGCAATAATACTTTTATCTTGCAGAACTTGGAAGGACAATATTCCTCATTTCCTGTCAATGGGAAATACTTGAAGCATTATATTCAATATTGAGGAGTTCCTCATTCATTCATCATTTGTACATCACCGAAGTGTTTTATTTTACATGCAGTGTGTAATTATTTTCAACAGAGACTCCATTAGCCCGAGGAGAAGGCACATGGATCTGCAAGTTCTCTACATCCTGCAGGAGGAAGCAGTCCCCAATTGGAGCCAATGTTGTAACATATTTGGTTTTGATAAGTTAGTTTTATTTATAAAACAGGGTATAAAAAAATAGAATAAAAAATGCAAAAAAAAAGATGAAATGAAACCGCATCAAAAGAAAAAAAATTGTATATGTGAGAAATTTAAATGGCACTAGAAAAAAGTAAAATTACATTGCAAATAAACTAGGGTTTTGTGTACACCTTGTTTAAAATGCCATAACCTGATGTTTTTATTTGAATCATATAGTTTAACCATGATCAAATCATTTAAATTTATGTCTATAGATTAGTGAATACGTTCACCAAATTGTTTAATCTTGGTAGAACATGATTAGATAGGATAGAATAGAATAAAATTTGGCCTGATATGCTCAAAACATGGCTAAATGATGTATTAGAATAGGATTAGGGAAAATAAATGGCCGCTAGATCAAATGCACTAATTCATAGATAATTTTTCTTTAATTAGGGTTAATTACCTTTTATAGGTGATTAATATTGTATAAACAAAGTTTTATAAAGTTTAGATTAAATTCATAAAACGACAAAAGCATTTTGTCGTGGAGCGTTATCAAGTGGATAGCTTTCGATGGTGATCCTCTTCCTTTCCCAGATCAATGACAGGGAAGCCATTTTTCACCCCCTTCTATCATTTCACAATAATGACAAGGGGGGTGGAGGGTCCGAAAAGTGGTTTCCTTTTCGGCATGCCAATTGGACCGTGTCACCTCCTCATCACTTCGCACCCCCCACCCCCACCGCATAGTCCCCTCCTCTAATATCTGCTCATCCCATCCCATCTATACATCATTCCACCAACGACTATCATTTTTTCCCGCGCCTTCCTCCCACTAATAGTTTTCCTCCACGTATCCCTATCCATTACATTCACATCCCCGCTCCTCATACCCGTTACTCACCTCCCATTGTCCATTAATGCACATTAATCCCATAGGATAACGGTGTGATTTTAACTTTAATCGCTACGCTGTTATAAATAAACCCTCTATCCCTTTCACACAACTCCCTTATTTTCATTGCCACTATTTCAATTGCAAGTTTATAATCTTGGCTTTGGTTAAGCTCTCCCACAAATTGTGCCTATATTTCAAGCGGACAATGCACTCACCATTTTTTTTAACAAGGACTATCTCTGTTTAGGTACCCATTTCATTAGCATCATGTTACTCTTCTTCCTTATCTATTAGAATATGGAAGCCAAAAAAAGGACCAACCCTCTGGTAGAAATACCCCTACTCAGGAAAATCCAAAAGCCACTGATACCCTACACCTTGACCACATCCCCTTATCTGACCAATTTTTTAAGATTGTGGACACAGAGTGCGAATTTGATATTTTTGAATTGCACAATTGGTTAAGACATACCTATCAAGACTCAGAGGATTAAATTAACCTATGGGAATCCATATTTCCCATGTTCATGTTCCCTCAAACTCATCAATTTCCTGATTTAGTTATTTGGTATCAAGCTAGATATAATCCCCTGCAGAGAACTGTGGTAGCTCAGAATGGAGACATTCTGATATCTACCACACCAGAAACCATAAAAAAAATGCTTTTGATTCTTGAGAATGATTCCCTTAGCCATTTTTCTATTGTTGTCCTCATGGATCTATACCATAAGTTTACATTCCCCCAAAGAGCTCAAATTTTTGAGATCTTTCTTCCAAAATATTCTGAGCTTCCCAAAAAGAACCCTCCATATTCAGCCTCAATGTTCCCAGAAATATCTAAACACATTATCTCTCTAGTTTCTTGCCTGTTAGGTTACAAGACAGACAAATGGGTAGATGAACCTATCCTGGGTTATCTATCCATCTTCTCCAAAGAACACAAGCCAACATTCATGTATAATTACAGTCAATTTTTGGCTGAAAATATGCATGAACAGTTAATGAAAATCACTACTGAGGGTGTATTCAAGTATTCTTTTGTGTTAGTTCATATGTTCCTTTTTCAACAAGGAGACATGCTACCAATAACCTTACACAAGCAGGATGATCAACAAATAAATCAATCAATTACAAAATGGAGCTCATTGGTCAGGAGAAACTCAATTGAGTTTAAAATTTCAGATTTCATTCAATGTTTCATTTATCTAGTTTCACAGATTCTTAGCAGCCAAAGTGAACCAAGAATCAACCCGGAGATAAAAAGGATCCTGCACCTAAGTGACCAAGCTAAAACTGGAGTCTGGTATCTTTACTAGAATTACACAGAGATTAGGGTATATGGCTGTGAGTTAGCTTGATACAAATTGCATAAATATGTTCCAATGAGAAATTTCTCTATGGAATATATAATGAAAATGATCAACGTGGACAAGCTAAATTTTTTTCAGGGAAAATAAAATCTCAGTTCAAGATCAAGTCCCAAGTGGGACCCTTTATTTGTAATACCAGAGCAACAAGAATTGAAGTAGAATCAATTCTCAAGCATATGGTATTTCAACCAAGTTTTAATTGGTCTTATGACCCATTCAATATAATCACTAATTTAAGGGTGGAACTTAAAACCACACCTTATAATCATACTCCAAGACCAGAGATTGAGAAATACATGAATCAAGAATAGTGGGAGGATGACACACTTCTGGAAGAATAAGAGAAAATTCTACCTCCTTCTACCCTCTAGACTCCCACTTCTCAAAGTAAGCAGGATAAGAGTCCGAGAGAAGAATCATCATCTTCAGTAAAGGGCGCAAAAAAATTTCTCATTTATCAAAAGAAACACAAGACTGACTCTAAAGTTACCATTGTTCAGGGTCAAAAGGAACCCATAGTTATTAATCTGGATGATTCACATATTTCTACAGGATTAGAGGAGGTTGTCCTTAACTCTCCATCTTCCTCTTCAGTTTTGTTGACACCTAATCTTCATGATTGGGGGAATTTGTAAATAAATAAATTAGGAATGTGAACAGTCATCGGGAGATGAACTGAACAATCACTCCTAATGTATATAACAATAACCTATCTATGGAATAATAGACGAATCAGTTTTACTGCCTTTGGAGAGTTACTGCCTGGCCTGACATGGTATCAGAGCCAGTTCTAAAAATAGTTGTAACTCCCTTCATTTTTGCCACTGCCTCTGTCCTGAGCGCTGCTCTGCCTCTGTCCATTGCCTGACATGGTCTGATACCAATAATCACTCTCTGAACAGTCAGAGCCATGTCATAAACGTTTCAAAAAAAAAAGCGTTATTCCTCCATTGATTATTCTGTGTACATCCCGTTGGAGAAACGGTTTCCTCTTCTGTGCCATTTCCACTGCCCCAATGTTTACGTCAATGAATCGATTTCACGAGTTCCGTGGTTTTCTTTTCGGGTTAATTTTCCAGACATTGGCTCTCTGTGGCACGCACTTTTCATGGCACTAACTGCAGCTGTAGACCTGAGCATTGAAGCGTGCAGGCCATTCAGTAAGAAGCTAAGGAGGGGTATTCGAAATTGAAAAGAGAATGCCTTCACAAACTGCTTACTTCCTCCATTTTCATTGACTTTTAGATATTGAATCTTTTCTGCAAAACCATCCGTTGGAAAACATCTCGATTATATCCATTAAAGTTTTAAGCAGAACCTGAAGCGTAGATTTGAATTTGCGCTGATTTGTTATGTTAATATTGGAGATTTGTTTATTTTTGGTATGCGCTCCTGAGCAGTTATTAGTAGAAGAAATAGAGATGGAGATTGCAGTGCAGGCGTAGCCGAAGCCCTGTATTAAACCACCTCCCAGGTTGCGGTGAACCTCCGTGCACTCTTGCGGTGAACCGTTTGATTCATCACTCCATAACATTGTTTGATTCATCACTCCGTTTGAAGGTCGCGTGTTTGATTCCTCCCTCACCGCTTCGGTTTCTCATATCCCACTGTCACAACATTTCACCGCTTCGATTTCTCATATCTCGCACAAGGGGAACGTCCTTCATCATCTCATTCTTTTTCTCGCTCGGTAGGCGGAGGGGTTTTGCTCGAAAGCATCGTGGAGAACCAGAGGATTGTCCACCTCTTGTTGGCCAGGCTGAACAAGTTCATAGCGGGAGAGAATAGCGGCAAGCAACAAAATTAAGAGGCACCGCGCCATTGCAGAACTGATACTTATATACGCTGTTCCATAATACATTGTTCTATACATATATAATGCTGATATACATTGTTGTATATGAATGTTATTAACGTTGAACGATTGGAATGTTGTTGTCGTATTGGAATGTTATTAACGCTCTTGCATTTGGCTCTCACGCTGTCCCCCATATACCACGACAAAATAATGCCTCTGTTTTTTAATATATCTGAGTACAATTTCACTGTACATCAGTAGAAGTTTTTTTATCAGCAGAAGTATTTTTTACATAATGCATTCAATCATCTTTATGGTAGGAATAGTTCTCACTGGTAAGGATAACTATCCTGAATGGTCCCGGATGATAAAACACACCCTCATCTTCAATGAGTTGTGGAAAGGAGTGTGTGTCGGAGAAGCAGACAATGACCGAGTGCAGCCTACATCAGACAAAGAGCTCGTCATTTGGGAAAACAAGAACAAAAAAGCCTATGCATTATTTGCAGCATCTGTAAATGAAGAAGTAAGTCGCCATATTTCATCATATTCAACTGCCTTTGAAGCTTTACAAAAGCTGAAAGAACTCTATGACTCATATTCTGCACTTGAAGTTGTTCAGCTCATGATTAAACTCTTCACTCTTGAACTGAAAAATAATGATCCTCTTGCTCTTGCATCTGAAGTAAAGTCTATAATGCATGATATCAAATCCACTAAGGTTGAGCTGGATATCCCTCTTATTGCTTTTCTCAAGGCACTCTATCCTACTTACTCCAATTATCTTGAGTCTTTACAAGCAAATGGAAATCTTAAAGATATAACCTTTGACTCTCTTGTGAAAAAGTTTGCTGAAAGAGAGAAAGCCTTTGGAAAGAAGACAGTCCCTGAATCTTCTGAAGAGACTGTGTGCCTTGCTCATAAAGAAAAGCATCCTGCTCAAGATTCTACAAGAGGAAGAGGTGGACGAAGAGGAAGAGGAAGATACTTCAGAGGCAGGGGGGGCAGACATTCTCAAGGATAAAAGGCAGATCTGCATTGCATTCGCTGCAAAAGAAATGGATCACATGATGCTTCTACATGCAAGCTACCATGGGACAAAATTGAGCAGAAAAGAAACCAGCAGAAAAGTAAAACTGATTATACAGACAAAGGTAAAGCACCTGAATCCGCTCACTATATTGAGGCACAATGTAACATTGGAGTAAATGAAGATTTGTTTAATGCTTCACTTGCTTCTTCGAAAAATGATTGGTTGCTTGATTCAGGAGCAACCTGTCATATGACTCATAGAAAAGATTTTTTTTGAAGATTTCACTGACAATGTTGATGGAGCAGTATACTTTGCAGATCAGTCAAAAATCAAGCCATTAGGGCTTGGCACAATCAGGCTTAAATTGCCTGGTCTTCCAGACTTTCTTCTAGATCATGTTCTATATCTCCCACAACTCAAGAGAAACTTGCTGTCCTTGGTTCACATCTGCCAGCAAGGTCACTCCATTCATATGTTTGATGGCAAGCTTGAGGTAAGAAAAACATCTGACCACTCACTTGTCATGAGGGGAATAGAAGAAGAAAGGCTTCTCAAACTGCAAGGAACCTCTGCTCATGCACAACATTTCTCATATATTTCTCATCATGAAGAAGGTACACTTCCATCAAGTTTATTATGGCATGCTAGATTTGGACATTTAAACTATGACAGTATCCGCTTATTGAAGAAAAATGGTGTTGCTGGTTTGCCTACAATTCCTAGGAAACATAAGCAATGTGATGCTTTCATTCTAGGAAAGCATAGCAAACAGTCTTTTCATGATTCACATTCAAGAGCACATAGGAAGCTTGAACTCATTCATTCAGATTTATGTGGTCCAATGCCTGTTCCTTCTGCAAATGGAAATAAATATATCATGACATTTATTGATGATTACACTAGAATGTGTTGGGTTTATTTATTGAAGAACAAATCTGATGCCTTTCAAACATTCAAGAATTTTCATAAATGGATTGAAAATGATGCACAATCTCATATTGGGTCTATTCGCACTGATAATGGAAAAGAATATACATCAAATGAATTTGAAAACTATCTTCGCCAACATGGGATCAAACATCAAACAATTGTGCCTTATAATCCCCAACAGAATGGTGTAGCTGAAAGAATGAATAGAACAATCTTGAATATGGTACGATCCATGATTTTCTTCAAAAATGTAAAGATAATGTTTTGGGCTGATGTTGTTCTATGTGCTGCATATATAAAGAATAGATGTCCATCTAATGCTATAAGAAACAAGACTCCTTATGAATTGTGGTATGGACATGTTCCTTCGGTAAAACATCTCAGGATCTTTGGTTCCACCTGTTATGCTTTGATACCAAAGGTACATAGAAACAAACTTGGTGCTAGAAGTCGTAAATGTATCTTCCTGGGGTATTCAAACACCTCCAAAGCATACCACCTCTATGATTAAGTAAATAAAAAGTTTGTTGTATCTAGAGATGTAATTTTTCTTGAATCATCCAAATCTGACAATGTTGTTGAGCGGCAACTTGATCGCTTGGATAGATTCGCAAAAACGAAATCATTTCAAGAGTTTGATAATCAGATTCCACATCTTGAAGGGGGGATTCCTATACTAGATCAACATGTGGAATCTTATTCTGAAGAACAATCTCCTCTGCATGAAACTCCAACAACGGATGATGCTTTAAGTGATGTAACTGATAGAATTGGGAGACTCAATCTTGATTCAGTCCCAACTCAATCAACAGAGCAGCCTGGACCATCTCAGAAAGGTCCCCCAAAGTGGCTGACAAAGACACTTGAAAGTGTTCATCCTGATGAAATTGGAAAAACAGGAACCAGAAATTCAAACCGACAAAATGGAGGTGATGTAGATGACTCTAATTCACCTGTTGATATGGATGTTACTTATGATTGTGAATTGAACTTGTCTACAGATTTTGAACCAACTTCCTGCAAAGAAGCTGATTCTCATGATGAATGGAAAGAAGCGATGCAAAAGGAGTATGATGCTCTCATAAAGAATGGAACTTGGAAGCTGGTTGATCCTCCATTTGGAACCAAACCAATTGGCTGCAAGTGGGTCTAGAAGAACAAGTACAAAGCTGATGGCTCACTTGACAAGCACAAAGCTAGGCTTGTGGCAAAAGGTTTTGCACAGAAGGAAGGGGTCGATTATGAGGAAACTTTGCCCCCACAGCAAAATGGGCCACCATCCGGACACTCTTTGCACTAGCAGCTCAAAACGGTTGGAAAGTCCATCAAATGGATGTAAAAACTGCATTCTTGAATGGAGATCTAAAAGAGAATGTTTTTATGTCCCAGCCTGAAGGATTTGCTGTGAAAGGACATGAACATAAAGTATGCAAACTTGTGAAGTCCTTGTATGACCTCAAACAAGCACCGCGAGCCTGGTATGAAAAACTAACTGAGCATCTTCTGAAACTCAACTTCAATCATTTTGATCTTGATGATGCAACTTTATTTGTCAAGAAAGTTGGCAAAACAGTTGTGTATCTTGTGGTATATGTAGATGATCTTTTAATGACAGGGAACAATGAAAGCTACATTGCATCCATAAAGAAGGAATTGGGGAAAAGTTTTGAAATGACTGATTTGGGCTATGTTCATTACTATCTTGGCATTGAAGTAACCCAACATCCAAAAGCCATATTTCTTTCTCAAAAGAAATACATTGGAGATTTGTTAAACAGATTTGGCATGACAGAGTGCAATCCTCTTTCTACTCAAATGGAACAAAACTTAAAGCTCACATCTATTGAAGGAAAGGAATTTGAGGATGCAACAAAGTATAGACAGCTTGTAGGAAGTCTCATCTACCTCACTACTACCAGACCAGACATTTCATTTACTGTTGGAATCCTCTCCAGGTTCATGCAAAAGCCTTGTGAGGGACATTGGTCTGCTGCAAAAATAGTTCTAAGGTACTTGAAGGGAACTCAAGACCTTGGAATCAAGTATACACAGGTGGACGACTTTAGCTTGATTGGATACTCTGATTCAGACTTCGATGGAGACAAAGAAACTGGGGTATCTACTTCAGGATATGCTATGAGTCTTGGATTAGGAGTTGTCTCCTGGAGATCACGCAAACAATCAGGTCCAACAAATTCCACAACAGAAGCAGAATACGTGGCAGCAGCTGAAGCAACGAAAGAAATTGTGTGGCTCAGGAAAATTCTTGAAGATTTGCAGGTAAAACAAGTACAATCAACTCCACTCATGATTGATAACACCTCTGCAATAAAGTTGGCCAAGAACCCAAAGTTCCATGATCAAACAAAGCATATCAATACTAAATATCATCTTATTCGACATCATGTTGAGGCCAAAACAATCCATCTCCGTCATTGTTCCACAAATGAGCAAATTGCAGACATCTTCACCAAAGCACTTGGAAAGGAAAAGCTTGAACGATTCAGAATGATGCTTGGACTCACCAACATCCCTTTAGATTAAGGGGGGGAATGTTGACACCTAATCTTCATGATTAGGGGAATTTGTAAATAAATAAATTAGGAATGTGAACAGTCATCGGGAGATGAACTGAACAATCACTCCTAATGTATATAACAATAACCTACCCATGGAATAATAGACGAATCAGTTTTACTGCCTTTGGAGAGTTACTGCCTGGCCTAACAAGTTTCAAAAAATTTAATGGAAATTACACAGTCATCAAGAGCAGGTGAACAAGAGGAACCAAACATTTTCACATATTTTCTTGAAATTAAGAAAAAGAATGAATCTCTGAAGGCCAACGTCTATTCTTAATTCTGGAAGCAGATTTCTACTTCAAAGCACAGATTGTTGACAACATTTCATAGTGAAAAGGTAAGGATGAAAATGGCATTCTTACAGGCTGAAGTTCCTTTTCCAAATGCTTCTTCAGACTATAAGAAAACTATATTTTCTTTTTTAATGCGAATCAAATACATCCTATTGACCAAATGGACAAGCATAGACAGTCTGCAGAGGCGCTTTTCTCTACCATGACTAACACTGCCATGGCACTACAAAAATTGAGAACAACTCTTTCAAATGTATAGTCACAGTTGAAGATATAGAAGATATCCCGCTTAGCAAAGGATAACAGGGTCAAATCATTAGAAGATTTAGGGATCAAGATTGGATATGATCTTACTGATCTTAAAGATGTAGAGGACATCATCAAGAAGAAGAATGTAAGCATCATAGAACTAAGGAAGCAACTCAAATTACCTTCTAAAGAGGATTCCCAAACCAAGGGGATCGAATAAAGTGAGAAACACAAAGAAGAAATTCTCAAACTAATCATTGAGCAGAATATACAAATAAAGAAGATGGAGGAACAGATAGAAACTTTGCTCAAAGAAAAGGAACAGTTTGCACAACTTTCCATATCTGCAATTACATCTATACCAATCACAGTGGCAAGGACAACATGGGAATCGACATCAGAAACAACAAAAACTACATAAACTATAGGTGATCTGAATAAAGTTATACAGGAGTTGTGTCTCCAGAGACAAGAAAATGAAAAGATTCAAAATAAATTTAAAAATCTGGACACACAAAAGATAAAGAATGATACTCTTTATGCTAAACAAATGCAGAAGACCCACCAACTAACCAAGAAGATTCAAGAGTTCGAAGATGAGTCAGTAATGGCTTAGACCTTGGCCCAAGCCAAGGAAAACATTTGGGCAGATACAAGTCAAGCTATAACTGAAATTTGGCCCTCTGTACAAATTATTTTTGAACAGGAAGAGATTATTACTAGATGTCATACAACTATTGAAGAGGTCAGAGAAGCCCTTTTAGATAAACCAAGTGAGGCCACATATATGATTAAGGTTCTCAATTAAAAAATCAGAGCTAAATTAGAAGAAATTCAAATTGCAAACAAGATAGATACCATTCTTGAGATTAAGAAAGTTTTGCAGAAGAAAAATCTTGTGAATCAATTGGAAACAAAGTGCCAGACTTTGAAAACTATTTTCCAAAGGTTTCATTTTAAGTTTGGATTGTCAGGATTAGTGGCACCTAATGACAGATTGATCAGTTTGGAGGAGTATTGCCAAAATATTTACAGAATTGCAATTGATAAAGCTAAATTTGTAGGTATCAAAGGCCATCTTACAGGGAATGATTTCTTAGAGGCTTTGAACTTTGATTTAATGATCAAACATGAAATTAAACATATCTTTGTCAATAAGCCTACTTTTTAAAAGTATACTGAGGTGGATGAAGTCTACAGGAAACCAATTAATCTTTCTATACCAAGTGAAGATAGATGGGATCACTTGTGTGAAATCATTGAGTAACTTTCGTCACCAACTGACAGAAATCGAGGTAGCACATTTTGGGGGCCAGATCATCAACAAATTCCTTGAAGATAGTGCCAACAACTTAGCAGTTTTTGGATTCCTATATTTTTGTACTATTTTTATATTTTGTTAATGGATCTTTCTAGAAAATCAATATTTTGTATAAATAACTCTTCCTTCGAGTTATTATGGGTTGAACCCTGGTGGGCTCCAGTATTGTAGCAATAATGCTACAACTCCTGGAGCTTCCTATCTCTAATTTTATCAACCCGGTAGTTCGTAACAAACTTGGAAGCGACGGTGCTGTATGCACAAGTACTAGCTCTTGTCGCAGCTGTCACTTGGTCAGCGAGCACAAGTCCGCTAGGGCTCAAGCCAACTTCTATATGCTCTCAGAAGAAGCTTTCTAAATGATGGACGAAGACTACCTCAAAGGAAATTAACCTACTTTGCAATAATGAACTGAAAGCCAACAAAACAGGGAAACCCTAGTAAACCCTAATCTGACTAGTCTAATCTCTGTGATGCAATGGTGGGTGTGCAAACTTCTAGAAATGATGCCATTACTTCTAGTGATATTAGATGCATGAAACTAAGCTACTTCTACTGAAAAGAACATTGTTTTTGTATTTTTGCTTAAGTGGGTTGGAGTTATTATGATTTTGTTTCTTATTAGGGTTTGACTGTGCAGGGGTAGTTCGAAGGGAAAGAAAGCTTGGGAAAGGTCAGGAGGGCTAAGAGAGGTTCCAGAGGATCCAAAACATCATTCCATAGAAATCCACAACGTTCAGGTGCTCGGCAACCGAGGTTACAGGTTTCTACAGGATGTCTGCAAGGGATCCTACAGGAAGCTTGGGATTTCTACAGGAAGTCTGCTAACTTCTACAGGATGTTCTGTGGTTGGAGTTTTGGGTGTTGGAGGAGTGGAGGAGTGGTACAGGTGGATAGGTAGGATGGGAAGGGGGCTTATGATGGCTCAGGGACAGAGATATGAGATGAGGAAAGAGTGCTTGCAGCTAGTTAGTGAATGGAAGGGTGGAAGCAATGAAAAGTCCAAAAAGATGGAGCTACGTGAACAGTGGAAGTGTTGGAAGGCAAACGATCTGAACAGAGGTTGGGTAGGTGGCTTTAGACGCGGTTGAGAAGAAGAAGAAGATAACAGAGTGATGCAACGCAGTGTAAAGGAAACAAATCTGCACAAAACCGAGAATTCATCAACTTATCCTAACTGTGTTATTAAATCAACGAACAGCAATGTATACTTCAGAGAAAAATCGTGCATGGAGTTGGAATGAGGAAATACTGCTCAAGATCATAATGCATGGATGGATCTATAATTGAAATGACTGTGTTGCAGCTTGAATGAAAGTGTAAGACTGCATTTTTTGGTGGTTGGTACGGTCTTCACCCCCAATCTCTAAACAGAGATGGCAGTGAGTGCACTGTCAACCTTTTCTTGGAGCTCTAATGAATGCTGATCCTCCTACTCTAATCTAAGCAACTAAAAGCACTTGAACCATAAACTAATCCTACTCAATCACATAAAAGAAATCAAATCAGCAGACTGTAATCTCTAAATGCATGTCAAAACAGAGGAATAAAATGCTGAAAAGAAAGACAAGTAACAATACAAAGAAGAGGAGGTCTATTGCTCTCAGGTTGGGCCCTAACCTGAGAGCTATAGCTCCCTTAGAAACTCAGAATTGAATCAAAAGCTACATGTCTTTATTGAATAATCATGAGTCTAGTGACATGCCAAAACTGGCTTACAAAGAGCAAAAAACCGAGCTGTAGCTCGTGCTTAGAAATTGCAACAGTAGTTCAAAAGTTCAAAAAGCTCCTATCAAAGGCCACGGCCTTAATATTTATACATGATGAGGATCAAGCTGGCTTCCTCAATTAATGGAGCTCGGCTGTCCAACTAAAAGTTAAACTGCTGTAAACTGTTGTTCCTGTAGAACCCGTTGGCTGCCTTTAAGCTCGGTGGGGAGAGCTGTTGGAGCTCGGAGTTAGGGTGGAGATCACGAGGGAGGTCATTAAGGCTGTAGACAACCTCCCTATAAACTTGCAATGCCACCTTTGCTGTCTCCTTGTCTCCTTCTGCTAGGTCTTTGCTCCCTTTAATGCCAAAAAACCTGAAATCATCATGTATTAGCCACATAGATATAATGCCTGCCCTTCTTCCTACAAATAACACGAATATACCAAGAAATGAATGCATAAGTGATAAAAGATGAAGGGTTGAGCAAGGTAAGTAGGCCAAATGAGCCCAATTTGTTACCAAAAATTGGGGCTCATCAAACCCTTGGATGAGATTTTCAAAGCAAAATTGTAAACAACTCGAGATTTTCTTCAAGCTAATGAAAATATTATGGATTTGCCTCAAAAAGTTTGTCTCCTTTTGAGTTTTTCTCATGTTTTCATTTAATTATGTTATTCTTCATGTATTTAATTTTTAATGGAGAACCTCGGGTAAGATAAACTGAATGTCAGTTTATCTGAAATCCTCGGTGAAGTTATAATCAATAATTAGATATTAGTTTATAGAATTGTTTGTTATTGTAAACTCCTCTATATCTATAAATTTTCACACTCGTCTTCATAAAATTAAATACATTTTATGAGTCGGTAAACATTGTTTACCTTCACTCTATCTTATAATTAACTAAATACTCAGTTTGAATATTTAGTAAGTTATAACCCTTTCAACTCTGTTATTCATTCAACTAAAAATCAATTAACTATTTAAAGACAAACAAACAACCCTTTCATTAAATTCAACATTGTTAAGGTTTAAGCACATGTCTTTAATTGTTCAGAACATTGGTCATCCAAAAAAACTTAAAACAACAAAACATTCTAGATGCTTTGGCATAATTAATTAACCTAGAATTATCTCAGAGGACAACATTAGATTGGTGCCTTTTCCAGCGAACAAAAATTGAAGTATTTTTCCCTGGGACAACAATAAATCTTTTCCTTTAAGGTGAATAAGGGAATAGTGGGTTAAAATCTTTCACCTGACGACTTCACAAACCCAAACTAGCTCCTTCAAAACATACCAGGTCTCATTCTGACTTTGAAATTGTCTCTCCATTATCTGACCCAGAGAGACTCGTAAGAGAAGCTTCTTCAAGAAGGAGACTTGATGCTTCTGCTTCTTCTTTTATACCCTTACAACCTGAATATATTTCAGTTTTTGATCCCTTTAGGTATGTTCCATCTCCGTTAGATTTGGTTGATTTAACACCTAGGGTTTTAGAACTACTGTCCAAAGGATTTGATCTGCAATCAACTCTTTTAGTCCATTCTTTGGAATCATATAAAATCCCTGAAATATTTTCAGATTCATTCTTGGAATGAATTAACTACCATATTTAAGAATCAATGGGGGGTTAAGAAGGATCATGTTTACTATCTCACGGGATTTGAAGAACTAAAAAGAAACCATGGTGAGGTAGTGGCAAATTTCATAAAAAGATTCAATAAAGTTTTTCATAAGATGCCACCTGACAATAAACCACCAGTAGCAGTAGCCAAAGTTAGATTTTCTAAGGCATTTGAAGATGATTTTGTAGTTATTCTTAGGGAAAGGACATCTCATACCCTAGAATACATGCAAAAAAATGATATAGAAGTTGAAGCCAATAGGCCAGCATTAGCTAAAATTAAACCTAAGGCAGAAAAAACTGAAAGGAAAATGAAAGCTAAGGAAGAAGGTTATTCCTCAAAAACTACAAATGAAGATCAAAATATAGATGAAATCACTTCATTACTTAGAAACCTTTCAAATAGAATGTCAAAAATAGAAACTCAACCTAGAACAATTCAACAAACTGCTTCTAGACCTCAAACTCAATTCAGGAGCGCTCCTCGAACCCAAATCTTACAAAGACCAAATACTAATCAACAATTTCAACCTCCATTGATGATTGATGATAAACAACCTGAAGACACTAGCCCTTTGATTACTGAGGTTATAAATAATCTTGATCATTCATCTGTGGAAAATGATATTGTCTATGTTCCTTTAAATCAATCTTCTTAACAAGATTAAGAAGACTCACAAATTTCAAAGTATCATGCCTTTGCTGAGTTTTTAATTGTTGAACTGAATATGAGATATGACTTAAGACCTAGGTCAAGGCCTGGTAGACCTCCCAAAAAACCCATTGTAAATGAACCACAAATCAAAACTACCGAATCTCAAACAAATGTTCAATTGTCAATGTACAAGATTATCTCACTGAAAGGGACATAAGTGACGAAGGCAAGTAATAGTACTAATCTAATAAAGACACACACATAACATAAAAGAATCATTAGTCATCAAGATAAATAGTTCTCATGGATGTAACAATCGTTATAGAAATCAAAACACGTTTCCAACAAATTAAGCACCAAATCTACTGAAATAGTTCAATTTCTTTAGTACATATGCATGCCAACATAAATCACAAATATTCGAAGAATAGTTTCAAAACATCCACGATCTATGCATGAAAATGTGTTGGCCAAATGGCCTCAAGTATTAAGAAAATTTTTGAAGATACATGAGTAAAATGAACATCACTAACTCCAATAGTGGATTGTTAGAGCCACTACTTTCTCTCCAAAATAACTATCTCCATCTCTCTAATGCCTTGTGGGAGAAGCCATGGTTAAATTTCATTTTCTTGAGTAATGAAGCTTCTTTTATAATTAGAGGCATGAATTTTCATATCCCCGTGACTCTTGAGTTCCTCATATGACTTTTCAAATTCTAATAAATTTTAAACTTCTATACAACCCTTGGACTTCTCGATGACTCTTGAACTTATTTACGACTTTTGGAATTACATATGTATTTTGGAGTTCTCCATGTGACTCTTTTGTCCATATATGACTCTTGGACTTCCACGTCTTTGTATTTTTAATAATTACATAATTATTTCCACATCATCAAGTGGTGGCATCATGACAGGTCACTAATATTGATGACTTGGTTTCATAGTGATTGGTTACATGGAATTTCTTAACAGGTGACAATGTTGCCACTTTCATCTTCAATATTGCATGTAGATTTCATGTTGTTGTTTCCTTACCCTCTAAAGGGTCTCATATCATATGGAGTCTTTATGGACAACTTTGATCATCAGGATTCCAATGTTTTTCATCTTGTCACATTATGTGTTCTTTGTTCTTGAATTCTCCCTTAAGCCGCTCACTTTGACGGATGTCTCCCTGCATCCTTGCCATGTTGTTTTGAAACACTTGCAACTAATGTCATTCGTGGAAAGAAAACATCATTCCAAAAATATCCTATTATAACATGTTTCATGTAAACTTTCTGATCATTTTTTATCAATGCTCTTGGGAAGAAAAGAGGAGGCTTATGGGCGTAGGGTGCACTATCAAGGAACAATTTTGTGTGTTGAGGCTTGAGGATGCATTGTGTGATCTACTGGGAAGATAAGACTTGATGGAGGGCACAAGGTGCACTCTGAAGAATGAATGAGTTTCACTAATGCTTGTTGATGGACCATGCGCTCAATTGGGAAAGCATAATCACTAAGAGGGAGCAAAGCACATTCCAGAGAGGGAAGGATCCTTGACCATTGTTGGTGTGCCATGTTCCCAACTAGGAGGAAGAATTTGAAAGGGTGCAGCTTGGAAAGGGAAGGATATCTTATTGCTTCAGAGTGCGCTATGCACCAATTAAAGGTGCATGGTGTATCCCAGATAAGGAGGAGGGTACGCATTAGCCTTGGGAGTACGTTATGCGCTCCCCCTTGCTAGGTAGGCAAGTTAGTTAAAAAAATCCTAAGTCTGGAAGAAAAGACATAGGAATATACAACAATCTCAAGGAAAAACAAAGTGTGACATTATCAATTCACTAGTAATACTTAGACAAGACCCAACATTAAGCAATATATACCAAAACACTAGTTTACAAACACTCTCGAATTGTAACAAGTATAGTGTGTGCGACTGCAACCAAAAGTGTCGTTTTATAGCTAACATGCATGTTATGACCAAGGAATGCACCATAGATAAAAAAATATGATGACACTTTGGAAAGGAAAAGAACACTTGAAATATGTAAAATAACATGGAGCGACACTTAGCGACTAAAGAAACACTTGATACAATGGTTGGGTAGGCTCCAAAATTAAAATGTAGTAAAATTTTGGAGGGTGTTGTAGCTATGACAACAGGTCATAATGATCCAAAATGGATCCTGGATAAACCTCTTAAGTCTTCAATTGTATTTAAAATGGGAAAAATAGGTTTCAAAGTCCCGCATCACAACCTTTTATTGCACTGGAGAAATACATGTTTAAACTGTGGAAACAAAGTATCAGGGGAACCATGTTGCAACGTAATATTAACACTCAAGGACCGTTGGATCCAAAAGATCAATGGATGAGAGGAAAACGCATCAGAGAAAAGCCAAAGCGGAGTATAAAGGACCGTACTCTTTAGGAATTGCGATAGCGATCAGCGCGATATAACATGGGCCGTTGAGCGAGCGCACAGATCAACGGTGGATATGACAACAGGATATATTGCATTGCAAATTTCAAAGGGAGGAATTAACAAAGGCTTGCAAGCTTAGCGATATGCGATGGCTGCATTATCGCATCGCAATGAACCATGGGGCAAGGACCGGACCCATAGAATTTAACACTTACGATGAGCGCTTTCATCATAGCCGTCGGATCGGCAAAAGGAATGTACAGTTGTGATTGAATCGGAGATAGGAATGATCGGGGTGATCAGAGATTGAGGATCGGGAGTGCAATAGAGCAAAGTGTTAGATTCGGTCTGTTCAGCCCTCCGTCAGAGATCAAAACCTATTTCGTTGCATTTCATTTTAGGTGTCTCATTCAGCTCAATCATCTGCGTTCCATTAGGAGCATCGATCTTTTGACAGAAGGGTCTTGTCTCCATACTTCCCTCATGTCATGTACCTGCTATTTTGTGTCTGATCATTAAAGTTCATCGAAGTCAATTTTACAGTCATTATGGATGGTCTTTTGGTCAGCCAAGAGTCATGTCAGTCATTAGGTTTAGGGTTTCGTAAATTTTGTCTTCAAAGTGTCTAATAATGTCCACAAGCACATGAGGGAGGTTCAAAATTAGTTTTCATTGCAAAATTTCAAAGTCCATATGTTTGATCATGATTCTTCTTCAAAACTTTGTTTTGAAGAAGAAATCATCAAATTTATGGTTTGTAATAAATATGTAATTCTCAAAGCTCCTTCAGTTGTGAAATCCAATGATAGCTATCCCTACATAAAAAGACAAGAGGTTCATCATTCAGCTCAAAAAATCATAAAGGAGGCAAAAAACAGAGTTTCAAAGTGAAGTGTCAAAGTTTGCAACATGACAAATTGGTTTTTGAAATCAAGAGTTAAATCCTTGGCATATATATCATTTTTGTGTCCCAAGAGTTCATTTGCATACTAAATACATCAAAGAGCTAAAGTGGAAACGTGGAGAAGCAACATAGAGCAATTTTGGTAAGCAAGTGAGGTTATTGGGTGAAAATCGCTCCAATTCAGCAGCGCGGTGCACTGGGCAGGAGGCACGGTGCACCCACCAGGCGCAGCGCATTGGGCCGCATTTCGCAGTGTAAAACAACACTGGTGTAGCGCACTGGGGAGGCGCGACGCATTGGGCGTCCTGCGCGGCGCATACACTTAAAGGCCCGAAACTGCTCAAAATTCCTCCAAATTGCCAATAATTCACACGGATTTGCCAGGTAGAGCCTCAATCATTGCATTTCATTCAAATTTGTCCTATGATATGGTGATTGATCAATGATGATGGTCTAAACCCTACCATGTCAAAGTTCTCATATAAAAATGGCTACCTAGGGTTTTATCAACTATTTGCCACCAAGTTTGCTCTTTCCATCATTCTCTTGTCTCCCTTATTCCTTTTGTCCCTGATTTCATTGTTCCCTACCCCCCTAAAATTACTAAAACCCCATCCCATATCCCAAATTCCCTTTCACAAAATTTCCCAATGTAAAACCCCAGAATCCTAACCATAAATCCCCAAACCCTAATTTCCTCTCCCACTGAGCTAGGGTTGGCTATGGGATTAGAGATATCTGAGTAGAGGAGGTGTAAGGGATATTAGAAGGTATGAGGTCATTTCATATCATCGAACATCAGATCTCCATCATTTGTCGAGAAGTCATTCCAAGGAGCAAGCCATTCATCACACAAAAGGGATGGTTTTTCTTCAAATTATGTTTCTGAGCTAGAAAGGATGAATTTGGAAAAGGTGAGAGAGGTTTTTGTCCTTAAATGACCCAATAAGAAAATCCTTTTTTATTTTTTACACAGCTATTATGGTTTTAGAGAAATGTCAAAAATACAGTCGCCTCAGGAGAATTGATGCACCTCTGAAGTGACCTTTGGAAAATCAAATTTTCTCCTAGCTTGGTTGGCCAAATGACTTTCTTGATGAGTCAAATGATAACTAGACACAAATATATTTCCAATTATCTATCATGAGCTCAATTTGTAGTTGAGTAACACCTTCAAAGGTTGATTGCAACATCACTCTGCCCCGAGGCAGCCTCATTTGGCACATTTTGACCAGTCTTGGGAGATTTGACTGTTGACAGAGTAAATAAACTCCAAATTTAAAAATTAAAGTTGGGTTGAAAAGTAGACTCAAATACCTTTCCAAAGAGCTATCCTGTGCGCAATTTGGACACCAGGAAGGCCCTCAAAACAGGTCTGCAAAACGGCACTATGCACAGAAATTCTTAACACAGGGTTTTCCTCCCTCTGCGTCGCGCCATGTGGCGCTCGCTTTTGCTAGGGAGCTCCAAATTAAAAAAAGTTTACATTTTTGGATTTTTCATGAAAAATCATGGTTTTTGGTGCATGACCAAGAAATTTGGGCAAGTTTTGAGTCCCCAGGAGGTCAAAAGCACTCAACAAATGACCTCACTGCCCCTATTTTGACACACAGGAAGCAGTCTTGGGACATTGAAGTTTTGGAGGGGAAAATGACATCAAAATTCATAAATTATACTTGGGTTGGAAATTATACAGACAAGGATTTCCAACAAGCACACTTGGGCTCAATTTGGACTTCAGGAAGTGCCTCAAAATCAGCTCCAAAGTGGTGCGACGCATAGAGAATCAGGCGCGGCGCATAGAGGATTTTTGCCCATTTTTCACTGTTCAGCTCAGTAATTCGCCCAGTTTTGACCAGTTTTGCTTCTTGATGTTATTCTTGACTTTTCATGATGTAATTTGATAACCATGATGTAATATTGGCACATTTTTACTTGTTCTAGAAGATTCATTCACCAAAAGGTGAAATGTGAGTGAATGAATCAGTTTCCTAGCATATAGGGGTAAGTTGTTTGACTACCTAGTTTTCAGTTCCTTGTTTATAATTAGTTCAAAAAGCTCCTAGAATGATGAGCTCGACCCCTAGAGGCAAGGGAATAGGTTTGGCTTGTCTATATTAGGTAATTTCTAAGTCATTTTCAGGGTTGGACACTAGGGATTGCTTTGGCATATCATTGTACATTCTATCTCTGCATTTTTGGCTAAGGAAGGACCAGGGTTTTGCAGCACTGTTTGGGATCCATGTGGCTTTATGTTTTGATGGTGTACTTCTCTAAGTACTTGTATGTTCATTAGTGTTATGTGTATCATTTTCCTGTTTCTTCTTCTGAATTTGAACAAATGAGTGATTAAAGTAGAATCCATTAACTGCTATGCTCTACCTTTGAATTTGTTTAAATTTCCATGTTTTCATCTGTTTAAGGAGAATTCTTGAGACTCTCTTGCTCTCCTTAGCTCCTCACCAGTATTATCTATCCATTCACTCACTTTAAATCATCAAAACAATTTCCTTCCTTGCCCCAATCAGAACTCTGCAGAAACTGTGCCTCATTCGCGGACCCAAAATTTGCCTGTCCCTTTTTCCCACAAAACCCCCAAAAACTCAAATCAAAACTTTGCACTTCATACCTAGCCTAAGATTAGTTGTTAAATCAGTCATCTCCAGCCCCATTGATTATCTTTTGCTGAGATTGACCTAGAGAGAGCCCTCTCCTGTCCTCGTAGGGCTAGCTACGAGGCTGAGCGTGGTTTGATGTGGACCTAGAACCTTGTCTTTTCAGCTTGAGGCAAATCTAGGCTCTAACATAGTGGTGACCATACTGGGGAAGAAATTTTGTTTTCATTGTTTGGCTTTGTAGACTATAGACAGAGCCTGAAGTTAGCCAGGTAGCCTTTGCAACTCTTTTGCTTTGCATTAGCGCAAGTAGATAAAAGCTGCTTCAGTCAATCTCTGGTCTAGTCTTATAAGCTAAACATCTGACTTGCAAATTGCCCCAGTAACATGTATCAAGTTCAAATCTGATTGTTGATGGTGGACAACGATCAGACACTGGCAAGGCTGAAATCATTCACCTGGCGACTCTAAATTAGTTTAGAGATCCGATCCAAAGACTCCACTGGAGGATGATCCTGACCAGCAGAAACATGAAAGGACAAAATGGAAAGATCAGGTATTCAAGTTGGAATTTCATCCAAGACATTTTGTTCTTTGTTCTAAATTATTTCTTCTCTTTTCCTGAGAATGTCAAGAAGGCTTTGCAAAGTATATTGTATTTGGGAAAAGATCATCGGCTTGCATTTGATTCCTTCCCTTTGAAGATTGTAAATACCAAAGATTTGCGTCCCTTTGAGCTTGATCAAGATCCTTTTTCTGAAGCTTGTGATAACCGTCTTCAAAATGATGAGCCTCAAGAGACCAAGACTGATTCTACTCCTTCTGTACATACCCCTATACCTTGTAAAATCCCAAATAGGTATAAACCTCTTGTTTTACCTTCTGTTCTTCATGCTTTCCCCAAAAACTATGATCTATACTTGCCGAGGTTTGATGGTGAATGTAAGAATGTCAATGTTGAGCAACATGTACAGATTTTGAGTCTTTTCTAGACCTTTTTGAGGTTGATGAAGAAGATGTCAGTATTAGGCTTTTTGCTCTTTCTTTGCAAGGCAAAGTCAAGAGTTGGTTCAAAACCCTGCCTAATGCAAGCATCTCAGATTTCCAGCAGTTCGTCAAAGTTTTCCTCAACAGGTGGGAAATCGGACAGAACCTTTTCTTGATTATAGAAGAGTATAACCAGCTGAAAAGACTGCTAGGGGAGACAGTACAACAATTTTCTGCCAGATTTAACCAAGTTTATTATTCGATGCCAGTTGATATAAGGCCTCCTCCTAGATCCGCTCTCTTGCCCTATCCAGGTGCCTTTGATCCAGAAATGGAGTTTCAGCTGAGACAAAGGAATATTGCAACACTTGAGGAGATGCAGAACAATGCAGTTAATGTATAGGCTCATCTGCTGATCCGAAGGGAAAGGTTGAAAGAAGAAGAGACGAAAAACATAGATCCAGAGAAATCGACATCTCTAGAAGTAAAGCTTGACATTTTGGTAAGTGCAGTATAAGAGATGATGCAAAAGATCACCACAAGGACTGATTATGATGTTCAAACCCATGGCTCGCTGATTGAAGAAGAACATGTTGCTGATCCAAAATATAGATCTGATAATGATTGTCTTATAGATCATCTTGGAGAAGAGAGATCTATTGATATGACATGTATGCTTGATGATGTGTTTTATCTGATGATTTGCCTCAGTTTGATCAGTATGACGATGATTATGTTCTCCAAACAGAAGCTAATCTTGTAGACAAATCAGCAACAGAGTTTGGTTATTCACGAAATTCAGGATCCTTTTGGCAGCTTGCTGCAATCACCAAAGAAAGACAACACAGATGTGAGGAAAATCTTAATATCAAGCTATGAATATTACTTGGACTAGAGTAGTAATGTGTTAACGGAAATCAATAGCGATGTTTATGAAGATCCTTTCGCAGTATTTTTGAAGTCATCCAGTCAATTCATGTTTTGCAAGTTTATCAGCAGTCAACTTGATTCCGAGTTTCCATGGGAGTTGTCGTTCAGTAGTTTTCTCTTGTTATACCCAAGCAAGCATTTGCAGAGAATTCAAATAGCAGCCAGGATGCTTATATGGTTGCATTGGTTGTTCCATTTCACTTGATCGAGGGTGAAAAGAACACTTAGAGTAGGTTTGTTAGTTATGTTTTAGTCATGTTTGGTTTTATTATGGTTTTCAATTTTAGTTTTGAGTCCAATTTTCAGTCAATAATTGAGTTAACAAATCTTGTGTGGTTTTGTCAAGTCATCAACTCCATAGCCCAATGGACGAAGGCACTGTCTGCTCACCCAAAGATCTGTAGTTCTTGGCACCTCCAAGGAGCTACCATCCCCATTGGAGCCAATGTTAGAGTCGGTCTGTTCAGCCCTCCGTCAGAGATCAAAACCTCTTTTGTTGCATTTCATTTTAGGTGTCTCATTCAACTCGATCATCTGCATTCCATTAGGAGCATCGATCTTCTGACAGAAGGGTCTTGTCTCCATACTTCCCTCATGTCATGTACCTGTTGTTTCGTGTCTGATCATTAAAGTTCATCAAAGTCAATTTTACAGTCATTATGGATGGTCTTTTGGTCAGCCAAGAGTCATGTCAGTCATTAGGTTTAGGGTTTCGCAAATTTTGTCTTCAAAGTGTCTAATAATGTCCACAGGCACATGAGGGAGGTTCAAAATCAGTTTTCATTGCAAAATTTCAATGTCCATATGTTTGATCATGATTCTTCTTCAAAACTCTGTTTTGAAGAAGAAATCATCAAATTTATGGTTTGTAATAAATATGTAATTCTCAAAGCTCCCTCAGCTGTGAAATTCTTCAAGCGCAGCCCTGGTCTCCTTTGCCGAATCCAATGATAGCTATCCCTGCATAAAAAGACAAGAGGTTCATCATTCAGCTCAAAAAATCATAAAGGAGGCAAAAAACAGAGTTTCAGAGTGAAGTGTCAAAGCTTACAACATGACAAATTGGTTTTTGAAATCAAGAGTTAAACCCTTGGCATATATATCATTTTTGTGTCCCAAGAGTTCATTTGCATACTAAATACATCAAAGAGCTAAAGTGGAAACGTGGAGAAGCAACATAGAGCAATTTTGCTAAGCAAGTGAGGTTATTGGTTGAAAATCGCTCCAATTCAGCAGCGCGGCGCACTGGGCAGGAGGCGCGGCGCACCCACCAGGCGCAGCGCATTGGGCCGCATTTCACAGTGTAAAACAACACTGGCGTGGCGCACTTGGGAGGCGCGGCGCATTGGGCTTCCTGCATGGCGCATATACTTAAAGGCCCGAAACTACTCAAAATTCCTCCAAATTGCCAATAATTCACACGGATTTGCCAGGTAGAGCCTCAATCAATGCATTTCATTCAAATTTGTCCTATGATATGGTGATTGATCAATGATGATGGTCTAAACCCTACCATGTCAAAGTTCTCATATAAAAATGGCTGCCTAGGGTTTTATCAACTATTTGCCACCAAGTTTGCTCTTTCCATCATTCTCTTGTCTCCCTTATTCCTTTTGTCCCTGATTTCATTGTTCCCTACCCCCCTAAAATTACTAAAACCCCATCCCATATCCCAAATTCCCTTTCACAAAATTTCCCAATGTAAAACCCCAGAATCCTAACCATAAATCCCCAAACCCTAATTTCCTCTCCCACTGAGCTAGGGTTGGCTATGGGATCAGAGATATCTAAGTAGAGGAGGTGTAAGGGATATCAGAAGGTATGAGGTCATTTCATATCATCGAACATCAGATCTCCATCATTTGTCGAGAAGTCATTCCAAGGAGCAAGCCATTCATCACACAAAAGGGATGGTTTTTCTTCAAATTGTGTTTCTGAGCTAGAAAGGATGAATTTGGAAAAGGTGAGAGAGGTTTTTGTCCTTCAATGACCCAAGAAGAAAAGCCTCTTTCAGTTTTTACACAGCTGTTATGGTTTTAGAGAAATGTCAAAAATACAGTTGCCTCGGGAGAATTGATGCACCTCTGAAGTGACCTTGGGAAAATCAAGTTTTCTCCTAGCGTGGTTGGAAAAATGACTTGTGTGATGAGTCAAATGATAACTAGACACAAATATATTTCCAATGAGCTATCATGAGCTCAATTTTGAGTTGAGGAACACCTTCAAAGGTTGACTGCAACAGCACTCTACCCTGAGGCAGCCTCATTTGGCACATTTTGACCAGTCTTGGGAGATTTGACTTTTGATAGGGTAAATGAACTTCAAATTAAAAAATTCAAGTTGGGTTGGAAATTAGACTCAAATACCTTTCCAACGAGCTATCCCACGCCCAATTGGGACACCAGGAAGGCCCTCAAAACTGGTCTGCAAAACGGCGCTACGCACATAAATTCTTAACACATGGTTTTCCTCCCTATGCGTCGCGCCATGTGGCGCTCGCTTTTGCTAGGGAGCTCCAAATTGAAAAAATTTTAAATTTTTGGATTTTTAATGAAAAATCATGGTTTCTGGTGCATGGGCAAGAAATTTGGGCAATTTGTGAGTCCCCAGGAGGTCAAAAACACTCAAAAAATGACCTCACTGCCCCTATTTAGACACACAGAAAGCAGTCTTGGGAGATTGAAGTTTTGGAGGGGAAAATTACATACAAATTCAGAAATTCCACTTGGGTTGGAAAGTATACAGGTAGGGATTTCCAACAAGCACACTTGGGCTCAATTTGGACTTCAGGAAGTGCCTCAAAATCAGCTCCAAAGTGGTGCGACGCATAGAGGATTTTTACCCATTTTTCACTGTTTAGCTCAGTAATTCGCTCAGTTTTTACCAGTTTTGCTTCTTGATGTTATTATTGACTTTTCATGATGTAATTTGACAACCATGATGTAATATTGGCACATTTTTACTTGTTCTAGAAGATTCATTCACCAAAAGGTGAAATGTGAGTGAATGAATCAGTTTCCTAGCATATAGGGGTAAGTTGTTTGACTACCTAGTTTTCAGTTCCTTGTTTAGAATTAGTTCAAACAGCTCCTAGAATGATGAGCTCGACCCCTAGAGGCAAGGGAATAGGTTTGGCTTGTCTATATTATGTAATTTCTAAGTCATTTTCAGGGTTGGACACTAGGGATTACTTTGGCATATCATTGTACATTCTATCTCTGCATTTTTGGCTAAGGAAAGACTAGGGTTTTGCAGAATTGTTTGGGATCCATGTGGCTTTATGTTTTGATGGTGTACTTCTCTAAGTAATTGTAATTTCATTAGTGTTATGTGTATCATTTCCCTGTTTCTTCTTCTGAATTTGAACAAATGAGTGATTGAGGTAGAATCTATTAACTGCTATGCTCTGCCTTTGAATTTGTTTAAATTTCCATGTTTTCATCTATTTAAGGAGAATTCTTGAGACTCTCTTGCTCTCCTTAGCTCCTCTCCAGTCTTATCTATCCATTCACTCACTTTAAAGCATCAAAACGATTGCCTTCCTTGCCCCAATCAGAACTCTGCTGAAACTGTGCCTCATCCGCGGACCCAAAATTTGCCTGTCCCTTTTTCCAACAAAACCCCCAAAAACTCAAATCAAAACTTTGCAATTCATACCTAGCCTAAGATTAGTTGTTAAATCAGTCATCTCCAGCCCCATTGGTTATCTTTTTCTGAGATTGACCCGGAGAGAGCCCTCTCCTGTCCTCGTAGGGCTAGCTACGAGGCTGAGCGTGGTTTGATGTGGACCTAGAACCTTGTCTTTTCAGCCTGAGGCAAATATAGGCTCTAACACAAAGGACCGTTGAAGTAGCGATACCGCCAATGTGCCGATAGCCGATGGGGCCGATCGAAGCGATCGGGGATCACAGATCAGCGAATCACAATGCCAAGGGACCATGCACTAAGTGAAAGGCGATATGCGACATGCCCGGACCTGACGATTTTATAAATGCGGGTTTAATGTTTTTGAGTTCTGGCTTAAAGCATTGCGGTTGGGTTTTTCCGTGTATTTCATGTATTTCTGTGTATTATTAAAAATGCTCTGTTTCGGGACTTTATCACACAGAAAGGCCGGATGGTCAGCTTACCCATGCTCGTCGGTCCCTTTCGACTGTAAAACTGTTTCCATTATGAATATTGCTCCACGTTGTAAGTGTTATCCCTGTAACAGAGAACGTGTCATAAAGACCAACAGAGATAGATGAAGTGACAAAGAGCAGAAAAGACAGAGCCATAAGAGAAATGGCAGGGCATTCCAAAGGATCCTTGGGAAGCAGCGTTACTTTCTGGGCTTGAGAATCTCGAGCAAAAGCTCTACATATGTATCCCATTGTTGTATTGAGAAGGGGGTAGGGGAAGGAAAAATGATAACTATAATTTCCCATTATATGAAGACATAATATAGAGGTCAACACTAAAGGCTTGGACTAGGAGACGTAGCCAGGAAGTCTGTTGAACTCCTTGATTATTTGTTGTGTTGATGTGTTATAATGTTATGTTTTCTAATTGTTAAATGTCTGTATTATTCGTAATATTTTCGATCCATTGCACTAAATAATATAGGATTTCCTGCACATGATTTTGTAATACCTTTATTTTCTATTTTCAGATCATTTCAGATCAAGTGGTATCAGAGCATTTGGTTTTGGTTTTGTTAAGGTTAGACAAGCTTGTGTTGGATTTTGAATGCTAACTAGATTAAAGCTCAGACTAGGAGAAGGAGAACTTGTTGAGACTAATCCAGAGATTGGAAGAGTCTATTCTCAGAGGAGAATGGCAGAAGAAGCTCCATTGGGATCATAATCTCAATTTATAGAAAGTTTTAAGACACTCCAAGCTATGGTGGAAGAGATGTATCTGGAATTTAAGAAGGGTCGAGGTGAAAGCACTTCAACACCTAAACCAGACAAAGGAGCAGAGGAACCTTTTCTAGTTTCCCCTCCGAAAGGCAAAGGGAAAGGGGAAATGCCTCCTCCACCATCTCCTCCTTCATCCTCATCATCATCTTCTAGCTCTTCTAAGAAGAAGAAGAAAACTTCCTTAATCAAATTAGATGTGAAGTTTGATTTGCCAATTTATGATGGAGAACTCAATGCAAAAAAGCTAGATAATGAGATAAGACAAATTGATGTATATTGTAGGGTACAGAACGTTGATTCAGAAAGGAAGAAGATTCAGCTAGCTAGCCTTCGACTTGGAGGAACTGCACTAGTATGGTGGGAAGGCAAGTTACAAGCTGATCTGCAAAAACATGGTAAAATTATTTCTACCTGGAATGAATTTGTTTCTGCTATCAAAAAGCAATTCTATCCTTTAGCTTACATGCAGCAAGCAATGATGAGTTGGCAAACTCTTCGTCAGTTGAAGGGTCAAAGTGTACAAAGTTATACTCAGGAATTCAGAAAGAGAGCTTTAACTCTAGGTATATCATTAGATTCACCTGAGACTTTATTGAAGTATATAGGTGGTCTTCATAGCTATTTAAAGCATACTATTCTCATGTTTAATCCCACTAGCTTAGATGATGTATCAGTTCAAGCCACACATCTAGAAGCTAAAGGCAAGAATGTAAACCCAGAGGTTGGGGGATCATCTAAATATTCTGTAAGCAAGAGCAAGGAAAAGAAGAAATTGAAATGGAAGGAGAGGAAAGAAAACAGTGTAAAGAAGGATAAACCTTCATGCACTCATTGCAAGAAAGAAGGACATGATGAGGCACATTGCTGGCTTTTGCATCCAGAACGGAAACCTAAGAAGTTTGGTGGAAAGAAGAGAAAGAATGATGTTGCTATTCAGCAGGACTTGGGATTAGAGTCAGGTGATGAAAAAATAGTTACAACCACAGGTATTAAAGGTAAAGATTCTGAAGCATCCACAAGTAATTCTGCAAAATCTGTTGATAATGAAAATAATGAGAGGGAAAGAAATGAGCTTTTTCGTATTAGAGTAATTTCCAAGCACAATAAGATTGATACTTTGTTTGATAGTGGATCACAAGTAAATTTGATTTCTGAAACAATTGTAAAGAAGTTGGGATTACAAACAAAACCTCATGAGAAGCCATATCCATTAGGTTGGGTGTGTGATAAAACAAAGCTACAAGTAACGAGACAATGTAAACTTAGGTTTTCTATTGGATCAATATTTGTAGATGAGGTTGAGTTAGATATAGTTCCATTGGATATATGTGGTATTGTTTTGGGAAGTCCATACTTGTATGATAGAAAAGCTATTTTCTATAGAGCTGAGAATAAGTATCAACTCACTAAGAATGGAATAGAATACATTGTAAGAGCTCATAAACTCAAAGATAACTATTCTCTCATAAACTCAGGATAGATGAACAGAATTGTGAATTCAAGTAAGCAATTTTTACTAATGGTTGTAAAGGCAAAGGATCCTGAAAAATCCAATGCATTTGAAGGCCATGATTCTAAACAGAAAGTTGATTTAGCTAAAGTTGTTTTAGAGTATGATGTTCTATTTCAAGAACCAAAAGGTCTGCCACCCAAGCGAGAAATAGTACATGATATTTATTTGCTGCAAGATGCTCCATTACCTAACATTGGAATGTACAGGTTATCATCTTTAGAAAATGTAGAGATAAAGAAGCAGGTACAGGAGTTGCTTGATAAAGGGTTTATACGACCAATCACATCACCATGTGGATCTCCAATCGTGTTGGTGAGAAAGAAAGATGGTTCATGCACAATGTGCATTGATTATAGAGCACTAAATAAAATAACGATCAAGAATCATTATCCTCTTCCTCGTATTGATGATTTATTAGATCAATTGAAAGAAGCAGTTTACTTTTCTAAGTTAGACTTGCAAAGTGGTTATCATCAGGTTAGAGTTGCAGAACAGGATGCATGGAAGACTGCTTTCAAGACAAATCAAGGATTGTATGAATGGTTGGTTATGCCTTTTGGCTTAACTAATGCTCCTGCTACATTTATGAGAGTCATGAATGATGTACTCAGACCATTTATTGATGACTTTGTAATTGTTTATTTAGATGACATTCTTGTTTTTAGTAAGACATGGGAAGACCATGTAAAGCATGTAAAGCAGACTTCAGATGTTTTAAAAAGAGAAAATCTCTATGTAAAACTGTGAAAATGTGAATTTGGCAGAACATCTTTAAATTATTTGGGTTATATTGTAGGGGGTGGTGAATTGAAGATAGATCCCTCTAAGGTTGAAGTCATTATGAACTGGCCTAAGCCCAAATTTGCTACAGAGGTTAGGAGTTTCCTAGGGGCAGCGCAATACTAGAGAAAGCTTATTGCTAACTTTTCTTTGATTGCAGCTCCATTGCATGCTTTAACAGGATTGAAACAGGTGTTTAAGTGAGAAGGCAAACAACAAAAAGCCTTTGACACCTTAAAAGAGAAAATCAGTACAGCACCAGTACTAGCACTGCCATATCTTCAACATCCATTTGAGATTGAGACAGATGCCAGTGACTATGCCATGGGAGCAGTGTTGATGCAACATAGAAAACCCATATGCTATCATTCTGAGACATTTACTTCTGCAGTAGTTAATTATCCCACATATGATAAAGAATTGTATGCATTAGTACAAAGTTTGAAAAAGTGGAAACATTACCTAATGGGTAAAGAAACAATCATACATACAGATCATCAACCACTTCAATATTTGCACTCACAAACTAAATTGCAGCAATCATGACATTATAGGTGGATGGGTTTTCTACAGCAATTTCATCTTGTCATCAAATATAAGAAGGACATACACAATAAGGTTGCAGACATGTTATCAAGACCAATCATAAATGAATCTACTATACTTAAGCATAACTCAGTGATGCATTAAAGTTACATTGAACAATATGCTCAAGATGTAGATTTTAAAGATGTATATGCAACTTTAAGTCATGTAAAACAAGTAGAAGAATTGGATTATTATGTAAAGGACCAACTCTTATATCATTTGGGAAATTTATGCAGTCCAAAAACTAAAAGAGTTAACATAATCCGAGAAGCACATACTTCTCTCATATCAGGTCATTTTGGTGTAAGTAAAATAGTTACACAATTGCAAAGGTTATGTTATTGGCCAAGACTGCATGAGACAGTTTCTAGATATACCAAAGGATGTACAATGTGTGCTACAAGATAACCAAGTAATAGAAAATTAGGCTTGTACACTCCACTTCCAATTCCTTCTCGTCCTTGGGAAAGTGTTTCCATGGATTTTGTTGGGGGATTGCCAAAATCTAGGAAAGGTCATGATTATTTGTATGTTGTTGTGGATAGGTTCAGTAAAATGTGTATTTTGATACCATGTAACAAGCAAGTTATAGCTGAACAAACAACAAAGTTGTTCTTTCAGAATGTATGGGTTCATTTTGGGTTACCCACTTATGTTGTATCTGATCGAGATTCTTGATTTGTTGGGAAGTTTTGGTCAAGTTTATGGGAGTTGATGGACACCAGGTTGAAGAAGAGCACAACATTTCATCCACAAACAGATGGTAAAACAGAAGTGGTGAAAATGACAGTGATCCAGTTGCTCAGAGGCTATTGCAGCAAGCATCCCAAGCTTTGCGATGAGCATTTGTGTTATGTACAGCATGCTTACAACCGTGCCAAGCACTCTTCTACTCAGAGATCTCCTTTTGAGACTTGTTTTGGTTTTATACCAAATTCTCCCTTGGATTTTGCCTTTGGTAAAGACATAGTAGTTGATGGACATAGTGACGTGTACAAAGCAACCAAGTTCATTGAAAAAATCCAGGAAATTCACCAAGCAGTATAGGAACAGCTGGAAAGAAGTCAAGCCAAGTATAAGGCAAGACATGATAAGCATCGAGTTGAGCATAGTTTTGAAGTTGGTGATCAAGTCTGGCCGTGTTGGGTTGTGTTATATTCTTTCCACGTAGTTAATAGGGGGTTTGAGGGGGACCCGTAACCCCACTTTATGGGGTTCGGGGCAGCACCCTGGAAAATTTTGGTTTTGGACCCTACGTTAGGTTGGGCATACCCACCTATGGTTTTGTGCATGATTTTCACACATGTTTTTTGGACGCGATGGTTTTCGGTCCATGGTATTGGACGCGATGGTTTTTTAGTCCATGGTATTGGACGTGATGGTTTTTTAGTCCATGGTATTGGATGCGATGGTTTTCGGTCTATGGTATTGGATGCTTCGGCATGTATAAATATGTATTATAACATTGAAAGGAACATAATGAAAAATCATGCTAGTAGTCCTGATTTTGGGATCCAGGGGAAAATATTTGTGTATATGTGTTTTATGTGTTCTGCTCTCACATTATTTATTTTCTGTGTTTTAGACTTCGTATGCAGGTAATTTCTGTATGGGGTTAAAACCTACATTTGGTATCAGAGCAGTTTTGGCTTCAAGGGGATGCCTTTGTTGTTGAGGGGTTTCGCTTGGGCTTGTGGTAGACCCTATTCAGTGGGAGATCTGCGAGATCGATTCTGGTGGTGAAAGAAGATGGTGAGCAGTGGAAAGATAGAGATCGAGAAATTTAATGGTCAGATTTTTGAGTTGTGGAGACTCAAGATGGAGGATCTGTTGGTGGATAAAGACCAGTGGATCGTGGTAGATCCGGGTACTAAACCAACATGAGTGTCCGATGAAGAATGGAAGAAGTTGGATTAGAAAGCAAAGAGCACAATACAATTGTGTGTCTCAGATTCAGTATTGCTGAATGTATCAGGGGAAGCTACGGTGAAGGCTTTGTGGGACAAGTTAGGGACTTTGTACCAATCTAAGTCTCTGGTGAATAAAATGTTCCTATGGAAAAAGCTGTATGACCTGAGGATGAAAGATGGAGACTCGGTGACAGAGCATCTGAACACATTTAATACTGTGGTAAGTCAGTTAGCATCTGTTGATATTAAAATTTCAGATGAAGATAAGTGCATCAGTTTGTTGTGTTCTCTACCAGATTCGTGGGATAGTCTGGTTATTACAATAGGTAGCAATGCAACTGCCTTGCAGTTTGATGAAATAGTCTCAGCCTTGCTGACAGAGGAGATGAGACGAAAAAATATGGAGAGCCAAAATGGTGATGCCTTCTCTGTACGAGGACGGTCCTAGAACAGAAACAAAAATAAGTCATCGAGTGGGAGATCTAAATCTAGAGGGAGATCTAGATCTCTAGGAAAACTTGTAAAGGTGGTGTGCTGGAAATGTGGAAAGGAAGGGCACTACAAAACGGATTGTAAATCTAAAGCTCTTGACAAAGGAAAGGGATCTGAGGAGGCTCCTTTTGCAGAGGCAAAAACCACCTCAGATGAAGGTGGGGATGTGTACTTGGCTTCTTCAAGTACACATGTAGATTATGAGGCATGGTTGATTGACTCAGGTGCATCCTTTCACTTCACTCCCCATAGAGAGTGGTTCTGCGAGTATGAGAAATATGATGGTGGTGATGTCTTCTTGGGGGATGATAGGAAGGCTAGAATCGTTGGTCGCGGAAAAGTAAAGTTGAAGTTGCAAGGTGGAAGGGTTAGAACGCTTCTAGGTGTTCTACATATTCCTTCATTAGCCAGAAATCTGATTTCTGTTAGCAAGCTGGATGATGCAGGTGTAAAAACAGTGTTTGAGAAGGATACCTGCAAGATGGTTTGGGGAGCACTGGTATTGATGCGGGGAGTTTGGATTGGAACTCTGTACAAGCTGCAATGTAGCATTGTTATTGATGGGTGCAATATTTTTGTGGTTCCTGAAAGTGGAGTAGAAAATCTAGTGGTCTCTGGAGAGAAGACCATGTTGTGGCATCAAAGGCTTGGACATATTGGAGAAAAGGGCCTTCGAATACTTCATGGTAAAGGTACGGTAGAAGGTATGAGTAATAGCTCTCTGGATTTTGATTTCTGTGAAAATTGTGTATATGGGAAGCAAAATCGGGTGATTTTCCCCTCTGGTAGTAAGAGGGCGAAACAGAGATTAGAACTTGTGCACAGTGATGTGTTTGGACGTGTGAAGGTTCCATCATTGGGTAAGTCTATGTACTATGTATCATTTATAGATGACTTCTCAAGGAATACATGGATATATTTCCTTAAGAAGAAATCTGAAGTCTTTGACAGGTTTAAAGAATTTAAGGCTCTGGTGGAAAACCAGACAGAGAAGAAGATAAAGGTGCTGAGGAAAAATAACGGTGGAGAGTTTTGCAGTAAGGAATTTGAAGAATTCTGTAAGAAGTGTGGTATAGCACGGCAGAAGACTACTCCATATACACCTCAGCAAAATGGAGTTGCAGAAAGAATGAACAAGACGTTGATGGAAAGGGCAAGAAGCATGCTCAGTGGTGCCGGGTTAGGACAAGAATTCTGGGCAGAGGCGGTGGATACTACATGTTACCTGGTCAACAGTCACCTTCATCAGCGTTGGAGGATAAGACTCCACAAGAGGTATGGACTGGTAAGAAACCCTCTCTTTCACATCTAAGGGTATTTGGATGTGATGCATATGTACATGTTCCAAAGGAGAAAAGAACAAAGTTGGATAGTAAATCTAAAAAGTGCATCTTTATTGGGTATAAGGATGGTTTAAAGGGTTATAAGCTTTGGAACCCAGTAACAAGGAAGGTTATGTACAACCGAGATGTGGTGTTCAAGAGGTGAAAGATGTTATTAAACATGAAGTCCAACCAAAGGAACCTAAGAAGATAGAGTTTGAGCTAAAGGAGGAAGAATCAGACTCTACAGCAGAGGAGGAATCAGAAGATGAAGAGCCATAAACTCCGGCTGTGAGAAGATCAGTTCGAGAAAGGAGGCAGCCTGAAAGGTATAGTCCATCTACTTTCTATTCAAATTTTGCTTTATCTATTACTAACGATGATCCCAGAATTGTGAAGGAAGCAGTAGATTTAGAGGATGGAAAACTCTGGAAAGAGGCCATGGTTGATGAAATGGCATCTTTGCACAAAAATGAGGCTTGGGATCTAGTGGAGTTGCCGGCTGGAAGGAAACCCATTGGCAGCAAATGGGTGTTCAAAAAGAAGACAAATGTAGAAGGAAAAGTGGAGAAATACAAAGCTCGGTTGGTAGCAAAAGGTTATTCCTAGGTGTCGGGAATTGATTTTGGTGATATTTTTTCTCCTGTTGCCAAGGTAACTTCTATTAGATTACTTTTATCTGTTGCTGCTGCTTTTGATTTTGAGGTGGAATAGATGGATGTGAAGACAACATTTCTTCACGAGATCTGGAAGAGGAGATCTACATGAAGCAACCTGAAGTCTTTGCGGTGAAGGGTAAGAAAGAACTGGTATGTAAGTTAAAGAAGTCTCTATATGGGTTAAAACAGTCACCAAGGATGTAGTATCAGAAATTTGATACATTTATACGGGGACTTGGCTTCACCAGAAGCAAAGCAGATCATTGTGTGTATTTTAAATTAATTGGTGACCGTGTTATTTATCTAGTCTTGTATGTGGATGATATGTTGTTGGTTGGAAATGACAAAGAAGTTATCTAGGATTTGAAGACCCAATTGTCCTCCAAATTCGACATGAAAGATCTTGGTGCTGCAAACTATATTTTTGGCATGGAAATTAAAAGAGATCGGGCAAAGAGGAAGCTCTGGTTAAACCAGAGGAAGTATGTCGAGACAATATTGCAGAGGTTTAATATGCAGGATAGTAAACCGGTGAAGGTTCCTATTCCTGTAGGTGTGAGGTTATCTGCTGAACAGTGTCCCAAGACACAAGAAGAGGAAGAGGACATGTCCTGTGTTCCATATGCAAGTGCAGTCGGTAGCCTGATGTATGCAATGGTTTGTATTAGACCAGACATTGCACATGCAGTGGGAGTATTGAGCAGGTTTATGTCAAAACCAGGGAAGGAGCACTGGACAGCAGTGAAGCCGGTTTTCAGGTATTTGCGTGGCACTAGTGATTATGGTTTGTGCTATCAAGGAAGACCAGGATTGGACAGAGTGTAAGGTGAAGGTAATGTTGGGATCACGATTGCCGTTACACCAAAACCCGCAGGTGTTAGTAAACGGACGCATCGCCAGAGTTAACGGATCCTCGAGAGGCGATTAGTCCATGTCACGAAACACACGGGGAGTGTTGGATTATCCAATGCCCAACAATCTCCCCCCCAACGCGAGCCGGGTGTGATTCGAACTCAAGACCTTTGGCTCTGATACCACTTGTTGGGATCACGATTGTCGTTACACCAAAACCCGCAGGTGTTAGTAAACGGATGCATCGCCAGAGTTAACGGATCCTCGAGAGGCGGTTAGTCCATGTCACGAAACACACGGGGAGTGTTGGATTATCCAATGCCCAACAGTATTGTTAATTAATTCAATCAAATTACTTGTGGATAATTTTCATCTAGAAACTGCTCTCTCTGCCTTCATCAATTGGGACTGCCATTCCATAAATAGAATTTCTTTACGGGATTCTAGGATTTTAGGCAAATTTGTTGCCTGTCCCTCATTAGTGTCCTGCCAAGTAAGAAAATATGTTAAGGTCTCATTGGCCTGCTCTAAGTCTTGTCTAGCATCGACTGATTTATCGATTATTGATGTTGTTATGTCACACAGGGGTTCAACTTGAGCAATTTTATGACACAATAATCTTATTTGTGTTACCAGTGCCTTATTAATCTGTAGTGCTTCTGCTCTGAAATCGGCAGGCTGCGGAAGACTCTTGAACTTCTCTATTTGACCTAATAATTGAGCAATTTGCTCATCTTTTGTCTTTACCATCTGTTCATTCATTGTCTTCAATTTTTCTAATGCCTCCGATAGTTCTTTCTGCTTTTGAATCGCACTCGAATCTACCCTATGTTTCTCTTCATGCAACTGCTTGTTCAATTGATTATCTAACTGTTGCTGTGTGGAAAATTGCTGTTCTAATTGTTCTGCTATTTGTTGTGCCTCCGATAGCTGTGCTTGTAATGAAGCGATTGTCTGGTCTTTTTCTTTTAACAAATTACTCACTTTCGATGCCTTCTCCATGGTGGCCGCCGAATAGGCTCCAGCATATTGGGACAACTTTGTTAGGTCATCAAAAGGATCAAACTCCTCCTTCCAAACTACGTTGGTTGTCACTATTTGTTCAGGGAACAGGGAAGGTTGATCAATCCTTCTCCTTTTCCGTTGTCGCTTTACTACGACCCTGTGCTTTGGGCTGTAAAAGACATCCAATGGAGGTATATCCTCCACTTGCACAATGATTTGATCCGAAGGATCTTTGGGAATTATTTCTAAGTCTGTAGTAAGGGGTAGACCACTGGTTCCTTCGCTTGGAACCTCTTTTGATGCTGTATCCTGTGTATCATCCGCTTTGGATGTATCGGCTTCTCTTGAGCTTTCTAGATTGCTTATGATTGAATCAAATTTCTGCCATTCCTGGAGCAACCTTGGGTCAATCTGGGTATCGACATTCACATCCTTGCTGCTCTGCTCTTGCTACCTTTTCTGTTCCTCTTCACATATTCTCTCTTGTTCTTTCCTCTGCGCTTCCTCTTGTTCTTTCCTCTGGAGTTCCTCCTGCTCTTTCCTCTAGAGTTCCTCCTGCTCTCTTCTTTGGACTTCTTCAAAAATTTCTGATGTAGCAGGAAATTTGTTGGTAAGTCGTTGTTCAGGCTCGCTTGACTGTGTCATCAGGACAGTGGCTAACAAATATAGAGGCAGAGTTTGCAACCTTTGCTCTCTAAGTTTGTTAAATTTCGACTAACCCGTCGTCGTGATATCTCATTTTAGCTAGCGCTTGAACCTGAAATAATGACTCGGCCGAGGAGAATAGGTCATCAAACTCATTTTTTTTATGTTCAAATCTAGTGAGTTTTGCCTGTTCTAGTACATTATAGACGACTTTGTTTGGATCAAATCGTCTATTAGGAAGAGTGGCTAGATTCAGTGTATTTATCTTTTCTGCTTCTTTCTTTGCATGCTTGTAGTCATGCAGAGTGTAAATGCCACACCTTAGAGGAAAAGGAGGCCAGACTTGCTTCTTTGAATTCCTCAGAGTTTTTGTAACTCCTGCAGATGTAAGCTGATATGCTATCTCTCGAGCCAATAGTTTGTCGGGTATATACAAGGGGAGGACATGAGGCCTGGCATGACTACCGAAAACTCTTACATATGTAAATTTTTCTTCTCCGAACCAGGTTCCTAAGGCTATCAAGTCAATCTTTGCTTGTGAGGAAATTTTAGGAGCAGGTTTGTCAAAAATTGCATAGTAAATGGGTAACATAAATCCATTGCAAACTTGATATAGGTGGGGTTTATAATGGGCTTTCCACAACTTCTGGTGATAGATATGAATGGGCATGGGGTCCTGTGGAGTCCATCTCCATCCCAGCACAGGAAATTCGGAGTTAAAACAGAGAGTATCTAAGATGTAGGCACTAAAGTAAAATGGAGGAATGAACCTATTAGTACCACGGGATTTGTTTCTGAACTCAAGAATAGCTGTTGCTAACTTATCAGATAATATATTCCCCCAATCCATTATTTTGCTATTGCATGTTGCCTCCATTAAAGGTACCATCTCTATAGAGAATTTTGAAGAATCATGCAACCCCCAAATCCTACACATCATCGCTCCAGCATAACAATGAGGAGAACACAAGGAATCGACAGAGTACTTACCCGAGGACTCATGCTTGTGTTTCGCTGGGTTTTGTCTCCATTCCCGTATAGGTGCTGATTCAGTTTCATTTTCATCTGTGAACTTCTCCATAAATGCTTTTTTATAATTCTTCTCTGGTTCGGGCAAATGGTACATTTGTCTCAAATCATTGGGCTGAAATGAACCAAATATTCTCCCATCGATAGTGCAAAATGTTCTGTTTGTAATTGGAATTTCTTCAACTGCCCATCTTACCATATCTGTGTATGGAACAATTTGCTCTCGATCCACTATCCGGTGTAGGTAAGAATCGGCCAAATCATTTAGAGTTGCCTCGGACTTCCGGTTCGAGTCTGCTGTAGCTTGTACTGATGTTTCCTGAGGCTCTTCAGCCTCAACCAGATTATAGATGCTCTGCCAAGTAGTATTACCGAGACCAAGACATGTGGTGTCTGAGATTAATCCTTTTTTACTTGGTCCCTGATCGGTAGTGTGTTGTCCTGTTACTGCGGAAGCTGAAGCTGTTCCAAATTTCTTAGACTTCTTCCCCATTTGGCCTAAATTCACTGCTTCGGAGGAGCTCTGCACAGGAGATAAAATCAACGTAATGCGGAGAATAGGTGGCAAAAACCAAGTATGAAAGAGTTATATCAATCAATGAATAATGGAGGATTAACATAAGACTGTCGTGGATACAATCTCTGAAGAGATTTTGGCATAATTGCTCCATTAATTGGCCGTTTAAACCTGTCAATCATTTAAATGCTCATCATATTTTTTATTGGCCGAATAATTCATTTAAGCGTGGCTTTGATGTTTTGGCGGTTGGGCGCAAGTGAATCACTATCGGGAAGAGAAAGGCTTTTAATAATAATTCAACACAATATACCCAAGCCTTATCAATCCTTTTTTAAAGTCGCGCTTAGCTTTATCGCAATCGGGGATCAGAAGAATGTTTAAGTAGTTATATTGGTGTCATTACGGAATCCCTGATCGCCGATAGCGATATCGCTAATTCGTATCGGGAGCTTTTCAGAAGAGGGCTTTTAGTTGCATGCATGTTACATTCCCTTATCGCTGATAGCGATATCGCATCGGAGCAAAGAGAGGGCCTTTTGTTACGATTGCTTACCTTCCCGATATCTGATATTTATTCGCACTTGTCGCATCGGGGAAAACCAATGGGTCTTTTGTTATGCATCCTTTGTTATTGTGATATGTGATCTTGCAATCGCTTTATCGCAATAATAAAGAATTATTCATTTTTTATTATAAGACCAATTATATATTGTCTCAAAAGGTTTATAATGTTTTATTTCTTTTCGGACCTTTTGAGGAATGATAAGTTGATACCAATTTAATCTAAAAGGGACCCATTTCATATTATAGTTTTGAAAGTAAAATTTTATGAAATGGGGGGTTGTTGTACAGCACAACAAAACCTCATGCCTATACTTAGTTTTCTACTTTGTTGTTTTCAAGGTTATCCAACTAGTAGAAATGGAGAAGGATAAAATCTAAATGAGAAAACCTAAAGTAGAGGTATTTATATGCTTATCTAAAGGAAAAACCTCTTCTGCTCTCAATAATTTGGGATCCCTCTTTCGCCCCAAAATAAATAAGTTTCGATGCACAATTCTCTTTAAATAAATAAATAAAGGCGAAATAAGAGAAAGGTTTCCTGTGTAGAGAGGTGAAGTAGGAAACTCCACCAGGGTACTATCCAGGCTCACTGACAGTGGATAAATGCTTGTGTTCCTACGTGACTCTTCCAGGGTCCATCCCTGTTCGCAGCAGAGCAACACCAGAGATGGAAAACTATACTATGAAAATCTTAAGCTCGCAAGCTAAACTACCCTTCCCAATTTGAAACATTGTGATCTGGCTGAATCTTATGTTTTGTTCAACTGAGAAGGTACAAAGGGAACCATTTATTCCCATGAGGTAAGTGGAGAAGCCAAAGTAATTTGCAAGATGAATCAATACTCCCTGAAGGACCAAGGCCCTACACTAAAAACGAACCAAAACAGAGAAGCTAGATTCTATCAGTGTGTCACCAAGTGTTGTAGCGGATGCAACACCCTCCAAAATTTTGGCCTACATAAAAATTTTAGAGCCTACTGTGGATCCTATGATTGGTCATTCCTTAGTAACTTATTGGTAAGCTTATGATTTCAAGCTCCCTTCCTAAATCTTAAGATTCGTTGATGCTTTCATATTTATATAGCATGTGTCATCTTTGGGCATGGGGATTATCGCTTGTCATGCAAAGGGAATTTTGTTTTGCTTCAAGGAGAAATCTTTGTGAAAATGGGTTGTTATCATCATATATACATGTTTTGCACTCATTTCCAAAGTTTCACGCACTATTGCACAAGTGTTGCCTTTATCCTCTCAAAGTCTATCATCGGAGTCACACTTGTCGTAATTATCCACAAAGGTTGTTGCATTAACTGAAGTACGTTTTCATATGTTCTGGATGGTCTATGTTGTATCACTAAGTGTTCAAGTGTGTGATAATAGTCAATTTCTATCACTATTCACATCAGTTCCAATGATCCCACACTTAGCCAAGTTCTGGAGTATTCCTAACAACCTAGCCTCATCTAGTTTTCCTGAACTGCGCACTTCGAATATGCAACCCTCAAGCTTTTTCCTTTCCTGCTAGAACTGCGTAATGTGCAAAAATCCCTACCTCGATTTGCATCCAAAACTACGTAGTGGCTTCTTCTAGTGTCCTTCCCTCAACTGAAACTCATTATCTCCAGATACTGTGCAGTGGCTTCCTCTTGTGTCCTTCCCTCAACCAAAACCCATGCTCTCCAAAACCTGTGCAGTTTTGTCCCTCAAGCATCTCAGCTACCCAGCTTACCTTGCCTCCTAAAAACGTGCAGATGTATCCTCCCAGGGCCTTATCCCATAGCAACCACTACCTACTTAAACTACACAATTTTGTCTCTAAGTGGCCTCTATGCAATTCTATGAAGACTGTGAAAAAATTTCCCTCAGTTTAGCCTGAGTTGCGCACTTCACAGTCTTAGTGATCAAGCTTGACCCTTGTCTGATTGAACTGTGTAATTGTGTAGTCACTAGCCCTTCTCCCCTGGCCTGTCACTCAGTCCTAACCCAGTTTATGAATCCAAGTGTAGCATCTTAGACTAGGGGTTTATCAGACTAATGTCGTCTTCTCATGAGTGGATTACAAATACAAGAATTCTACCGGGCTATGGCAAGATGACAAAGAAGGAGATTAACAAGGGTGACATGCTAGATGACTCTCAAGGAGATGAAGAGAAAATATAGTTATCAGATAAGAGGGCCTAGGAACCCAAGGTATGATAGAAGATTGGGACTGCATAAAGACTCCATCTGATGCATAACCCTTTCAAGGGAACGGGTACACTCTCAAGTCATGGCGAGATGATGAAGAAGGAAAAGTAGGATGGAAGCATGCCTAGAGATCCAATAACACATATATCACTTTGCAACAATAGTGGCTTATCATTTCCACATCATCAAACCTATCCATGTCAGCAGTGTGATGTAAATTCATGTCATTAGTTGTCACATGCCCCATCACTAGTGTGGGCCATAATGTAAATCAAATGTATTGTAAAGTGAAAGTCCAATGGAAACACAAGAATTTGAAGAGTCATGTAAGTTTAAAATTCATAAGAATTTGAACAATCATGAGGGTAGTCAAATATTCATAAGGGGAAGCATCACCCTTGGTTATATATACCCCCTCATTGAATGAGAAAAGGGTTTTTCACCTTGGCTCCTCCCGCAAAGCATATAGATTTTCAATCAGTTCTTTTAGGAGCAAGGAATGGCTCCAATGTCCCACTACTAGGGCTAGTGATGTACAATGTAAATATCTATCTTGGAACTTCTTCTTAACTACAAAATCCTTTTCAAGCCAGTACTTTTCCATGCATGACTTATGGATGTTCGTAAGACTATTCTGTGAGCATTTTTATTTCATGTTCGTTTTCACATGTACTAAGATATTTGAACTATTTCATTTGTTTTAGTGCTTATCTTGTTGGGATTGTACTGTAATGGTTGTTACCAATGTCTCATCCTTGTCGATTATTCTGTAGGATACTAAACATACCTTTCCTTACTTATCAGTAGTAACGGCCATCCCATCCGTTGTGGACTACTCTGCTGGATGGTAGACGTATTTTTCCTTATTCATTAGTTATAACGACTGTCGCATTTGCTATGGACTATTTTTTGGATGTTGGACAGGTCTTTCTGGTTCATGTGTGTCTCCTCCTGGGTGGTACTATTACCTCTCACTTAGAGGCTCACTTTTATCCCCCCTTTTTGTAGTAAGAGAACCTAGACACAGTTGCACCACCCACTCACCAGGCACACTCACCTTGTTGTTTGAAGATACCATTGCATTAATCTCCTGTGCTAACAGCTAGAGCCATGGCAGATCTTTGAGGATTTGGCAACCGGGCCTTTATACCGAATGGAACTCCTACCTCAAACAGTGTGAGGTCTAATTGGGAGTTCATGTCAGGGAGATCCCCTTGGTTGACAAATTTCTAGCATCGTCAATAGAAAATCACACCCTAAATATCTTAAAACTCTCCATTACATATTACCCTTTCATAGATTGAAAAACTTTTGATACGAAATAGTCTCTTGTGTGTTGAAAAAAGGAAAGGGGTGTAGGGTGCTATACATATAATCATGTAGGAAAGGAAAATCCAAGGCAATCTAATTAGTGAATTAATACTCCCTAAAGGGCTAACACTCTAACTAAAAGCTATTCCTAGACAAAGAAGTTGGATTTCACCCAATGTGTCACCAAGTGTTGTCACTACTACAAAACCCTCCAAAATTTTGCTACATTTGAATTTTGGAGCCTACCTAACCATTGTATCAAGTGTCGCTTTGGTTACCAACTGTCCTTCCATTTTATTTTACATATTTCAAGTGTTCTTATCTTTTCCCAAGTGTCGTCATATTGTTTAGAACATCTGTGGTGCATTCCTTGGTCCTAACATGCCTACTATCTATAAAACAACACTTTTGGTTGTAATCGCAGACACTATACTTCTTACACTTTGAGAGTGTTTCTAAACTAGTGTTTTGGTATATATTTCCTAATGTTGGGTCCTATCTAAGTCTTACTAGTGAATTGATATATGTCGCACTTTATTTTTCTTTGAGATTGTTGTGTTTTCATATGTCTTTTATTCCAGACTTAAACAAATTTTCAACTAACTTGCCTACCAAGCAAGGGGGAGTGCATAATGCACTCTCAAGGCTCATTCAAACCCTCCTCCTTGTCTGGGATGTTCCATGCACCTCTCCTGGGCGCATAACACACTTTGAAGCAACAAGCTCTCATTCCCTTTTTAAATTATGCCCTTTCAAAGTCTTCCTCCCAATTGGGTGCATAACACACCAACAGTGGTCAAGGATCCTCCCTTCAGTCTTCAAATTGTGCCTTACACCTAGCTAGATGCATGGAACGCCATCAACCAACAATCAGGCTTCCTTCCCTCTTCGAAATGCGCCCTGTGCCCTCTTGGTGACTTAGGCTTGCCCAGTTGAGCAAATGGAACATCAAAAAGCATCGATCAACCTCCTTAATCCTTCAGAGTGTGCCCTATTCCCTCCATCAAGTATTCTATTCCTAGTAGAGTACACATCACATCCTCAAGCCTCAACACATAACCCTTGTTCCTTGACATTGTGCCCTGTACCCAGAAGCCTCCTCTTTTCTTCCTCATAGCATTGATGAACTATGATAAAAAAAAATTACATGAAACATATTAGAATATGATATTTTCGGGTTGATGTTTGATTTCCATGAATGTTCTTAGCTGCAGGTGTCTCAGAACAACATGGCAAGGATGCATGCAAATATTTTTCAAAGTGAGCAACTTAAGGGACCAACCAAGAACAAAGAATACATAATGCAACAAGATGAATAACATTGGAATCCTAATGATCAAAGTGGTCCATAAAGACTCCATATGATCTGAGACACAATATCATTTATAAACATCATAAAAATTATAGATTTTATAACATTTATTATCATAAAGAAATATTAGACTAGGTTTGTATTTTCACCATATCGACACAAGGTTTTAAATATTTGTACTTCCCTTTTTTTGTAATTAACGATGATGATGACTAACATCCACTAAGACCTCTATGGTCTACCAGACCTTAATAAGGTAAGAGACTAATTAGAATTCTTTAGCATTTTATTTATATGCTAAAAAATAAGTGACAGAATCATTCCCATATCACCATAGTTGTTTTTACTTAAAATTTAAAGAAGGTTAATAGTGTGACAAATATTTTGAAAATTAGAATGAATGTGAGTATAATATGGAAAATTAAGAGAAAGTGTTTTTCATCTCATATCTAATGAGGATCACACATGTGACAAACTCTTTCATGGCTTTTGGGGATTTTACCAAGTCCCAATTTCACTATGAAGCTCGTGAGAATTAGTTCTTATGTTAACAATGTTCATTTTCTTTTTAACACTAGTAAAAACAAAAATATAATTTTGGTTTTCAAGATTGGGGTTGATCACCTTCTTATAATATACTAGTTTCCTTTTCTTACTAGCTCTTTATCGCCCCACATTATTTCCTTAAATTTGGGTGTAATAATATTTTAATATTGTTTGGATTCTACAAGATTATCTCCTCTTTTATTCCCTAATGGTCTAGCTAATACTGGGGATCCTTATGCTACCCTCACTTAAGGCGAATGTGGGGGTTTTGGATAGAGTTAGAAGCAATTTTAGAAAACATATTGGTGTCAATGTTGTATATTGTACTTTTATACATAAAATACCCTAGTCATAGCAATTATTTCAGTGGTTGAAGGGCTTGATTCAATCAAGAGGATAGGGTAGGGAGTATTTCCTTTAATTTTTAGGTTGTAGGTTATAAACTACTTTTGTATTTGTTCAATCTTCCTCCACAACTCTCTAGATATGTTGCAACACCAAAACCCACATCCATATAAAATAACATGAATGACTAGAGTCTTAAAGAGGATTTTTTTTTTAATCCAAATCCAAATATTTGTTGACTTACAAATGTTTTCAATCCCATAGCAAGCTTTCCAACCTCCATTTATCATTTTCTCAATGATATAATTCCAATTGAGCCTAGGATGAATTTCAATTCCCAAATATTTGTATGAAGGGAATTCTTCCAAGGCGTTCTTGTCATAAATGAAAGTACCATAGGTGATCTTTTTGGATTTACATACCATGACTTTAGTTTTGTCGGTATTAAAAGTAATACCCATCTTGGAGCAGAAATATTGGAGGATTCTAAGTTTGTTTCCAAGCTCATCATGGCTCCTTGCCAAAATAACAATATCATTTGCATAAATGAGAACAGTTATGGCCATACTAGTGAGCGTGGGGTCAACATAATCTACATCTTCCAAACACTCTTCTAACTTACCAATGTATATGCCAAAAATGGTAGGGGAAGAGGGACACCCTTGCTTGACTCCAATATTGCATTAAATTTCTTTCACCAACCCTTAGTGGTCCTAAGCTTGGAAATAAAATTCGCGTACATCCTTGTAAGAACATCCCTCAACTCGAGAGGAACCATTATCTCTTCTAGCCTCTTCCATGGTTTGTTTTAGGAACAATGTTGAAAGCTTTTATAAATTCAACGAAACAACAAAAGGGATAAATTTTATTATTAAAAAAATCCTCTACAATTATCTCAAGAGTAATAAGGTGGTCCATCGTTCAATGATATCTCCTAAACTGAACTTCACCTTTAGCTCTTTTACCATGGCCTTCAAGCCAAATGATAATGTTTATTTTACAAAGTAAGCTTGTACAACTTAGATAAAGTGTGGCTAATCATAATGGTCAGGTAATTAGATGATCCCCTCTCTTAAATATCATAACAATAAGGCTCCACGTCGAATTCTTAGGGAATATTTTCTTCACTGCCACATTAAAGAGCTTATGTATGTGTAAGATGAGGATATGTTCTCATTTAAAAAAAATCAGCTTGATAGCCTCCAGTGTCCTTAGCTTTCCCAATATCGAGCTACTTAACACCAAACTCAATGTCTTCCAAACAAAAGATACATCCTATATAGGGGCATTCAAAATGGTTCCCATGGCGTTAGCAGATTCATATAGGATTTTAAGGAAAATATTCTAGTTGTTATAGAATTTTAATGTTTGTTTTTCAAGAAAGTTGAACCTCATTCAAGTATTATGGAATGTATTTTTTCCTTGAGTAATTTGACTTCTTAGTCATGGAATAATGTCATCAATAAGTTAAATCAAAGTTCTAGAAATGGGAATTCTAAGAATTGAACTCAATAGGACAAATAATTATAATAAAATTAATTCGTCCTTCACTACAAATTTTTTCATGTTTCAGTCACGCTAGTACCAAATATGATAATGCAACAAGTTTGTCAAGAATTCAAAAATTTCTTTGACAAGAAGGAAAATGAAGCACTAAAAATAATTCATTTGACAAATTGGAAAATACTAAGAAGTCCAAACGACCGAGGTAGTTTGGGATTAAGGATCCTTTAATCCTAAATTTAGCTATCAAAGCATAGTGTTGGAAGAAAGTTCCTTTAAGAAATATTTATTTGGAGTTCAAAAAAAATGCATAGAAAAGTGATATGGAATCTCTGATTTACTAGAATTATCCAAGATCTTTTCTTCGATTAATGTTAGCAGTATTGCATGAAAGATCATGTAAAAACCATATGTGCAAATACATAAATAAGAAGCAACGTAAAGGATACCATAAAGAAAATGCACACAAAAGTTTGATAATGCAATTCGTCCATTGTGGACTACGCCTCCAAACCCTAATTCAATAGTCGGGAGGCCACTTCATTCATCTCATCAAAAATAAAGGAAAATACATGGAAAATACATCATTATACCTCCATTCTTGGGCGTGACTTGAAATTTGACTACTCAAACAACAATAACAACACCAACGGTCCATCTCATCCTCCTAAGAATTTTGACTGTAACCATGACCTACTTCTGAAAGGCACATTTTTGTCTCGAAATTCATGCCCAACAATTAATGAAGAAGGTGAGTTTCTACCATGAACCCTAAAATATTCTACTCAGATGCAAAAACTAACTGCACTATTGTGAAATTATGGTTAAGATGAGTATAAAGTTGGCCACATTTTTCCACCTACAATTCTAGCCCCTTAGGGAATCTTTTAGATTCCTCATAGCATCAAAATGGAATATTTTGGGAATATTCATTTAGAACCACACGCTCTCCTGGTTCCACTGTGCCTGATTCTTGTGTTCATTGTTACACCCATCGACCCTCTTGGTTCCCAACCTCCTCTCCGTCACCTTGGTTTTGTCGTACCCTCGATTAGCAAATGGAGATTTTAAATATAATATGCATCAATGTTGTTTATGATGTGCTCGCTTGGCACAATGGTTGGAGGGAAAAGGTTAGGTCGTTGGTGGGTGCAGATGTCGCAGGTTCAAACCCGCAGACCCCCAATGGCATGGTCAATTTTTAACATAAAATAATGTCATAATCGTCGATTTACCATGCAATACAAACCGCCAAATGTTGCTTTTCGCCGAACCCATTGTATATTTGTTGACCTCCAAATTAATTATTACGGTAACATTTTGTGGGTTGGCATAACCGACCATACATATGATCTTGTCAAACCTCAACCGCCAACCACACACATCACCGGCTATCCATTGGTGTTATTTAAACCATATATAACCGTTTGCCAATATTACCGTTGGTATCGACTTATGACCACTGGCTTGGTATAACAATTCCACTATCATATATAATTGTTGTATAAACGTTGACCGCCAATATAATATGTTATAATTGTGTTGTTTAAAAAATTCTCGCAAAATCCATCGTTTGGTTAACATTTTTGTTGAGCCCTCGTATGTTGGTTATATATATATATATATTGAAAAATGTTGAACTATATGCTAAATCATTTGCCAAAATGGTATGCTGCCAACAGGATTAGTCAAGTCCCAACTGACCATTCTAGGGGTGCCACGTGGCAACACCTCATTGGTCCTCCAATTTTAGTGGGTGCTTCCAAATTTTGTAGTGCTACTAAATTTAGTGTTGCAACTAATTTTATCTAGCAATCTGCTAAATTTAGCTCCAAAGCCAAGTTTGAATAGAAATTTGACTCGCGATAACTTCCACATACAAAGTTGGATTGAGGCACCATCTACATTGTTGGAATCATAGCGACGAACTATTCGATATAACTTTGGTTTCATTGAGATTCAAAGACTTTGATTTTTGGGCCATTAATGACCCACCTAGATCATTCTTCCCCACTAAGGAATTTTGGTCCTCCAAAAGTATAAACATGATATGCAATCTGATCTACATAAAAAAATGTATCTGATAGACCATCTTTCCTTTCCTTCACCTTTATACTTCGGAACTTGGAATGATGAATCTAGCACCAGTATCCATATGCAAATTTGTAGCTACCAATACATGTCAACTTGTAAGATTCCAAATAAGACCATACTTTCCAAGAGTTTATAGAACAATCATGGTCAAGTTTACAACAAAAAACATACCCCATTCTATCCAACTAAAGGCCAAAATATCATGATGTTGGATATACAAGTGATGTTATACATTCATCACTTTTACAAAAAATTTCGCAACATGTGATTTACAATGGTGGCCAGGCCAAACTACTTAGAAAACCAACCCCTTCCTTACCTAACCATGTTAATGGACTTTCTTCCCATAACTAGATTCCTTGTTGGAATACTTCATCAGTTGGTTCCTTAAGAAATTCTTTCATTTGCTCCTTGTACTTCTTTGGGCGTAGCTTTGGATGGAGCTCCCAACATGTGGCTCTCTTATGTCAATGCTTGTTGCAATGGATGCAATGGTTTTTCTTCCTCCAAATTTATTTACCTTCTTTCTTGAATGACTATCTTTGGTGCAACTTTGGCGAGGTGAGCTTGCCTTAGCTCTTCCTTTGGAATGTTCACTATCACTGGAATGTTGTGATGTTCTTTTCATTATCTCAAACTTGTCAGTTGAAGAATATCTTGTCTCTGCCTTTATGACATAGCCCAATCCTACATATTGAGGTAATTCCACCACTTGAATGGGATTCACAATTCCATGGCCATTAACTCCTAGGCCCTTGCCTTCATATCCCATATTCTTCATTAGCTTCGAACCAATCCCTGTAGTGTGCTTTTGAAATGAACCAAAATCATCATTATAATGAGAACATGAAACTGAAGAATTATGGACATTTTTTACCTCAGCTATTTATTCTGGAGTGGGTGATGAAGGCTTCAATAAGACTTCGTTGCACTTCAAATTTTCCAAGGCTTCCTTTGTGGCTTGTAACTGAAGCTACAATCCCTACTTCTCCTCTTCTTCTTGTATAAGTCTTCTTAGTTCAACATTCTTTGCTTGAATTCTCTAGTTGATTTCCTTAATTTCTTAGGGCCATGCAGTATTTTGTGCTCTTTTCATCTTTGGTGAAACACTTGTTGCAATATTCATCTCATCGCCTAAATCATAACCCAAGTCATCACCTGCTCAATAGTTATGATCTTCATCTCATTGCCTGATTTAGAACCCAGGTCAATTGGTCCAACACCTATAAACCCAAAAACTGCGACCTTCACCTCATCGTCTGAATCAGATCCATCCACTATAGTAATAGTTTTCTACTTCTCTTTTCTGTCATACTTCTTTTTCTTCAATTTTGGATGTAGTTTCCAGCAATTCTCCTCATCATGCCCTTCTTTCTTGCAATGAGTTCAAGATGGATTTACTTCCTTTTTCCTCGTTGTCGTTGTCTTCTTTTCATGGTTTCCTTGTTCATACTTTCCCCTACTTTCAAGGTGTATGGATTTCACACTAGCCACATCAAGAGTAGTGGATTCAAACAACAACAATGAATGTCGAAGGTAATTATGTAAAGAACCAATATATTTCATCAAAATATCAGATGAATCTAAAGGAATGCCTAATGCAAAAGCTTGTTTCCTAAATTCTTCTATGAAACTTTGAACATCTTGACCTTTTCCTTGTTTCCAATGTTTCCATTCTATCATGACTTTCGGTCAGTATCGCAATGGATAGAATTGTCCTTTTAAAGTAGAAACAAATTCAAACTAGGAAGAAAGGAGTTTACCCATATGCTTGCTACATTTCTAAATTTTTCTCTCCCACCATATGAGAGCGATGCCTCCCAGTAAAAGAGATGCTAATTAGATCTTTGCCTCATCATCTTTGATCTATTGTATTGTACAATATACTTCAATCTATTTGATCTAGTTGTTTAACTTTTTTTCCTTAGATTCTCTGTTAAATATGGGCAAATCAAATTTTACATCCAACTTTTAAAAATTATTTTTAGAATCATTTTTATTCTTTCTGTTAGAATGATGTGAATGAGATGATGAAGAAGAAGAACATTCACTTGAAGATGGAGATGGAGGTTCAAGAGGTTCTCCTCCATTTCCCTAATGTACTGAAGCATTGTCCTCTGATTTCTCTTCCTTCTTATTTTCCTTCTTTGTCAATCTCCTCACATAATCTATAAACAATTTATCTAGGCTTATTTTCCATTCTGTATAAATTATTTTCAAAATCTTTTTCATGCTCGATGCAAACATCATCATCTGCCATTCTCCTTGTTTGATTTGCACATCCAATCTCGGGGTCAAATGAATTAAGTTTTCCTTCACCATGTTTGAGTTTGTTCCCGGTTATCATTTACACTCACAATTCACATCAACTAGAAGACCACTCTGATGCCAAACTTGATATGGAATCTTCGATTTACCAACATTATCCAAGATATTTTCTTCTATTGATATTAGCAAAATTGCTTGAAAGAGAATGTAAAACCACATGTGAAAATACTTTAAGATGAAGCAACATAAAGGAGAACATAAAGACAATTAACACAAGAGTTTGATGTTATAGATCTAATCTAAAAATATAAGATAATAGAAATATACCCAAGAAATAACAAGATCTGAATATAGAAATGCTTCTCTTTATTGATATCAAACCCTTAAGGTAGGGAAACACCATACAATCACTCCTTAAGGAAGGAGAACACTCCACAAGCCATATTCTTGTTCATACAATAATCCTTGAAATCTCTCAATGGGGAGTCTCTAGCCTCTATATAGGCCTCATACATACAATACCATGGGTCATTACCATGGTTCTCTCAATACCATCTATCTAATACCATGGGCTTATTACATTATTGCTAACTACTTGTGGTCCCTTACATGATATGAGTTAACCACCTTATTTATTACTATGGCCCATCCCATTATTACATTATTCCCTTGGGTACCTCCCTCTGTACCCCATATTATCCCCCCTAGGTATACTACATTCCACCCCCCTTAAAATGTTTCATCCCCGAAACATAAGAAGAACACAAATAATAAGATCTACTCAAAAGACTAGTCCATTGGTACCATGCACGTGCATCTAGCCATCCTAGAGAAAGGTGAACCCTCGATCTAGCCGGTGCCTCGCTCGCTTGAGATGGAAGTTGACCCTGGTGGCTCTTCTGTGTTGATGTGTAGTAGGTAGATCGGTGCCCCTCTCTATCTATCATGCGGGGGTTGTTGTCCTTGTGGTTAATTCGTGGCCATCTTGTTGGTTGTTTTCTTGTGGGGTGATGTGGGTGGTGATATGCTGAAGTGTTAACCAACGGTGTACCTTTCTTTAATTCACCACCTAATGGATCCTGATTGGTATCTAGTACATGTTGTGGTGCCTGCTGTTGTTTCTTATCTTCCAATATTACTTCAACCACTGAGTCCTCATCTGATGTATCAGTACCTGTAACATTTTCTGCTTCAACCTCCTTGGACTTTACCTGTTTTTCTGGTACCTAGTTTTGATGTTTGTGTTTGGTTGTCGATCATCAAGGGCTCATCATCTGATGTGTCAGTCCCTAGAACATCTTCTACTTCAGCTTCCTTGGAATCTACCTGTTTATTGATGGAAATATCCTGTAATGTAATTTTCTTCTTTTTATACCAGAGCTTCAGGAATTTCTTTTGCACGTTAATATTGATAGTACCCACTGATTCGGAGGATCCAAAAAGGGAGAGCACACAGGGAAAACGAACAACCAGGGTTTCGATTTGCTATTGGAGTTTTCATCCATGGAAGGACGCAGAGGAGGGAGCTCTACTCCCTCCTACAAGGAGGTTGTGGCCAATAAGGGCAAGAAGCCCCCAGAAAAAGTCAGAGGATTTGTAGAAGAAGGAAGAAGTAACATGGAAGAGGAAGCAGATGGTGCCAAAATGAAGGAGAACAACCAGGGTTTCAATTTGTTGTTGGATTTTTCATCCATGGAAGGATGCAGAGGAGGGAGCTCTACTCCCTCCTTCAAGGAGGTTGTGGCCAATAAGGGCAAGAAGCCCCCAGAAAAAGTCAGAGGATTTGTAGAAGAAGGAAGAAGTAACATGGAAGAGGAAGCAGATGGTGCCAAAATGAAGGAGAACAACAGCACTAAAGACAAGGAGGAAGATGACAAAAAACAGGGAACAAAAGAGAAAAAACAAAAGGGACCTTGTAAACCCAAAGCTGAAATAACACCCAGAGTAGTTTTAAACGATCCTGTGCTGCAAGCGCACAGGGATCACATGCAAACCTACGCTATCATCTGCAAATTCATGGGACTATGGCCCACAGAAAAAGCTTTACAAACATGGATCAAATACCACTGGAAACCCAAAGGGAGCATTGATCTACATCTTGGGTCAAAGGGTTTCTTTACCATGGTGTTCACAAGTATTGAGGATAAAGACAGAGTGTTTGAAGGAGGGCCCTACTTCTACGTAGCAGCAGGTCTCTATATGAGGCCATGGAAGATGAACTTTGTCCTAGAACGAGAAACTTTCACTTCGGTCCCGGTCTGGGTAAGGCTCTATTCACTACCCCTTGATTACTAGCAACCTAAATCGTTAGCTGCCATAGGCAATAAATTAGGCAGGTTTTTCAAAGCATCAAAAGCTACTAGAAGGGGAAAATATACTTCCTTTGCTAGGATATGTGTTGAGATGGATCTATCCGGAGCTCTTCCGGATGAGGTAATATTGGAAGTTTTTGATGAAGAGTGGGTACAAACAGTGGACTACGAGCATATTCCGTTCAGATGTCATAGATGTCATGAACATGGGCATCTTCTCAGAGACTTCCCTCTCAGTAAAGCAGAGAATAAAAGAAAAACTAATACAATGAAAGACCCGGACAGCTTTCACAAGGTGGTCCATAAAGGAAAAGGTGGTAAAATAGGGCAAAAGCAACAGCAAAATGAGGGACAACAAATTAGGCGGAACTAGTTCCAAGTTATTGAAGAGGACAAAGAAATAACAACAGAAGATCAAGCACATGAAGGGAGCATGAGGGAGAAGGAGAAAGAAGGAAACCGTGAACAAACACAGGAAAATGATAAGCAGAAAGGGATAATGATGAGTGATACAGAACCAGAGATGGATCAGGAAATGACCCAGAGTGAAATGGAACTGGAGGAAAGTGAGCTACAGGAGATTCTAGAAAGAGAACACCTAGATCTGGAAGGGTTCTTGATTCAAGGAACAACTAGTGGGGTAGAATCGTTACCTCAAGAAGAGCTCAATAGAATACAGCAGTTGTATTTATGGAAAACTCAGGAAAAGGGTTCGAAGGGGGGAAAAAACAGGAACAGGCTGAGTAGCGAAGGAGTGAAAACGATAAAATCTACTCTGGGATTAGCACCCAGAAACCCAAGAAAGAAGAGAGGCAGAAAAAAGCAGAACGAGCTATTGATGGAGTGTGGAAAGCTCATGATAGATTCAGGTAAGATGAAAGATCTTACCAGCTACTCCTTTACAAATCTTTAATCATGAAGTTTATTTCTTGGAATATTAGAGGTCTAGGCAGTAAAAGAAAACAGAGATTGCTTAGCAATAGAATGAAACATGTAGCTCCAGATATAATTTTCATCCAAGAAACGAAATGTTCCATTCAAAAGTTAAGACAACTACATAGTAAATGGCTCAGTAGGTTTGAGTATCTAGAAGTTAAAGCAGAGAATACAGCAGGAGGCATTCTCACTCTTTGGAACCCTCAAAGAATTGACATAATTGATGCCGAGGCTTCAAGGAATTATTTATCAGAAGTGATTTAGCTTTGTATGGCCCTCAAAGGATAGAGGAGAAACTCAAGCTTACAGATTCCCTAGCGAATCTCAGGGAGAGACATGCAGGAATACCCTGGATCATGGGAGGGGACTTCAATATGATAAAATCACTTTCTGAAGAAAAAAAAGGTGGAACCAAAGCACTAAGTAAAGACTCTTTAGCTTTTCAAATCTTTACAGATAATATGAAACTAGTGGATGTTGAAAAAAACAATGGCCTCTTCATTTGGAACAATAAGAGAGGAGGATAGTCTCATGTAGCTTCCAAGTTGGATAGATTCATTATCTCTGAGGATCTTATGCTTATAGATAAGGAAATAATAGCGAGTGTTCTTCCCTTTGGAGGCTCAGATCACTGGCCAATTCAAATGGAGATCTAGGGTATAGGTACCCACCAGAATAGACCTTTCAGATTTGAGAACATTTGGCTTTCACACCCAGAATTCATCAGCAATATTGAAAAATGGTGGGCAGAAGATCTACAGATTTAGGGAACTAGAATGTTCCTTCTACATAAAATATTAAAGCACATAAAGATGAGGCTCAAACATTGGAACAAGAAGAATTTTTGCAATATTTTTGCATGAAAGAAATCGTTCGAAAATAAAATGCAGGAACTCAACCAAGCTATGATCATTGAAGGTTTTGATAAAGACAAAAATGATCTAGTGGAGAAACATCATCAAGAATGGGAGAACTTGTGTAAACAAGAGGAAATATTTTGGAGACAAAAATCTAGAGCTGAATGGCTAAAAGAGGGAGAGCGTAACACTAGATTTTTTCACAGATCCACCATGGCGAATAGAGCACACAAAAGAATCTCTTTGATAAAAAAAGGAGGATGGACAGCTTCTACAATCCCATGAGGATATAGAGGCGGTGTTAGTTCAACACTTTCTAGAAATAGCTCAGGAAAATAATCTAGAAAGAGAAAATTTCATCAAGGACTTAACTAATCATATACCTAATCTGGTGTCTAGAGAAGACAATTTCAATCTTAACATACCGGTGACTGAAGAGGAGATCAGTGAGGTCCTCAAAGATATGCAGAATGGCAAAGCACCAGGCCCAGATGGCTTGAATGTAGATTTCTTTAAATCTTGCTGGAATATTGTAAAAGAGGACATTTTGAATGTTATGGAAGACTCCAGGATGAATAGAACTATCTTGAGGGCTCTCAACACCTCCTTCATTTCACTGATCCCTAAACAGGAAAATGCACAAACACCAGATAGGTACAGACCCATAGCTCTATGCAACATGGTATACAATATAATATCCAAGGTAGTGGCCAACAGACTCAAACCTCTGCTTCCTACTCTGATTTTGGGGGAACAATCAGGTTATGTTGAAGGCAGACAAATTCTGGATAACATCATTCAAGCTCATGAAGTGGTTCACTCATTAACCAGCAAAAGGAAAGCTGGTATGATCCTGCAACTGGACATAGCAAAAGCTTATGACAAAGTGAACTGGACCTATATCAGGAAAGTGCTAATGGTGTTTGGTTTTGATCACAACTGGATAAGATGGGTCATGGCCTTGGTGACCTCTTCCAGCTTTTCAATTCTGGTTAATGGCTCTCCCTCTGAGATTTTTCTTCCTTCAAGAGGTCTGAGGCAGGGGGATCCACTTTCTCCCTTTCTCTTCATACTCATGATGGAAGGTCTTGGCCGGTCTATCAAGCATGCCAGAGTTATGGGAAAAATTCAAGGTCTTCAACTGAAGGAGAATGGTCAGGCTTTGACACATCAACAATTTGTAGATGATACCATGTTACAGGGAATCCCCACAGTCAAAGAGGCTCGGGCGTACAAACAAATACTGAATGACTTTGCCATGGCTTCAGGTATGGAAGTTAATCTCTCCAAATCCAAAATATTTTTCTTTAATACCAATATTGCTATTCAGAGAAATATCTCCAGAATTCTAGGCTTTCAGAGGGATTCCCTCCCTTCAAAGTATTTAGGAGTTCCTCTAACTGTGAAACCCTTGCACAAGAGCATTTGGGAACCGTTGATCAACAAAATGCAGGATAAAGTTAGAAAATGGACGAGCAGATCTTTAAATCTAGCAGGTAGACTCGTGCTGACAAAGGCGGTGCTCCAATCAATTCCAATTTTCATGCTATCAGCACTACCGGCCCCTAAAGGAGTTTTGCAACAATTCAGAAACATCCAAAGAAACTTTCTCTAGGGCAGGGAGGAGACTAGAAAGAAGTGGGCCTTGGTCTCTTGGGAAAAGATCTGTAAACCCAAGAATCATGGGGGCCTAGGCTTGGATGACCAGGAGATCCTAAGCAATGTTCTAGGGGCCAAACTCTGGTGGCGTTGGGTTAAAGATCCAAAGGCGCAATGGGCGAGCATATGGAAAGAAAAATATGCTAGCTCTTGGCATTACACTGATCTCATAAGGATGTCTGGAAATATAAAGGGCTATGCCATCTGGAACAAAGCCTGGGAGAACAAAGGTTTAGTACAAAGAAACAACTTTTGGGAAATCAGAGAAGGAGACCTAGCTCTATTCTGGGAGGATAAATGGCAACAAGAACCAACACTGTTAAAAGAGGATTTTTTGAACCTTAAGCATGAGACAGATACCCAAGGTTTGACAAGAGTGAAAGATTTTTGGGATTATACTCACAATACAGGAAAATGGAGGATATGGAAGAATATAGATTGCAGGAATGATAGAATACTGAAAACAAAAGCAGAGGCTCTTGAGAAAATTTTGGAACAAAGGATGATTTTGGTTTCTGGAGGGCAGGACCAACTCAGATGGGGATACAACAATGAAGGCATCTTCAATATTAAGGAAGCAAAAAGTATTCTCCTTGAGCTGGATTCCCAGGCTCCGAACAGAATCTGGCAGAACCTATGGAGACATCAAGGTTGGATGAAGATCAAACTCTTCATGTGGTTGGTTCATCACAGGAAAATCTTGACTTGGGACAACATTAGAAAGAGGGGTATGCTAGGACCTTCCATATGCCAGCTCTGTGAAGCCCAAGAGGAAACAATGGAACATCTTCTTAACAGTTGTATTTTCACATCCAGGTTATGGGATGCTTTTGCCATCATTTTCCAATAGTCTGACAGGGACAAAGAGAGTATTACTAACACCCTAAGCAGATGGAGAAGAAACTTTTTAGATAATGAAGTTCTCAACCTAGCTTGGGCTCTTATGCCAAGTTTTATTATTTGGAATATTTGGAAAGAAAGGAATAAGAGAATCTTTAAAAATGAAAAGAATCTCGCTCTTCACCTGTTTGATCATATCTTAAAACAGATTAAGGAGATGGTCAGCTCAACAATCAGGAATCTTCCCAAAAATCCTCCCTTAGGAGTAGACTTAAGAACTCTCAGGCTGTTAGGTATGCAGGGGATCATCCCACAAGGCCAGGATAGAAAAGCAAGCAAAAAGGAATCTGAAAAGGAGTACTGGAAACCTCCTCTGAGAGGTTTTTTGAAATACAACATAGATGGAGCCTCAAAAGGCAACCCAGGAATTGTTGGCTTTGGTGGGGTTCTTCAGGATGAAGCAGGTAACATCCTCTTCCTCTTCCATTGTCATTTAGGAAGAGCCACCAACAACATGGCGGAATTAATGGCGATGGAGCAATGCTTAGATTTTCTGAAGCAGGAGAACTGCCAAAATGTGATCATAGAAGCCGACTTTGAGTTAGTCGTTAACTCGGTAAAAAGAATCAATTGCGGAACAGAGCCAGAGAAAGTCTCACAGCACTGGAAGTTAATCCGGGTTTTCTAGAGAATTCAGGGTCACCTTCAGGGGCTAAACTCAGTCAGGTTCAATCATGTGCGCAGAAAGGATAACAAACTGGCGGACATCTTGGCCAACCAAGGTGTTAGTTGCAAGGAACGCAGAGTTTCGACAGGGTGGCAAGCAATGCCACAAGGCAACCTGAAAATTCTTTGTCATAACCAAGCGAAAGAGGATAAAGAAGTGTTTCGGGATAAAACTAAAAAGGAAAGGTCTCAATGATCAATTCTTGGCTGGATTCTCTCATTTTGGTCAAATAGGTTGTAGGTGGAAGGCAGATTATGGTAGGCTTTAGCTTCACTGATAATATAAACTTCAGGAATCAATGGTATAGGTTAGTTAGTTGGCTTTGTTCCAAAAATATCAACACAAATCTTAGTTGCAGACTCAGCAGTTACGACAAGGAGGAATGGGTTGGCATGCACAGTATTCCAGAGGGAAAGAACGAGGTTTAGGATTTTACCATCAGCCAATTTTCCCATGGTTTCACCTTTCAGAAGGAAAAACCGCTTCCTGAGAAGTTTGAAGGTGATCGCACCACTCTCAAACAAAAGGTGGTTTTTGTGAAACAGAAGCGATTCCATACAGCTTCCAACATGTGGCGGAGGGATGGTGCGGTAAACCGCCCTCATTGCACGATAAAGTTTGGGCAAATACGCAGTGTGATATGGATCTCGTCTATTGGATGCCGCAAAGTAAATCAACTATCAGAAATGATCGTGCAGTTTGGTTTGGATGGGGTGTTATCTACTGCACGGCTTCTCGAAGCGAAATCCTCCTCCGGTGTCGGATTGAACACTTGGATTGAACAGTCACGATTAAGAGGCAAGTCTAGGGTCAGATGGTGGGGTAATGAGCGGGATTCAGGTTTTCTTAAGGGTGAAGTGATAACTTTTGTCGAGTGGTGAATCTGGCCTTACACGGTAAAATACATCCCTCCCCTCCTTGGGAGACAAAACCGCTCTGTGAGTGGTATTGGTTTGATCGCTCCCCTCTCAAGCAGGAAGCTGTTTTTGTGTTTTGGGAGCGATCCCATTCAGCATATGATGCGTCGCGGGGGGCTTGGTTTGAAAACCGCCTGTATCACACGCTAAAGTTCAGCATTTTGGGCCGAGCGATATGTTTTTGAGCCATCGGATTTTGAGGCAGGGTTCAACGATCCGGATTGATCGTGCAATTGTGTGGGCCCAGGGAGTTAAGTTCAGTATGACTTCTCGGAGCGAAATTCTCCTTCATCGTTGGATCTAGATGTGGATTGGAAGGTCACGATTAAATCGGTTGGTTTAGAGTGTAATGGTGTGGGCTTTGCTTGGTTCGTCATTAGTCCGGCTACCCTTTCAGCTCTTTTTGGGTTTATTTCCCAAAGGCTTTGTCGGTTATTTGTATTAGGTTGGGGGAACTAGCCTTTGGCGGTTAGCACCCTTGTTCTTTGTACACATTGTCTGGTGGACAGTTGTAAATTATGTAATTTATTTTTGGTTTAATGATTATAGAAGGAACGTCTCTTGCCTTAGCAAAAAAAAGATAGTACCCATTGATTCGATCCAAGGGCATCCCAAAACAAAATCCATGTTACCCATATGTGAAGTATAAAAATCAGAATGCAATACATACTTATCCATAGAAATCTTCAAATCTTTATAAACTTTCACTTGCTCATTATTAACCTCTGTGTGCTCCATTTGTTTTGCTAGAACTTGCAATTTTTTTGCCAAATTGACATTTATAAGATTTTGCTTGCAACTAGGATTTATAGACACAATGATTTTCTCCTTATGAATACATCCATGAACCTGCAATAAGGAGATACCAGTAGAAAATAACCCACATGTTTCTCATTATCTTGTTTTCTAGCATGAGACCATAGGTCTTGTTAGAGCCTAAATCTACCTCAGTCTGAGAAAGGTAAGATCCAGGACTAACATCAAACCACGCTTAACCTGGTAGCTAGCCCTACCAGGTCGGGAGAGGGCTTTCTCCTAGTCAATCTCAGCAAAATATGATCACTAAAGGCTTGAGATGACTGATAAAACTACTGATCTTAGGCTAGGTATGTTTGCAAAGATTTTGACTGAATAAAATGATGTTTTTATTGCCTCTAATGGAAAGTCAGATCTTGGTTGCAGGGAATGAGGCTCAGTCTTGCAGAGATCTTAATGGGGCAAGGTAGGCAACTGATTTTGGCACTTCAAATCGAATGAGGTGGAGGGACTAGACAGGTGAGGAGTTGAAGAGGGCAAGAGAAGCCATGGATAATCTCCAAACAGCTAAAAACATCAAGAAACTAAATCAAACCTCATGTAGAGCACTGCAATTTCAATGGATTCTACTTACACTCTTGTTTGATTTAGTTAGGAAGAAACAAGATAGATAATGTCATAAACAACACATAAGTAAATTCAAAATTAGAAAGAAAAACATTGTACCAAAACAAATTCCACAGGGATCCCAAAGAGTGCTGCAAACCCTGGTCTCAATTCCTTATCCAAAATGTTGATATGAGTGTACAATGAAGCTCCTTACTTTCTCAAGAGTCCAACCATGCTAATGACTGAAAAACCACATAATATAGACAAACCATAGCTCATCCTAGCCTCTAGGGATCTAGCTCACATGTTTAAGATCTGTTCCAACTAATTCTAAACTGAGAACTAGAAATCAGGCAATGGAACAGCATGCCTCTAGAAACAAGGGAACTGATTCATGCAGTTTCAAACAACTTTTTAATAGATGAATCTACCTCCATAAGTGAAAAATTGACATATTTACATCATGATACATCCATGTACATTAAATTACATTACAAATTTGACATTAATAAGGAGAAAGAGTCAAACTAGCAAAAGCTAAGCAAAAAACAGAGCATTCCTGGTCAAACTGGGCCAAATTTCCTCTATGCGCCGCGCCTGATTCTCTATGCGTAGCACCTGTTTGGAGCCACTTTTGAAGGCCTTCCTAGTGTCCAAATTCACTCCAAGTGTACTTGTTGGAAAGGTCTGCCTGTCTAATTTCCAACCCAAGTGGAATTTTTCAATTTGGCCTCCATTTTCCCCTCCAAAATTCAATTCTCCCAACACTGCTTCTTGTGTGTCAAAATAGGGGCAGTAAGGTCATTTTTTGAGTGTTTTTGACCTTTTTGAGGGTTCAAAACTTGTCCAAATTTCTTGGCCATTGGTAGGCAAGCATATTTTTTCATGCCAAATCCAAAAATGTTGAGTTTTTGTCATTTGGAGGCTCCCATCAAAAGCGAGCGCCAGGTGGCGCGGCGCATAGAGCAGAAATTCCTGTTTTTTGAGCAAAAAATTCCAAAAATGCAAAAAGTGCCCCAATTTTTTTGGAATTTGGGCTGAGTCTTCTCCATCAAGTGTTGTGTTGGGCCAAGGAAGCCTCAGCCAAGATCTGAAGTCTATCATGCTCCTTTTGCCTCCTTGATGCTCTCTTCAATTTTGCCTTCAAGCTCCTGATTCTAGCTTGGCACACCATATTCCTTGACAAATAATGATATGCCATGTTTCTCAACATATTCTTCTCATTGATGGACTTTTCTAACCTCCTCTCCAAGTGGATATTGGCTCTTTCAAGCCATGACTCCTGATCGGCATTGACCTCTTGCTCAAGTGAAGTGAGCTCCACCCTCCTCCTTTAGGCAGCTTGGCGATTCTCCCGAATGTTTTGCAACTCCATAATTGCTTGCTAATATTCAAGCTGCTTATTTCTTTCCTCCAGGTACTGTATTTTCCATTTAGCCCTCTCCAAGTTGAGGGACAAGGCATTAATGTCCGCCTGCTGCTCTTGAATGACTTCTTTGAGATTTGTGCTTTGCAGGCCCATATCAGTATCATCACCCTCAATGAGAATGAAATCAGTCTCCCGCTCACCTGATGGTCCTTCATCCTGTAATGGCCTCTTGCCTTTGTCCTAAACCTGTTGTGCTGATGACGGAAGCAAGACCCCTTCCACCCCGGGTGGAGATAATACTCGCTTTGCTGCTGCGAACAACCGTCTAGTGCCCTTCTGATAAGTGATAAACACCGGCATACTAGTGGTCTGCGTCTCATGACCCTCATGCTGATAAGAAGGTCCACCTATCTCATGAAAATTCTCTGAAGGTCCCTGAGGAGCTGTGAAAAACTCACGAGAAATGAAGTCCTTCCAAGTGATGCCCTGTACGCCAAGCTGATGGATGACCACAATTTTAATGAGAGCAAAATGATATATACTGTTGAACTGCTGCTGAGGAGTCTTGTGCTATACTAGGGTGGTCATATTCTCAATGTTTCAGCACATGAAGTAGGGGAGGTTCATCATCCTCACCCTGGTAAAATGCATCAGCAGCCTGATATGATAAGCATATAAACGAGAAAACCAACCCTCACAGCTGAAATACTTCATTATCAATTTCATCAAAGGAGCATAAGAATATTTGAGGTACCGAAAAGGAAAAACTCTGCTGAGTTGTCTCAAATAATCGGGCTTGATGTATGGTTCATAATGCTGCCTGTCAATTTGCTGCCTCTTGTTCCATTGCTCTCCAATGTTAGGAATATCGGTTGCTAGTGAAATAGATTCTGGTGTTAAGGTGAATGTGACACCAGCTAGAGTGGCTTGACCATCATGTAAATGAAGCACAAACAAATGAGCCAACTCATGATGAAACTGAATTCTAGCAACTAGCTCACAAAATTCATAGCAGGACTGGTGTTGGAAACAAGTGATGGCAAGAGGGCAGGCCTGTAACTCAGCAAGATTGGTTGGTTCTTCTCGAAGATGTTTGCCACCTCTATGAGGCCTCCTGGGTGCATGTACCTCTATAGGTGAGTCACTGTGTCTCCCCTTCATGATCATATGAGGGATCAGATTCCATCTCTGCTAGTGGGTGAGTTGTCTTGATGAGAAGTAGGTGATTTATGATGTTTTTGATTTCTACCGCCAAGGGAAAAATATGTGAGGGACTGTGGAGGGAGGAAACAATGAGGGATTTTTGGGACTGTTGGGATAGGGTTTAGTTAGGGAAACAGGGGATTTAGGGAGTAATTTGGGAGTTTTGGGTATAGCACTAGGGTTTGGGAATTTGTATTTAGGAGTTGGGAAATGGGAATTGGGATAGGAATATATAATATTTTAAGAATATGTGAGTTTAGGGAATAGGGGAATCAGGGAAAATGTAATGATGGAGTGGAAAGGTAAGGGAATGGGAAGATGGACTTGGTAGCCAAATAATCAATACAAACCCTAGGCAGCAGATTTTTGGGAAATGGCAAGAGGGTAGGGTTTGATTTTCTTTTAGGCAACCACCATAAGACAACCACCATAAACTTTAAGAAAAACTATTTTACTAGCAGTGATAAAGGCTCAACCTACTTTCACAAATGAAGATCCAAGCATTTTGGACGATTTGGAGTGAGTTGCTGAAGAATTCGGGCTTGGTAGCTCTATGCACCGCGCCTCAAACCCAATGCGCCGCACCCTATGTATGCACCGCGCTCGTTTACTTTTACATTGGAAATCGCGGCCCTATGCACCGCGCCTGCTATGTGCGCCGCACCTCTGAACTCAGGCAGTTTTCTCCAAATTTCTCTTGCTTGCTTTAAAATCGGCTTTGCTTTGCTCAAACTTTGTCTTTGAGTGCAAATGAGCTTTTGATTTGAGGGAGACAATTATATAGAAGCTTTTAATTTTTGATTCATAAAAACCCACTTCTATGATGTTTGGAATATGACTTGACTTTTAACTCTGTTTTTGAGCTTTTTCACTTTATTTGAGCTTGTGATGAACTGAATGACTTATGTTTTGTTTGCTTTGCAGGGGATTGGAGCTACTGAGGCTAGGGAAAATGACCAGGGTTGCAGGTGAAGTGATTTACATATGAAGGAAATAAAATTACATGAATTTGTACAATAAAATATGAAATACTCTGTTTTTCCTCAAAACAGAGTTTTGAGGAAAACACATCTCTGAGCAGTTGATTTTGAACTTTATTTATACTGGAACCTCCTCATGTGCCTGTTGGCTGTTATTGGACATTTTGAAACCCTAATGAGACCCTAGACCTAAATGACAATGAAACCCTAGAAAAGACTTTTGTAATTTTTAAGACAAAAAGGTGATTGTATATGCTTTTGATGAATAAACATGAGCCAGCAAGTTCAGGACATGAGGGAAACTGTAGGAGAAACCACTTCCGTCAAATGATCCATGCGCCTAATGGAATGCAGCTGACTAGGCGGGACACCTAATATGCAATGCAACAAGAGGATTTGATCTCTGACGGAGGGATGAAGATACCGACACTAACATTGGCTCCAATGGGGATGGTAGCTCCTTGGAGGTGCCAAGAACTACAGATCTCTGGGAAAGCAAGCAGTGCCTTCGTCCATTGGGCTATGGAGTCAATAACTTTGACAAATCAAAACCAAACTCTTGACTCAATTTCAGGACTGAAATGTGACTCAAACTGACTCAATTTCAAGACTGAAATCGACTGAAAGACCTGACTCTAACAAACCAAACCAAAACTAAAATCAAACCTCAGCTTTATAGCCTTCACCTCGGGCCCCAAACTAAAGAATGAAAACAGTACACACTTGCAATGGAATTTAAACAAACCGGTATATACAATGATGGGTAGGACAGCAGAAAACATTTCACAAATAATACCTTTTGAGGAGCTGACCATTGACCGGCCCGCCAGGATAGTCTTCACCATTCATTTCTTGCAAAAGGAAAGCATTCTGGCCCCGATATGCAGTGATCTTGTAAGGTCCTTTCCAAAGATTTTCAAATTTTCCATGTTTACCTTTCTCCTCGTTCCTTGCATCCCATTTCAACACTATGTCTCCTATTTCAAACCTGTCCACCTTTGCTTTTCGGTCATATATCCTCTTGATTCTCTCTTGCAGCTTGAAAGTGTTCTGAAATGCCTCCTCTCTAGTTTGCTACAAATGAATCATTTGATTGATCCTCCGCTGCAAACTATCATCTTCGCTGCCTGCTTCTTGCAGAAGTTTGACCACCAGGACTGCCAAAGAGGTTGGGAAGACTGTGTCCACACTGTACACAAGCTCAAAAGGAGACATTCCTATAGATTTCTTTTGACTTACCCTGTCTGCCCAAAGTGCATTGACCAACTTTTTATGCCAACTTTTCTTGTTAGTTTCCAACAGCTTTTTGATAATGTGGACAAGAGATTTATTTGAGGATTCTACCAATCCATTGCCTTGTGGGTAATAGGCAGTCGAGTGCCCCAAAGTGATTTGATAAAAGTCAATCATTCTTTTTGATTTAAAGGCTGCTGCATTGTCAATGATCAGCTTATTGGGACAGCCAAAACGAGACAAAATGTTATTTTCAAGAAATGAGATAATTACCGAATCAATAGCGTGCCTTGTACGAATCGCCTCAATCCATTTGGTGAAATAATCTGTCGCTGTAAGGATCCACTTATGCCATGCTGAAGAAGAAGGATGGATCTCACCAATGAAATCCAAACCCCACTGCTGAAATGGAGCACTTACTTCAATGGGATTGAGTGGTAAAGGCTGCAACTTCCTCTTACCTTGAAAAATATGACTTTCGTGGCAGCTGGCCACTGTTTTGTACACATCAGCAAAAAGAGTTGGCCAATAATACCCTACTCTCAAGATTTTATTGGTTGTTGTCTTCTAGAAAAGATGGCCTCTGCAATCTCCCTTGTGAAAGTCTTCCATAACCTGTTTTGCCTCTTTTTCTACTAAACAATTCAGCAAGACACCACCAGGGTCTTTCCAATAGAGTGCACCATTCATAATACAAAATTTTGCAGCCTTCAATTTCAGTGTCCTACTTTTGTTCTTAGCCATTCCGGGTGGTGATGACAAATTTTGGAGTACATAAACAATGTCCAAATACCAAGGGGAAAGAAGGAAAATTTCTAATACCTAAGAGGGCAGATTGTCTTCATCTTCCTCGGACATAGCAGCAATTAGATTAATGTCCAAGGCATGCAAATTTGACTCAGCCATTAGTTTAGCCAGCCCCTGTCCTTTAATGAGCTTTATCGGTTTGATTTCCACATCATACTCCAGCAAGGCAGCAATCCATTTGCCTCTTCTCCCTTCCGGATCTATTTGCACTAAGAAATTATTAATAGCAGCATTAGGGACATAAGCAAGGATGTGAGAATGCAAAATATAAACCCGAAAATCTTTCAATTCTTTTACCAAAGCAAGGGCCTATTTTTCAATTATATTGTACTTCAATGTCGCATCCCTTATGGTTCTGCTGAAAAATGCAATTGGTTTCTCAAGATGGTCTCTTTTCTGCATCAAGACCGCTGCCATAATATGATCCGAGGGAAATGAAAACAAAATAAAATCCTGAGTATAGTCCAGGCTGATCAAAACCAGAGCTGAAGAAAGAGCTAATTTCACCAAATTGAAATACATAACTGCTTCCTCAGTCCACCTTACTGCACTATATTTTTTGAGCATGTTTGTGATTTCTCTTAAATGTTCTGCAAGATTGGGCACAAAGCGACATAAGAAATTTATCTTACCATTGAAGGATTGGATTTCTTTCTTACTTCGTGGGAAATCAATCTTTTGAATGGCCTCCACCCGAGCTGGATCGATGCGGATGCCCTCCTTTGAGATAATATGCCCGAGAAGCTTGCCTTCATCCATGGAAAACAAACTTTTCTTTGGATTGAGAGAGATGCCATACTTCCTACACCGCTGAAATACAATCTTCAAATGATAAAGGTGATCTTCATCTGAATTAGAGAAAACGGTCAAGTCATCAAGATAAACAACTAGAAAGACATCTTTTTCATTAGCAAATGCGATATCCATTGCCCGCTGAAAGGTTGCACCAGCATTTTTCAATCCGAAAGGCATCTTTGCATAATGAAAAGTTCCCCATGGAGTGGTGAATGCTGTTTTTTCTCTTTCATCCTCATGGACCAGAATTTGGTTATAACCCGAATAACCATTGAGTAGTGACATGCGGGATGCTCCAACTACTCTCTGAAGTATGTGATCCATCTTAGGGAATGGATAGTTGTCTTTCAAGGATACTTTGTTCAGATTTCTAAAATCAATGCATAACCGGATCTCACCTATTTTCTTGTGCACAGGCACCAAGTTTGAAATCCAATTCGAAAATCTTATGGGAACAATGATACCTTCTTTCTACAACCGATTGACTTCTTTCTCAATTAAGGGCAGCAGCTTTGGATTTATTCTTCTTAGCTTTTGACGAAAAGGCTTTTGATTTGGCTTGATTGGGATGACACGCTGAATTATGCTTGTGTCATATGCCTTCAAATCTGAATAATCCCAAGCAAATACATCAGTAAAAGAGGATAACAAAATGATATACTTTGCTTTTACCTGTGGAGGCAATGCCTTTGATAATTTTACCATCTTAGGATTTTCAGCTGATCCAATGTTCACATCCTCAACTCCTTTCTCGGTTGGCAGCAAGCTTGGTTTCCGAGCCACATCATCCTGATCGAAGAGCTCCTCTAACGGTATTAGACCTTTAGGAATGATGTTGTCTTTGAGCTGCAAAAATTCCATTTGATTGACTTCTATATCCGCTTCACCATCATCATACTCCACATCAATAGAAGTGTCTCTGAACTTACCTTTATTTTGCAGAAATTCATCGATCTCATCATCATCTTGAAACACTTGCCAATACCTTTGATTGTCGGGGATAGCTGGGCGATGCTTCACGTGAATCTCAAACTTGTTGTTTGAATTCATCGGAATTTTCAAATTACTTGCTGCTGTTGCAAGTGAATCTGCAATGACATTCTAAGCACGGGGGACACAGGTTAAAGTATAATCAGAAAATACTTTCAAGATATCCAACACTGCATTGCGGTAGGCCCGCATTCGAGGATGCTTAGCTTGGTATTCCCCTTTCACCTGCTTGATAACTAACTCGGAGTCGCCATACACTGAAATCCTTTTAGCATTCAATTTTCTAAGAACTTTCAAACCAGCAATTAAAGCTTCATATTCAGCCTCATTATTTGAACAGTCAAAAGCTAGTTTATAAGAATAGACCCTTACATTGCTTGGCACTTTGTTTGGGGTGAAAACAGGGCTACGTATCCAAATGCCAATTCCAACACCTTCCCTACCTACCGTGCCATCAAAATCCATGCTCCACAAGCCTGCTTCATCCTCTTCCAAATGCTAAAATTCTATTTGTTTTGTTTCTCTTCCTTGCTGTCCATCAATATGTTGTTGCTATCGGAAGGCTGATTGCTCAGTGGTACTATCAAGTCTTTGCCTTTCTTGCTTTAAGACTTCTCTGAAATTTTCAGTGATCTCGGGAATGTCTTCTACTTCAACTACTTGGCTATTTACATCATTAAAGCTATCTGAATACAAAACAAATGATTCTAAATCAATATGTACATAGTTGATTGGATGATTTACTGGCTTCTCCTTGCTAGTGATCATGTACTTCATTTTCTGTTCTCGGTATAGTTTCCTCATCTGACCGAACACGGATGGTAGCATAGGAGAAATCAAGCTGCATTGTCGCTTTAATCTTTTCTCCCCAAGATCTGGAAAGAAGCATGCCAAATCTAGGAGGTATATCTGCCACAACCACGTCCATCAAAACATTTTTAGCCGAAATCTGATCCAAACTGACCACCAAATCCTTGATAAGACCAATGCACCTTACTCTACCAGAATCGAAAGAGTAAAGGTCATGATATTTTCTAGTGATATCCAATCCCAATTTCTCCATGATGGCCTTAGGCATGAGATTATGAGAAGCTTCGGAATCAAACATAGCATTATGTAACACAAAGTCATGCACCCTAAGACTGATATAAAAAGGAGCGACATCACTATCTTGAGACTGACCTTCCAATGCTAGCCCAAAAATCAACTCGGGACTGTCATCCTCCACGTTCACCATGTCGGATGATGGATCTAAATTCAAAATTTTAGACACCTGACCTTTATAATTGTTGTTCTTCATCAACTCAGTCAAAGGAATGGATATTTTTAACTTAGAAATTTCATTTTCTAAGTTAAAAACTGAAACTTTTTCTACCTCTTTCGCTGAAACATCCTTCTTTTCCGTTTTCTCCTTTGACACACTTGGCTGATTGGGTCTCTCATTTGCTGATGGCGTTTTGTTGGTGTTAGGATCAGCTGTCTCTTTTCCCTTTTTCTGCACATTAGGAGGATCATTCTTTGGCGCTGCTGCCTCCTTCCTTTTCTGAATTGGATTTACGGGCACATCTCTACTTTGGAGTGAATATTGTCACTGCTAAGCTGACAAAGCATTCATGTATCCTCTTTGGTATTCATCGGACTCTTCCTCAAGAACTGTTTCATTTGCCAAAATGAAATTTTCATCCCTTTGTTCAGTTGAATTCTCTGAGTACTCTTCATCTTCAGTGATGAAAATTGGCATATCAATAGGCGTAAAGAAATGATTCTCCTCTCCAATTAGATTCTCCTCCTCATCTGATTCCGGACCATGTACAAAATTCTGCTGCAAGGGTGTCTTCACCGGCTGCTGCGCTGCTTGATCTTGTGTTTGCTGCTCTCTTTGTTTTATCCTAAATTGTGGCTACTATTGGCCACGGAAGTTAGGATTTCTGACTTGTGGTTCAGATTTGTCAATTGTTAATCTGTCAAACATCTTCTCCATCTTCCGAAGCACTTGATCTGAAGTGGAAACCTCTTCCTTCATTGTTACCTTCTTTTCAACCTTTTCTCTAGCTCTCTTGGCAAGGAGATTAGCTTCAACACTGACTGCAATTTTCTGCATGTCTTCCAAAGTAGTCGGATCTCTCTCTCTTAATTGATAGGCCATATCAGTATCAAAACCGTCCGGAAACTTAATCAAGGCCAGCCCCATAGGTGGCTTTATATGATCAGGAATTGCATTGTAAACTGAATTGAATCTAATACAGTAATCTTGAACAGACTCACCAACATTCTTCTTGATGTTCTCATATTCGGAAAGGATCTGAAGAGGATTTTTCTTCACTTCCCAGCGATCCAAGAATTTTCTCTACAGATTAGCCAATGTAGTGATACTTGCAGCCGGCAAAGCTCTGAACCATTTCCTCACTTCACCACCAAAGGTTTGTACAAACAGTCTCATGGTCACATTCTCTGCATCAATCTCATGGAGGTCAAAGAAATCTGTCATCCTATCCACATGTTGCTGAGCTGTAACACTGTGAGGAGTGTTGTCAAACAATGGGGCAGCACGAGGGGTGCAAAACGGGCAGCCATTGCCCTTGGTGGATTTGCAATCGGTCTTGGGGATGTTGGGGGAGTGGGTGCAGCTGATTTATGGGGAATATGAGGAGGTGTGTGTGGAGGCGAAGAAATCTTGGATGCTTGAGGGGTAGAAGGAGTAGACGGAGGTGACACCACTGCAGATTTTTTATCAGAGATAGTAGGCTGCACAGGAATAGTGGGAATGAAAGGAGGTTCGGTGGGAGTTTTTGAGCTAGATGTTATTGCAGATGACCCAAGGGTTGCAGATGTAGTCTCTAAGAAATCAGCGATATTAGAAGACACAATTGAAGTCTGGAGCTGATTCAAGATATAATCGTCAATTGATTTATTGGCCCTTTCAGTTTCAAGATCTTTAACAAACTTTGGATTTAAGGCAGTTGAAGCAACAGCGCTTTCAGATTTGGTTTCAAACAAAGACAACTCGAACTGCTCATCAAACTCAAGATCTTCAAGATATTCAAAAACAACAGGACATGAATGAGATTTGAACATGGGAATCACAGAACTTCCTTGGCGAAGGATTCTCGGAATAAGATTGGTATTTTCGTACACAGGAGGAGGATCAGGATCCGAATTTGCTCTGGTATATCTTCTAGAAGCCAGTGTGCTATTATTTCCAAGAAATCAAATGGACATTAACAACTTGTTCAGCCTATCAAATCCTAAACTTATCATCCAGAAGCTTAGAATTATGAGATGTACTGGGGTGATTTGCAAGTTAGATATTCCGTTTATAATACTAGACCGGAGATTGACTGAAGTAGCTTTTATCTACTTGCATTAATGCAAAGAAAAAGCGTTTCGAAGGCTACCTGGCTAATCTTCAGACTCCGTCTGTAGTTTATAAAATGAAGAACACTAACAAATAAACAATTTGATCCCTAGTATGTTCGCCACTATGTTAGAGCCTAAATCTACCTCAGGCTGAGAAAGGTAGGATCCAGGACCAACATCAAACCACGCTTAACCTGGTAGCTAGCCCTACCAGGTCGGGAGAGGGCTCTCTCCTAGTCAATCTTAGCAAAATATGATCACTAAAGGCTTGAGATGACTAATAAAACTACTAATCTTAGGTTAGGTATGTGTGCAAAAGAGTTTGACTCAATAAAATGATGTTTTTGTTGGCTCTAATGGAAAGGCAGATCTTGGGTGCAGGAAATGAGGCTCAGTCTTGCAGAGATCTCAATGGGGCAAGGTAGGAAACTGATTTTGGCACTTCAAATCGAATGAGGTGGAGGGATTAGACAGGTGAGGAGTTGAAGAGGGCAAGAGAAGCCATGGATTCTCTCCAAACAGATGAAAACATCAAGAAACTAAAGCAAACCTCAAGTAGAGCACTGCAATTTCAATGGATTCTACTTAGACTCTTGTTTGATTTAGTTAGGAAGAAACAAGATAGATAATGTCATACATAACACATAAGTAAATACACAATTACAAAGAAAAGCACTGTACCAAAACAAATGCCACAGGGATCCCAAAGAGTGTTGCAAACCTTGGTCTCAATTCCGTAGCCAAAATGTCGATATGAGTGTACAATGAAGCTCCTTACTTTCTCAAGAGTTCAACCATGCTAATGACTGAAAAACCACATAATATAGACAAACCATAGCTCATCCTAGCCTATAGAGGTCTAGCTCACATGTTTAAGAGCTATTCCAACTAATTCTAAACTGAGAACTAGAAATCAGGCAATGGAACAGCATGCCTCTAGAAACAAGGGAATTGATTCATTCAGTTTCAAACAACTTTTTAATAAACTCCATAATTGAAAATTTGACATATTTACATCGTGATCCATCCATGTACATTAAATTACATTACAAATTTGACATTAAGAAGAAGAAAGAGTCAAACTGGAAAAAGCTAGGCGAAAAACAGAGCATTCCTGGTCACACTGGGCCAAATTTCCTCTATGTGTTGCGCCTGATTCTCTATTCGTAGTGCCCGTTTGGAGCCACTTTTGAAAGCCTTCCCAATGTCCAAATTCGCTCCAAGTGTGCTTGTTGGAAATTTCTACCTGTCTACTTTCCAACCCAAGTGGAATTTTTCAATTTTGCCTCCTTGTGCCCCTACAAAATTCAGTTCTCCTAACATTGCTTCCTATGTGTCAAAATAGGGGCAGTAAGGTCATTTTTTGAGTGTTTTTGACCTTTTTGAGGGCTCAAAGCCTGTCCAAATTTCTTGGCCATTAGTAGGCAAGCATATTTTTTCATGCCAAATCCAAAAATTCTGATTTTTTGTCATTTGGAGGCTCCCATCAAAAGCGAGCGCCAGGTGGCGCAGCGCATATAGCAGAAATTCCTGTTTTTTGAGCAAAAAATTCCAAAAGTGCCCTAATTTTTTTGGAATTTGGGCTGAGTCTTCTCCATCAAGTGCTTTGTTGGGCCAAGTAAGCCTCAACCAATATCTGAAGTCTATCATGCTCCTTTTTCCTCCTTGATGCTCTCTTCAATTTTGCCTTCAAGCTCCTGATTCTAGCTTGGCACACCATATTCCTTGACAAATAATGATATGCCATATTTCTCAACATATTCTTCTCATTGATGGCTTTTTATAACCTCCTCTCCAAGTGGATATTGGCTCTTTCAAGCCATGACTCCCGATCGGCATTGACCTCTTGCTCAAGTGAAGTGAGCTCCACCCTCCTCCTTTGGGCAGCTTGGTGATTCTCCCGAATGTTTTGCAACTCCATAATCGCTTGCTGATATTCAAGCTGCTTATTTCTTTGCTCCAGTTACTGTATTGTCCATTTAACCCTCTCCAAGTTGAGGGACAATGCATTGATGTTCGCTTGCTGCTCTTGAATGACTTCTTTGAGATTTGTGCTTTGCGGGCCCATATCAGTGTCATCACCCTCAATGAGAATGAAATCAGTCTCCTGCTCACCTGATGGTCCTTCATCCTGTAATGGCCTCTTGCCTTTGTCCTGAACCTGTTGTGCTGATGACAGAAGCGAGACCCCTTCCACCTCGAGTCGAGATAATACTCACTTTGCTGTTGCGAACAACCGTCTAGTGCCCTTCTGATAAGTGATAAACACCGGCATACTAGCGGTCTGTGTCTCATGACCCTCATGCTGATAAGAAGGTCCACCTATCTCATGCAAAGTCTCTGAAGGTCCCTGAGGAGCTGTGAAAAACTCACGAGAAATGAAGTCCTCCCAAGTGATGCCTTGTAAGCCAAGCTGATGGATGACCACAATTTTAATGAGAGCAAAATGATATATATTGTTGAACTGCTGCTGAGGAGTCTTGTGCTGCACTAGGGTGGTCATCTTCTCAATGTTTCGGCACATGAAGTAGGGGAGGTTCATCATCCTCACCCTGGTAAAATGCATTAGCAGCCTGATATCATAAGCATATAAACGGGAAACCGACACTCACAGCTGAAATACTTCATTATAAATTTTATCAAAGGAGCATAAGAATCTTTGAGGTACTGAAAAGGAAAAACTCTGTTGAGCTGTCTCAAATAACTGGGCTTGATGTATGGTTCATAATGCTGCCTGTCAATTTGCTGCCTCTTGTTCCATTTCTCTCCAATGTTAGGAATACCGGTTGCTAGTGAAATAGATTCTGGTGTTAAGGTGAATGTGACACCAGCTAGAGTGGCTTGACCATCATGTAAATGAAGCACAAACAAACGAGCCAACTCATGATGAAACTGAATTCTAGCAACTAACTCACAAAATTCATAGCAAGACTGGTGTTGGAAACAAGTGATGGCAAGAGGGCAAGCCTGTAACTCAGCAAGAGTGGTTGGTTCTTCTAAAATATGTTTGCCACCTCTATGAGGCCTCCTGGGTGCATGTACCTCTGTAGGTGAGACACTGTGTGTCTCCCCTTTATGATCATATGAGGGATCAGATTCCATCTCTGCTACTGGGTGAGCTGTCTTGATGAGAAGTAGGTGATTTATGATGTTCTTGATTTCTGCCACCAAGGGAAAAATATGTGAGGGACTGTGGAGGGAGGAAACAATGAGGGATTTTTGGGACTGTTGGGATAGGGTTTAGTTAGGGAAACAGGGGATTTAGGGAGTAATTTGGGAGTTTTGGGTATAGCACTAGTGTTTGGGAATTTGTATTTAGGAGTTGGGAAATGGGAATTGGGATAGGAATAGATAATGTTTTAAGAATATGTGAGTTTAGGGAATAGGGGAATTAGGGAAAATGGAATGAAGGAGTGGAAAGGTAAGGGCATGGGAAGATGGACTTGGTAGCCAAATAATCAATACAAATCCTAGGCAGCAAATTTTTGGGAAATGGAAAGAGGGTAGGGTTTGATTTTCTTTAGGCAACCACCATAAGACAACCACCATAAACTATATGAAAAACTATTTTACTAATAGTGATAAAGGCTCAACCTACTTGCACAAATGAAGATCCAAGCGTTTTGGGTGATTTGGAGTGAGTTGCTGAAGAATTCGGGCTTGGCAGCTCTATGCGTCGCGCCTCAAACCCAACGCGTCGCGCCCATTTACTTTTACACTGGAAATCGCGGCCTTATGCGCCGCGCCTCTGAACTCGGGCAGTTTTCTCCAAATTTCTCTTGCTTGCTCTAAAACCGGCTTTGCTTTGCTCAAACTTTGTCTTTGAGTGCAAATGAGCTTTTGATTTGAGGGAGACAATTATATACAAGGAGCTTTTAATTTTTTATTCATAAAAACCCACTTTTATGATGTTTGGAATATGACTTGACTTTTAACTCTGTTTTTGAGCTTTTTCACTTTATTTGAGCTTGTGATGAACTGAATGACTTATGTTTTGTTTTCTTTGCAGGGGATTGGAGCTACTGAGGCTAGGGAAAATGACCAGGGTTGCAGGTGAAGTGATTTACATATGAAGGAAATAAAATTACATGAATTTGTACAATAAAATCTGAAATACTCTGTTTTTCCTTAAAACAGAGTTTTGAGGAAAACACATCTTTGAGCAGTTGATTATGAACTTTATTGATACTGGAACCTCCTTATGTGCCTGTTGGCTGTTATTGGACATTTTGAAACCCTTTTTGATGAAACCCTAATGATACCCTAGACCTAAATGATAATGAAACCCTATAAAAGACTTTTGTAATTTTTAAGACAAAAAGGTGACTATATATGCTTTCGATGAATAAACATGAGCCAGCAGGTACAGGACATGAGGGAAACTATAGGAGAAACCACTTCCTTCAGATGATCCATGCGCCTAATGGAATGCAGCTGACTAGGCGGGACACCTAATATGCAATGAAACAAGAGGATTTGATCTCTGACGGAGGGATGAAGATACCGACACTAACAGGTCTAAAAGGAATTTTTCAAATTCTTCATCGGGCAAGTTGGAACACTTCTTTTTGTTAAGTAATTCCCACCATGCGGCCGCCTCATCTTTAAATTGCTCCACTACCCAAAATTTCCAATGTTTTGCCCATAATGACTTTTTTCTTTTATGTATTCTTCAATAGTAGGACCATTAACTTTTCCTGTAAAATATAGAACTGCCATGAAGAGGGTTTTGAAAAAAAAATCACTTACTTGGCGAAAATTTGAAATTGCCACAATTTAGTCAATATTGCTCAGAATCCCTATTATACCCTGTTTTTTTAAATGGAACAACCATTCTGCTTCTTCCCATGTGATAGAAATATTGATCTAGGCACTGGAATTTCTGATTCGCACTGCAACTGTCCTGCCGTCACAAAAATTTCTGAAAAAAAAGAGTTGATTTTAAATCAACGAGATTTCCCTCATCTGGACTCCGATTCAACTAATTTTTTTTTTCTAAATTGGGTATTTTTTCGCCAAAAAATCAGATCTTCAATTAGATTCTGTAGATTTTGCACCAGAACGTATAGATTTGATCTGCAAACTCGTCGCCTGAAAAATGTCTACAACAGAGCTGATTTTTAAATCAGCGATATCTCCCTTATCCGGACTCCGATTCGACTGGTTTTTTTTTTTCAAATTGGGTATTTTTTCACAAAAAACCCAGATCTGCAATTAGATTTTGCATATTTTTTTACCAGAATGTACAGATCTGATCCGCAAACTCGCCGCCTCGAAAAATGTCTACAACACAACTGATTTTTAAATCAGCGATATCTCCCTCATCCGAAGTCTGATTTGATTGATTTTTTTTTTTGAAATTGGGTATTTTTTCACCAAAAACTCATATATGCAATTATATTTTGTATATTTTGTACCATAATGTACAGATCTGATCTGCAAACTCGCCACCCCAAAAAGTTTCTGAAAAAAATAAAAATAAAAATTCTCAACTTTGCCCAAGAAAGTGCTCTGATACCACTAGTTATAGATCTGATCTGAATATATAAGAAAATACAAATATACCCAAGAATAATAAGATAGAAATAGATAGAAATAGATCTGCCCAAGAAAGTGCTCTGATACCACTTGTTACAGATCTGATCTGCAAACTCGCCACCCAAAAAATTCCTGCAAAAAATTAAAAAAATAATACTCCGTTTTGCCCAAGAAAGTGCTCTGATACCACTTGTTATAGATCTGATCTGAAAATATAAGATAATAGAAATATACCCAAGAAATAACAAGATTTGAATATAGAAATGCTTCTCTTTATTGATATCAAACCCTTAAGGTAGGGCAACACCATACAATCACTCCTTAAGGAAAGAGAACACTCCACAAGCCATATGCATGTTCATACAATAATCCTTGACATCTCTCAATGGGGAATCTCTAGCCTCTATATAGGCCTCATACATACAATACCATGGGTCATTACCATGGTTCCCTCAATACCATCTATCTAATACCATGGGCTTATTACATTATTGCTAACTACTTGTGATCCCTTACATGATACAAATTAACCACCTTATTTATTACTATGGCCGATCCCATTATTACATTATTCCCTTGGGTACCTCCCTCTGTATCCCATATTAATCCCCCTAGGTATACTACATTTGATAATGGAGTTAGTCCATTGTGGACTATGTCTCTGAGCCCTACTTCAATAGAGGGGAGGTTGCTTCATTCATATCATCAAAAAGAAAGGAAAGTACATAGAAAATATATCATTATACCTTCATTCTTGGGAGTGACTTGAAATTTAGCTCCTCAAATGACAATAATCATAATACCTATATGTTTGTCTTGTCCTCCTAAGACTTTTGACTATAAACATGACCTACTTCTAAAAGGCGCATTATTGTCTCGAACTTCATGCCAAATAATTAATGAAGAAGGTGAGATTCTACCATGACCCTTGAAATCCATTGCTTAGATGCAAAAAATGAATGCACCATTGCGATCCTTGTGAAATTCTTGTTAAAATGAGTATAAAGTTGGTCACATTCCGCGACCTACAATTCTGGCCCCACGTGGAAAATTTTAGATTCATCATAGCATCAAAATGGAATATTTTAGGATTATTCTACCTAGGAATATTTCTCTGGAACCATGCACGCTACTGGTTCCACCACACCTGGTTCCTGTGTTCAGGGTTTCCCCTGTTGGCCCTCTTGGTTCCCGACCTCCGCTTCACGACCTTGGTTTCGTCGTACCCCTGATTAGAAAATGCCGAGTTTAAATATAATATGTGTTAGCATTGTTTAAGATGCACTCTCTTGGCACAATGGTTGAAGGGAAAAGGGTAGGTCATTGGTGGGTGAAAAGATCATTAGTTCAACCCCATGGACCCCAACAACACGTTCATTTTGTAACATAAAATAATTTCATAACCTCTGATTGACCATGCAATACAAACCACCCATGCCTGGTTTTCACTAAACCCGTCGTATATTTGTTGACTGCAAAATTAATTATTACCATAACATTTTGTATGTTGGAATTGTCATCCGTTACATAGGATCTAAACCATTGACTATATTAATACACCATTGTCATTGTGATCGCTAGGTGTTGGTTTAAACTGCCGCATAATACAACCACCACTAATCAACAAAACATTCACAGTTGTCAAACTCCAAACGCACACACTGCAGAATTTCCATTGGTTTTATTAAATTGCATATATTTTTAACCTTTCACCACTATTATCGTCGGTCCCAACTTATCACCACTATTTTGGTAGAATAGTTCCATTGCCATATATAATTGTTGTATAAACTTTGACCGTTGGTATAATATGTTATAGTCGTGTTGTTTAATAAACTACCACCAAATACGTCGTTTGGTTAACATTTTTGTTGATCCTTCATACGTCAATTATATAATATATATACTTTTTGAAAAGCGTCGAATTGCCCACCAAACGTCTACCAAAATGGAATGTTGCCAACTGGGTTGGTCGGGTCCCAACTAGCTATTCTTGGGGTGCCATGTGGCACCATCCCATTGGGCAACGTGGAAACACCCCATTGATCCTCTAATTTTAGAGGGTACCACTAGATGTGGTGGTGCCACTATTTTTTTAGTGTTGCTAATTTTATTTGGCGGTCCGCTAAATTTAGCTCGAAAGCCAAGTTTGGCCAGAATTTTGACCGCCAATAAATTCCACATACGAAGTCAAATTGGGGTGTCATCTGCAGCATTGGAATCCCAAAGACATGCTTTCCGATCTGACGCTAGTTTCATTGATATTAGAAGACTTCAGTTTTTGTGCCATTAGATATCCACCTAGATCAACAAGCATTTAGAAAATTGCAAAGGTTTGCAGGTATGGAAATTACTTAAACTTGTCAAGAATTAAAGCCCTCAAAATATAGTCCAAGGATAAATATTTTCATCAACTCCAATCTAATCCTCTACCACAACACTCAACTATTTTGAAACAAGTTTTGCGCCTAGATATTTTATCCAAAATCAATATTTTTTGTTGGATGATGGTCCATGGAAAAATCCTTATTATTAAAAATTTACAAAAAAGAGGAATTCAAGCCCATATAGATGTGCCCTATGTTGTTTAGAGGAGGATCGAATTCATCATTTATTTTTGGTCACTTCTCCTTTAAGTGGGTATGGAAAACAACCTTTGTTGGAATTAGTCATAAAATGCGCAAATTAGATCATTGGAAATAAATGTTTTCATTATGGAGCAATAAAAATAAGGGGGTCTTTAAAAGAAACCCCATTTTGAAACAATTGTGGGTTTCTCTCGCTAAATTCCTTTGTTAGAAAGTTTTCTTGGATTGCAATAAGACAATGTTTAATTAGGAGTTATAAAGGCTTATCTTAACTGCAACTAAGGTTAAAAGATTGTTAGAACAATTTTTAATTCCAAAAATATACAAAATTTTGATTCATGGAGGCTGGACTCAAATGAAAAGAATTGGTTCCAACTCTCTAGCCCAAATATTTGTAGGACAAACTCAGGGCACTCATGCCAGCTCTAATTGGAAGTTCAAGAATTTCAAAGTTGGCATTCACTCTGTAAGATTTCCATTCTCTTCCTTGATGGAGCATCTAAAGGGAATTCAAGAGTAGGTGGGGTGCAGGGGATCATTTTGCATCCAGAAGGAAGACTCAAAACGACCTTTGCTTGAGGTCCAATACAATCCATAAATAATCAAGATAAGACTTATACACTCCTATAGGGTCATTTCTTATCAATTGAATCAAGAACCAAAAACTATATTTCCATAGGTGACTCAAGCATACTTATTAAAATTTTCTACCAAAATATCCTTTCTTTGACAACAACATTTCTTCTATTATATCTCTCTTAGAATAATGTCAACAACTTCTAAAAAATATCATTCTACCAATTCATTCAAATTGCAATCATTAAACAAATGCTCTAGCCAATGAGGTCACTCCTCCAAGGGGGAATTCTTAAAAAAGAAAGGTCTTGTTTTCAAATTAATTCCCTAACACCCATATCTCTCAAATGAAGGCACATAACATCACTTTAATGCACCATATGTTAGAATAATGAATGGCACATGAGGTGCATAGATATGAAAAGACCTTCACATCTTTTCATTGCATGCATGAAATTAATTTATATTTTTCCTTTGAATACTACATTGAGTTTATCACAAGGTGGAGGGATAATGGATTTTGATGTGGGAGTATGAATAAATGTTTGGAGTAAGGCTACCCTACTAGAAAACCAATTATTGATAATCTCTCTCAAATTTTGGATCTTCAACACACCAGGTCTTGAAACTTTTCCATGTGTTTGAATTTACAAGGTTAGTCCATCCTAGGGCTTCTTTTAGTTTATATCTCTTTGGTCTTTTGGGAATAAATTACAAGGGAATATTATCTATTGGGGTTCTAGGCATCTTCATTTTTGGATTTGGATTTTTCATTCTACACTATAATGGACATGTTAGCCTCAACAATCCACATAAATTAGTCCCAATTGGTTTTGTCTATTTGATTGTGCGATGAATTTTTTTGATGCCTTGGTTTCAATATTTTAAGTTGAAATGTGAGGTCAATCCTATTTGTTGGCATAGTTGTCATTGATGGAAAAGGAGTAACAAAGTATGATGGAAAAGGGTTAGTTGATGTATGCACTCCACAGTTGAAGTTGTTGGCATGATTTTTATGTTTGTGTTGATGCACTTTGTTATGAGGTGATGTTATGATATGGGTGTTATGTTTGCTATGTTTGTTGATGTAATGTGTTATGGTATTGTCAGTCTAGTTTCTTGCGAGATCAGGTGAACAAAGATATGGCCTTGGAAAATCTTGGTGAATGGCCTTGGTATGTTGTAAAGGTATACTTACTTCAAGTGTGATATAGTGATGTAATGTGGTGATTCTTGTTATGCTTGTAAGACAAGGTATGCTGTTGAAGCAGCTAAGGAGGTTTTCTTATTTTGTTGAAGTAGTTGAACATGTTATTTTGTAGAGTTATATAGTGTGCATATAATGGCTTAGCTGATTTTCTTCAAGAGGTTTTGTTAAAGATGCATGAAAAAGTTGTGATGAAAGGAAATGAAAAATGATTTGGTTGAGTGTGCTTACGCCAATGCATGTTATTTGAATATTTTGAAATTCATTTTAAGTATTTTTAATATTCAAAAGTTGAATGAGTTTGGAAATGAAGAGCCAACCTTGGAATGCAAAGAGGCAAACATTTCATTTCATATTAATGCATGGAATACTAAAAACCAACAAAATATCTTTATAAAATATGTGATTTGGAAGGCTGAAATGTTAGGGAGTGCATGTGTAAGAGTTGAGTTGTCATTCATGAGTTACCCAACACAAAGAAAGAGCAGGTGTGAAGCACACTTGAGGTGGAGAAGAAGTTGAAATAGAGATGGAGGTATTCAGAATTATTGTCCAGGTAAACCAACACATTGTTTTATTTATGTATCAAGGGATTTTAGTTTCCTTTCAAGTTGTAGCATAAAAAAAAATAGGTTGGAGCATATTGAGGTAGAAGCCTCCTATGGGTTGTAGCTTACTGAAAATTTATGTAAGTGCGAGTAGGAGCTTCCCAACAAGTTGTATCTTACCAAATACAAGAGAGGTTGCAACCTCAAAAAGCTTATGTAATAAAGGTAGTAGGAGGTTTCCTTTGCATCACAACAATAAAAAATTCATGGTTTTCTCCATTATGGGTTTCCACTTATATACGGTGTCCACACGTGTTTATCTTGTGTGTTTATTTTTATGTTGCGGTTTAAAGTTTACATGTTGTATATTTGTTAAATTTGTTGTTTGTATGATGTACTCCTAGTCATTTAATAGTTCATTTAACCATTGAAAAGAAAATTAAAACTTGTCCATGAATTAACTAAATTGATTGACCCTCCCTCACTTAGTTTAGTCAAGTTTCAAACAATTGGTATCGAATCCAGTTCCATCTATGTCAGCCTAAAAGCTAGAAGGTATGCCGAGTTAAGTCATGGACTATCAAGATGTAGTTGTGCTTAGTACTGCAAAATTTTATGAATGAAAAGAGAAGGTAAAACTAGAACCTATTGTATTTGGTGTTTTTCTGATCAAGGGTCCCAAAACACCTTTCCTTGTAGTTTGGTTTTCACCTACAAAGAACATACAAACAATTGGATGATGTTAGCTCTTGAATAAGAAACAACAAAGAATGGAATTAAATAAGAACAATACATGATCAAGATTAAACTAAAACTAAAACAAAGAACAGGAAACAATGCTTAAATGAAGCATAAATAGATCAATAAAAGACATAGGAACAAAATGCCCTTTATTGTTTGTTGGTAGAAGAGCTACAAATGAGATATCAAAACACTTGAAAAGAGGTTCTTAGGCAATGGTGCTCGAGAGCTCTCAGAAAGGAACTCATTTCTTCAATCTCATAAGCAAACTCACTGTCTCTCAAAGAATCTAAGAGAGCTCTCAATTATGATGGAACTCTTTAAACAATTAAATGTAGGATTGCCTTGGGGAAATTTCGCCAACATAAGAATTCTCAAACTTCTTCTTCTCTTTGGCATTTCAATGGCTTCTTTATATAGAATTTGAACTCCTCTATCCCTCCCTTGGCTCATTAATGAGAAAATGACTTGATAGGACGGCAAAAGGATTCCCATGGGGGCTAAATATCTCCAAATCAACTCGAAACAAATTTTTCTTGGGTGATACATGTCAAGGAATCCCAACTCAAATCATGTGAAGTGGTCCCATACTTCTGACTTGGACTTTTTTCGACTCGTGTGACTATCTAAAAAACAACCGCGCGGTCATGAATTTCTTACTTTGGAGAGCTCGCGTGGGTTGACTTTTTAAATGTGACCTTGGAAAACCTTTGATTTTTATCTTATTATGATGTATTCAACTGGAAAATATTCACTTCTATATGTTGTTGTTTGACTTTGGTGCCATCTAGCCTATACAAATGTGTCTACGATTTTTCCATGTCAAAAATTCCCCCCTGATGTATGAGGTTAGGAGGAAGTGTATATCTGAGATACATCACGTTTTACTGTTCTGAAGATGGTTCTGACATGCTTTTTTGAGAAAGATGAGATCACTGCAGAGATGATTGGGGAATTTTCCTTAACTAAGAACTCATAGAATACCAATGCTTTGAAGAAATGATAATAAAAAAGTGTATATATGAGGTGTACATGTCCTATGCTCATTATGATGACTAAGACTGACATAGTACAAATATAGAGTAAAACATCATGTCAAGTCAGTGGTGAGATAGTTAACATGCTGACAAGTGATGAAGATAATTGGTTTTTCCCTTGAGGAAATTTTTGACAAATAGACTGCTTTCTCCCTTTGGTGATGGCTTCTTTCTCTTTCTGAGGCATGGTTGTAGCCACATATTTTGCAATCACTATGTTGTTGTTACACAAAATATTGTCACCATGACCATTTGCAGTCAGTGTGAGTCTATCACCACTCATACTGTCCTCCTTTGCAAGTCTCAAACCTCAACTCTTCATGTCAAGCTTTAAAAATGAGAGGAAGTCCTTGAAAATCAATAAAGCTCTGGTTCCGCACTTTCTCTTACCATTACCTGTGGTCCCGCACCCCTTGGTCATGTTACCTGCGGACCTGCCCGCTCTGTCTCTAAAGGAGTGGGTGCGGACCCCTGTGAAAGTCAAAAACGTGCAAGTTTATTCTTAAAAACTCACTTTGGGTTAATTCTAGATGTTTCTAGAAGGAATCTTGACGTGGATGGTTCGCTCCTAGGTGGTTCATGCATCCCATAACTAAAGAAGCTAATCCCTTGATGAGAGGAGCTTATCCCTTTGAAGGAGGGCTCTATCCCTTTGAAGGTGGACCTAGTAACTTCCCTCCATTGCACTATAAATTAATGCATTGGGCTGGTTGCTAGAGAGGTTGAAAAGCTGAACATTTTTTAGGGTAAATGTTGTTGGAATTGAGACTTCCTAGTTAAGCTTGAGAGGAGAGATTACATACCTTTTGGCTTCTTTGGGAAGAGAGTGAAACTTATCAAAGTAGAGGAGATTCTTGCTGGACCCTGGGAGGAGCTTGTACAGCATCAAGGCACCAAGGTTGTAAAGTTCTTCTTTGATTAAATTTAATACAATTAGATTCATTTTTCTCAATAAATTGTCTTCTATGGTTTATTTCATGAATTCCTTGATCATCATGATAAATATGATTTATTATATTGGCTTTTCAGGTGCTATTTAATGTGTGTGCTTGTTTGTGTTTGCATATTCTTTAAAGGGAGCTCATTTGGATCAACGGAGCGTGGCTTCCACAAACTAGCACTGGACCCGAGGTAGGCCTAAAACACCTGTTTGCCTTTATTTATAAATTGCATATTTAGAGAAAGATAGAATTTGTTTGGTTTGCTTGTCGCTAGATATCCATAGATACTAGGGAGGTCGGTCTTGTCCGCAAGAACGACTTATCTGGCCGACAAAATGGCGACTCCGCTGGGGACTTGAATTTTTGGTTTTTGCCTTTGCTTTTACTTTGACTTGAGAAACTGTTTCTTTGTTTCTGGTTTTTAACTTGATGTGTGTGGGATTGGGTAGGTTCTGTAGATCTTGAATTATTTTTTGTTTTTCGTACTTTTGGAAGAGGACCGCACCCTCTGTTTGTAACACAGTGTGGGCATCCCTATACTTTTGCTTTACATACAGAGCGGTACCGCACCTGGGTATACTGGGAACCTGCGGACCCTGTCAAAATTTTGAAAACCTTAAAATTTTCTCTTTCTGTCAGCTTAGGATTTGTTTATGTGTTTTTAGCCTCTTCCCAGATCTGCACGTGTCTTGTCAGGAACTTTTCATAGGTTAATTCCGTTGGCATTTAGGTTTTAGGTGAAATTTCTAGAAGCTTTGTGTGCCTGGCTTGATTTTCGTTTGGTCGTTGTAGTAACTCAGAGCTTAGAAGCCTTAGAAACCTCAGATCACCCTGGTTTTTGCTGGTCTTCTTATGAGTCTGACCGATTTGTAAAATCTGCCTTTGTTGAGGAATCCATCTTGTTTTTCTCTTTGAGAAGCTTCGAAAGAACTTGTGTTGAAAGTTTTGATTTTCATTTTTTAAAAAGAAAACAAAAGCTGGTTGTTTTTTATTAATTTGTGATTCTGGACAAATTAGTCCTTAGTTTGCTCATAACTAAGTAAAACATCCTTGAAAAGAAATCTTGTGAGCTTTTACTTCAATTAGCTTTTTAGAATTTATAGATCTCAAGATTAGATTTTTCAATAGTTTTGAGTGTTTTACAAAATTTTAAAAAAAAATCTCTTTTGAAAAAGTTTGTTTTTGTAGTATTTGAGTGTTTGAAAGAAAAAGGAAATTTTCATGAGCATAACCAGTTGTCTCCTTTTTTAGTGTATTGAAAAAGACAAAAAGTTCTTCTTTTTATTTGTTTGTCAAGGAAAGATTTGTTTTTACGAGCATTTGCATTCTCAACTCTTTCTTTAGCTATAAATTCATTGAAGAAAAAGTATTGCTTATCATCTTAAGTGCATTTTTAGTGATTTGGAGTCGAGTCTTCACACCATAAAGTTTCATCTTCGCAACTTTTGACTTAAGAAAAAACCAATAAAAATAACGCTTAAAGTAAAATCTATCTAGCAATCTTTTTATTTCTAGGGCTTTTTATCACCAACATAGCTTAGGCTAGTATCTTGGAGTAGGAGATAAATTCCAATTGTTACATCTATGCTCTGGGAAGCTCCTCTTATAGGAGTCAAGCACGAGATCATGTCCGAACCAGTGGGGTAATCAATCCTTCCTCATTGGGAACGATACTAGATATACACGTATTAAAAACGGTAAACCTCGGATTAACCATTGTCGAGGAGCCTGGGGTCACTTGTTGGTAAACCTTGGATTATGTCAAGGAGCCTTCAAGGGGATTGAGCTTGCTACTCTGCCCTTGCGTGTGTATCGGATCACAGACTATTCCCCTAGGTATATTTGTTTCCGTTGGTAACCATAGTGACCATATTCTATAGCATTCTTTCCTAAGGTGACAGTGGAGGGAAGATCCCACTGTACCTGGAGCAGACATCGGCTAAACTCACTTGGATTTTCTGGGGGATTCTCTTCACTCGAGACGATTTAGTGGAGAAACTTGTGCCATTCTATTCATTAAGCAGGTTGCCGGGGTAATTGTTCCAACCGCCATTTCTGTATTGAATTCTACGACGTTGGATTTCATCACCAACTAGTGTTTTCGGTACGGGAAGTTACTATTTGTGTGTGGTTTGACCTCCTAGATTCTTTAGGCGTGTGATTCAAAATTGTTTGGTTCTTTAGAGACTTTATGTGGTTTTCATTGAGATTTTTCTTTGTTTGTGTGTGAAGTAGTTAAAATATTTAATCATGGCTAAATTACCGAGGAAGTCCCGTAGACTTCGGGGCCAACCTCTTGAGTTTTCACCAAGCCAGCTTGAAGGGCTACAAGCCCTTGTAACTCCTAGTGACAGTAGAGTTGGGTCACCTGAAGAAGGAGAGTCTTCTTTAGTTATACATCCTGATTACCAAGTTCAAGCACCAGAGTATATTTTAGACCCTGTTTCTTTTTCCGAAGTTACTGGTAGTTTTTCTTCTACTAATGAATTGGCCGAGGAACCTGAAATATTTGAACCTGAAACTGAACCTGCTACTACTCCAACATCAGGTTTTGCCTCTCCAACTTCTAGTGGTCTTGGTTCACCCAGGGTAGAAAGAGTCATTACCCAAAATCTTCCTTCTGGACTTATTGCTATTGAAGAACTTGTTACTCCGGAAGAAGGTATACCTATCCCTGAAAAACAACCATTATAGAACTTAGGGAGCGTGAATCGATCTTTTATAGTCCACCTAGGAGGGACGCTTGGTATCTTTCATTGACCAATTTTTTGGAAGACCCGGGACTAAGTTTTTCACCATCTCACATTCCTTTTCATCCAACACCTAGGGGTTATTATCCTCCTTTGAATATGTCGAGACAGTCGTCCATGTTTTCTCAATCTCCAGAAACCTTTTTATATGGCGGTCCTTCTGTTCCCTCTGGGTATCAGTCTCTTACTGGTACTTTTTCGAGAGCATCTCCTCAACCTATTGAACAAGGGTTATTAACTGGTAATAACGAAACTAAGCTGTTGAGTGTAGAAGATATTCTTATGATGTCAGGTACCATTCCAAATCCGCAACCTCAAGGTGGCCAGTTACCACCTGGGGGGCAGCCTCAAGGTCCTCAATTATCGCCTGGGGGGCAGCCTCAAGGTACCCAATTATCGCCTGGGGGGCAACCTCAAGGACAGTACATACCTACGGGATAGTACATTCCTCAAGGTCAACCCCAGACTCAATATGTACCTCAAGGTCAACCCCAGTATCAATATGTACCTCAAGGTCAACCCCAATATCAGTACGTGCCTCAAGGTTATCAACCTCAAGGTCAGTACCCAACCCAAGGTTTCCAACCACCTTCAGGTCAGTCATTTGTCCAAGGAGCTGGAAATGTACCTTTTAATTATCAACCCTACCCTCAACCCAGTTATGGTCCTCAATATGCTCAACCTTCTATGGGTCCATACCCCGGAATGAACTTAGTGTGGGATCCATCTCAATCTCAACAAATCTTGCAACTGAATGTGCAGTTGTCATCTCAATCTGGAAAACCCTTGGTTTCTGGTTCAACCCAGCAACCTGTCTCGCCTACTATTCAAACTTCTGCACCTTCTGTAGTTTCTCAGCCTGGGCCTAGTTCGCCTCGAACTCCGCCTCAAACGACTGTTGTAACTACTGCAACATCTGTTCCATCCACCCCACCTACTTCCGGAGTATCTATAGCTTCGATTTCTACTGTTCCTGTATCAACTCCTCAAGCATCTTTACCTCAGTCTGGACCCACAATTCAGACTTCGGTTCAAATGCCTGTAGGACAACCTGGTCCAAGTACGGTTGTCACAAGTCAACCTCAATTTACTTATCAACCGTACTAGGGACAATACCAATTCGGTCCTGCTGTGCAGAACCCAGTCTATCAGTATCAACCGTACCTTGGATATACTTATCAGCAACCTCAACAACCCCAGTACGGTCCGATTAATCCTGGTTTTCTGGGAGGATATAATATCCCAAATGCAATTCCAATTCCCAGTTATCCTGGATATCCTCCTCCTGGGGCTGGTCTCATGACCCAGGGTTTCAGAGACCCTAATCGCCAGTTACCGTTCATTGCAACTTTGGACTTGCCTGACTTGTCGCACCTTATGAACGATCCAATTAATTATCTTTCGTTTTGGCCGCCAATGCCGAATAAGTTTCCTAGTGATATTCCTAAGTTTGAAGGTAAATCAGGAGAGGATCCGTCGAACCATGTGATGACTTATCACCTCTGGTGTGCGTCTAACTCCATTTCAGATGATTCAATTCATTTACGGCTTTTTCAACGCACTCTAATTGGTCTTGTGGCCAAGTGGTACATTGAGTTACCGCGAGCCACTTTTTATAATTTTAGTCAGTTAGCTACTTCGTTTTTAACTCATTTTCAGTTTCTAGTCAGATATGACAATGGCACGGAATTATTAACTTCATTAAAACAGTCAACGTCCACTTACATTTCAGATCACATTCATGAATGGAGACGTCGACGGCGTTTAGTGAAAGTTTTTATTCCGGATTAGATCTTAGCAGAATGGTTTGTCAAATCTTTATTACCGAAAATCACTGAGGATGTAGCTAAGGCAGGAGTCGTTACTGAAGAGCAAGTAATTGCTCAAGCTCAGTACCTTGACCTAGTTTATATGCAGTCAGGTACGTTACACAAGAAAATCCCCGACCTTCCTAAAAAAAATCAAATAATTGCAGCTCCTTCAGGGTCTCATGCCGATGATGGTATGATTGGTACGGTTAATACCAAAAGTAAGAAGAAATCTTACAAGAATTCTTCTCCTATCATAACTTTACCAGATTCCCCGACAGGAGATTCTTCCACGGAAATTTATGCCGATATTCATGTTGTAGAGTCATCTACAGCCAAATCAAAATCTGGTGGTAAAAAGAAAGGGAAGAGGAAAAATAAAACAGATAAAAATTCGAAAGAGAAACCAGAAAAAACGGAATCTACTGATGAGAAACGCAAAGCTCGTTATCCTTGTCTCATTTGTGACGAAGAGCATTTTACAAGAGACTGCCCTCATCACGCTAAGGTTGCGAAAATCGTCAAAGGTTCCCAAATGCTTGTTGTTTTGAAGGATCCCTTTCCTAGTCAAGACAGTAAGATGATAGGTTCTTCCTCAAATGCCTCCGAAGAACCCATAATGATGATGTCCCATGTTAGGATTGCGACACGATCACAAGATTATGGAAGTAAAAGTCCTGTTGGTGGTAAGGAAGCAGAATCTTCTAATTTGAACCCATCAACTACAACTCCCGGTTCTGATCCACTACAGATCGAGAAACCTAACCCAGACTTAGTGATCAAACCGCCCGCCAAGGGTATACTTCGAAAGTCAGCTTTCAATCCACATGCGAGAGCTGCTCAGAACTATAACATTGTTGAAGATTTGGCTATTTCACCTTCAGCAATGTCAGCTTTGGAAGTGCTGCAATCATGTCCAGCACAACGTAAATTGCTATTGTCGGCTATAGGAGCTGTTGACATTCAGGACTCGAACCTTATAATTTTCGATCTAGAAAATAGTACACCTCGCTTACCTCATCAAATGGCTTTCCAGATTCCAGTGTTAGTCAAAAACAGACCTTGCTATAGGACTGTGATTGATGAGGGAGCCTCAACGTGTATTATGTCGATTCAATGTTGGAGATCGCTTGGTTCTCCTACACTTAATCAATCCCCGACGATTCTAAAGGTCTTTGATGGCCGTGGGTTCCATCCTTTTGGCATTCTACAGGATTTACCTATAGGGGTTGAAGTCAAAACTATTAATCTAGATGTGGAGGTGGTTGATGGCCCTCTAGATTACAACCTTCTCTTGGGTCATAGTTGGTCTTACGTTATGACAACTGTTGTTTCATTGGTCTTTTGGCTTATAAATTTCCCTCATAATGGAAAGATCCTAACTATAGACCAGCTAACTTACTTTTCATCTGACCCAGCCTCTTCTAAAAGTATCCAGCATGTCGGCAAAACAACTATCCCTTATAAGGATGTTGGAGTAGGACTAGTTAAAGATTCTGGTTTACTAGGAACTTTTTCCTTTCCTCCTCCCAACGTATCGCCTTCTACTGCAACCATTCATATGATTTCATTAGACACTATTGTTTATGATGATCCTTGGATCGTACCTTCCGAATCTGAGATAGATTCATTTGGTGATGTTATGCCTTTGAGTCCATATGAAATTGCGTATCAGGCCGTACAGTCGTTTTCCGACCCTTCTTCAACCGAAATTGACTTAATGAATGTAGTCCATGAAGAATCACTTTCAACATCAAACTCAGATTCAACAACTTTTTCCGAACTTTTTCACACTGATGAGCAAATTCGTGAAATCTTGTGTGTTGATGATTTACCATGGGAAGATCTTCATTACAGATCTTCATTTTTACCTAAGATTGATCGCTTTGAAAATGATTTTTCATCTATTTTTACGACTGATTATGTCAAGGAAACTCAGAATCCAATGAAAAATCCTGATTCTGAGTTAAATTTGGGAAATATTTCTCGAACTATTCCTATTAACATTTCGGTTAAACTTGGAATTGTTGAAAACATTCATATAGGTGCCTCTTGTACGAAAGATGAAATTCAAACATATAAGGCCCTATTTCAAGAATTCTGTGATGTGTTTGCCTGGTCATATGAGGAAATGCCAGGAATTGACCCAGCAATTGTTGTTCATGAAATCAAAACTTACCCAGATGCTAAACCCCTCCGGCAACGTTTGCGTCAGATCCACCCGTGAAAAGTTGCTGCTATTAAAGCAGAAGTTGAAAAATTACTTAAAGCGGGTTTCATTTATCCAATTCCCTTAACGGATTGGGTATCAAATATTGTTCCCGTTAACAAAAAGCAAGGAACAATAAGAATATGTATTGATTATAGGGATATTAATCGAGCCTGTCCAAAAGACAATTACCCAACTCCCTATATCAATCAAATCATTGATGATTGTGCCGGCAATGAAATATTCTCCTTCATGGATGGTTTTTCAGGATACAATCAAATAAATATTCTACCTGCTGATCAACCAAAAATGGCTTTCATTTGTCCATGGGGGACATTTGCTTATTGCAAATTACCTTTTGGGCTCAAGAACGCTCGGGCAACTTTTCAAATAGCCATGTCTTACGCGTTTCATGACATCAAGCACATTGTGCAACCCTATCTCGATGATTTACCTTCTCATTCATTACATCGAGCCGATCATCTCATCCATTTACGAGCAATCTTTATGAGGTGTAGACATTATCAAATTAGGTTGAATCCACACAAGTGTGTTTTCTGTATAGAAACGGGTCGGTTGCAGGGGTTTGTTGTTTCGAAAGCCGGCATTCGCGTCGATCCCTCGAAGGTTGAAGCTATTGTCAAATTGTCTCCTCCTTCGAGTCTTTGCCAACTCCAAAGTTTGCAGGGGAAAGCAAACTTTTTACGTCGATTCATTCCTAACTACGCCGAGATCACAAAGGGTTTTACCAGGTTGTTGAAACAGAATACTCCATTCTTTTGGGATGAGATAGCTGACAAATCTTTTGATGCACTAAAATACGCGTTGACCCATGCACCGTTATTGCATCCTCCCAACTACAACCAGGACTACTTCTTATATCTCACCACCTCCCATTCCACCATTGGAATGGTGTTAGTTCAGGAAGACGAATTCAGTAGTGAACATGTGATATATTACCTTAGTCGAACCTTAAATCCAACTGAGATAAAATATTCACATGTGGAGAAATTGGCATTGGCATTTGTTCAAGCTGTCCAACGTTTTCGTCATTACATTTTACTACGCAAAACTACAGTAATTTCCGATTGCAACCCTATGACCTATATTTTGACCAAACAATTGCTAGGGGGCAAGTACTCCAAATGGATTGTTATCCTGCAGAAGTTTGACTTGGAATTTGAAAAATCTAAGTCAAAGAAATCTTTAGTTTTTGCGGAGTTAATGTGTGACTTCCCGTGTGCTGACACTAAAACTGTGGCGGAAGAGCCCATTGTGGATGAATCCTTGTTTCTAATCAGCACTTTAGATACATGGTATGGGGATATCATAGTTATCTCCAAACCCAATCCTTTCGGCCTGAAATTTCAAGATCAGAGCGTCGAAAAATAAGATTCCAATCCCAACAATTCAAAATTATTGGAGATACACTTTATCGTCGTGGGGCGGACTCTATTTTCCAACGTTGTTTAATTCACGAGGAAGCTGAAAGGGTTCTAAATGACTGTCACTCTGGAGCATGTGGCGGTCATATGTCTGGGTTTGCCACAACCCAAAAGATATTGCCCGCTGGCTATTTCTGGTCGTCTTTGTTTAAAGACTGTATTAACGCGGTCCTCAAATGCCACAACTGCCAAATTTTTTATCGAAAGATGCGCGCTCCACCTACTCCTCTCCACCCTATAATTGTCGTCGGTCCTTTTGCGAAATGGGGTATCGATTTTATTACATGTAACCCTCACTCGGCCGGGGGGCATGCGTATATCATCCTTGCGGTAGATTATTTTACCAAATGGGCTGAGGCGATGCCTACATTTGAGGCAGACGGCAAAATTGTTGTGATTTTCATTTTCAATCATATAATCGCTAGGTTCGGTGTTCCACAAGCGATTATCACTGATCATGGGCGCCATTTTCGAAACATTATGATGACTGAACTAACAGACCAACTTGGCCTGCGTCACGATAGTTCAACTCCATATTATCCACAGGCTAATGGTCTGGTTGAAGCCATCAACAAAGTTCTAGTCATCATGATCTAACGAATCATTGGGATTCATAGGTCAAATTGGCATAACATGTTATTTTCAGTGCTTTGGGCGTATCGAACCTCAGTAAAAATGTCAACCGGTTTCACTCCTTTCCAATTAGTTTACGGTTTGGAAGCTGTGTTACCCATTGAATGCGAAATCCCGTCATTGCAAATGGCCATAGAATTACTTCCAGCCACTTCCGAAGAGGAAAAATGTCTGTTGTACTTGGCTCAGCTAGATGAGAATTGTTGGATGTTGCACTAGCAATCGAAGCTCATGCCAAACATATTAAAGCTCAGTATGATCGAAATGTTACACCTCGTAATTTTTCGGAAGGAGACCTAGTCTTATTGTACGATCAAGCAAATGATAAATTAGGCGCTGGAAAATTCGTACCCATGTGGCATGGTCCTTATGTTGTTAAGCGAAAGCTGGCGAAAGGGGCCTATGAATTGGTAGACTTTGACGGGTCTCTTTAGGTAAGCCCAGAAATGGTCTTTACCTGAAGAGATATTATGCTTAAATCTGGGTGTGGAGATTTTTAGTTAGGTTAGTTTTCTTTCTAGCTGGTATGTTTTAAATTAAAAAGTGTGCTTAGCTTAGAGAGTGTTTTTGTCATTATTCCTGCTTATCTTTATTTTACTCTTGATATTGCAGATGTCGACGTCTCTCCAAACATACATTGGTTTTGTTGATGGTGCTTATCGTAATACACGGAACATTTCTTCCGCAGCTTGGTTCATTTATTCACCCTCTGATGAGTTGGTATCTATGCATGGGGTAAGCCTTGGTCAAACAACGAACAACGTTGCAGAGTATAGTACAGTGATTGAGTTATTGTCTGAATCCATCTCATTTGGGATTCGGAGTTTGATTGTGAGGTTAGATTCTGAACTCGTTGTGTTACAGCTTAATAGAGTATATGCCATTAGAAATTAGTATTATTGAGATTATTTTTGAGAGTTTATCTCTTGGAACGTGAATTTGACTATATTGAATATCAGCATATTCCAATATATTTAAATACATTAGCAGATGCAATTTCTTCTCGAATGTTAAGTAGACATTTGCAGTAATCAAGCAAGTAAATTTAAAAACATTCCATAACATGTTTTACAAGATAGCCGGTAATAATGATATAGCATAGCATAGAAGTGTGTCATATATACATCGTCTTCGATCATAGGTTGAAAAACACATTATGATCGGAAAAAATGATAGTACAAAAAGCAAAAAATGTCATATGAGTCTACAACAGGCGATCATCTTATCACTGGTGATGATCAAGATAAGAAACCACTGTACAAGCCACCCTACAAAGGAACCTCCTCAAAGGTCCTGGGACCCCAATCACATAGCGCTGTAACCTAAGAGAAATGTCATCTATGCTAGTCTCTGGAATTTCTGTTGTCAAACGCTCTAGATGGTTTTCCAATTCGACCAGGGTCTCTGTAGATTCGTCCTGTGGGGCTGGTGCTGCTGCAGCTGGTTGTTTCCTCTCATAGGGCCGGAGAATGGCTGGTCGTCGTGGACCTACATCTGCATTTGAAACTTTTTACTATCAATTTTGGGATGATTTAAAAAAATAAATAAATAAATAAATAAAATAAAATAAAAAATAAAAATAAAAATGTTGAAAATGATTTTACCTGAGTCATCCCATTGCTCTCCTGGTGGAAGAGCCATGTCTGGGTCACCATGATAATCCATCCCAGCATAAGGAAAATCCTGAATAGCAAATACTTAGTTCTCCAACCAATGAAAATACTCAGGAGGAAATCGAACAACTTCTGTTCCCTCCTCAGGATGACGGGCCATAACTGCAACCCAACGCATCAGTTTGGGCTCTCAGGGAAGTCCGACTCCAACAAAAAGATGTTGTGGGACCAGCATTGGGACCCTCTCTAGACCAAAGCTCACAACTAAAGCACCGTATTCAAAGTTCTTCAGTTGTCCGTTCTTTGCTCTAGTCAGTTGGCCTTTTACATTAGCCAACACAGCTTCGCACCAGTTGAAGACGGTGCCTCGAAAGCAGTCCACTGCCATCCGCATTTGGGATCCAGTGGCCACATGTAGTGTGCGCTTCCGCAGAGTCTGGTAACAGTAAATGCAATCACTTTGAGTTCAGGACGGGAGATGGTTTTGATATCAATCCCTTTGTCTCTAGTTTGGTCGTTACAAAACTCTAACTAGAGGCTATTGATAGACTGGCCACCTGGCCTAGTCCCGAATAGAGTCAAATTTTCACCTCTCTTAGGCAAACCAGTCAAAAAGTAAATGTCTTTCGGCTCCATTTCGAGCTGGTGGCCACCAATAAAGAAACACTGGTCATGTACATTCCACCTGTCTACCAGCCACTGCAAAAAGTCCACCTAGGCCCTCATGCCAAGTATAGCCCAAAATTTCAATAAACTGCATGCCTTCAATGCGTCAATCAAAGGTTGATGATTATTCGCGGAGAGATCCACATCCTTGTGCTCTCATTCCCGCCAGTCAAGCATGATGTATACCCTACATTCAATAAAAGGCGGATTAGAATATTTAAAATCAAAATTTTTGGGTGGAATTTGAAAAATTTAAGTTTGAAAACCTTTGCTACGAGGACCGCACCCTCTGTATTAGAGACAGTGTGTAGGTCCACACTCTGCCTTAACGGCAGGTGCAGGCCCCTGACCTTTTTCCTTTTACAAAAAAGCCGGGGTCCGCAAGTTTCCTATACTGTGCCTACGGACCCCCACGCGCGGGTTTTTAACCTAAATATTTCCTAAAAATGAAAATAAAACCCTAAAAACAAATTTCAAACAGATGAAATGCAAGAGTAAGATGATGTGGATTACCTAGAGGTGACGGTGTTCGATTCCGACGGACGGATTTTCCGCAATCTTCACGGGAAGTTTCTTACCAAAAGCTCTCTTTTCTCACTCTAAAGCCAAACGGTAAAAATGAATCTACAAAAGCCCTTTTTTATAAGCTTTTTTAAATAAAGGAATTTCTAATTTGTTTATTTTTCATTTTAAAGAGGTAACTTTTGAAGCATTTTTATCTATTTTAAACAGGTATGAGTAATGTTTGAGCTTTTGTGCAGGATAATGGATTTTTCAGGCAAAATTGATCATTTTTGACAAAAAACATTAGAGTCACCTTTAAGCTCTTTTCTGACTCCTAAAATATGAAAAGATTGTCGAGTTTTTCTTTTTAAGCTCGTTAAAACGGAATTAAAAGGACGGTCCACTTATAGCCCTTTTCTGACCGTAAAAACATGAAAATATTGCCGGATTTTTGTCGTTTCAAATTCGATATTGGTTATAAAACGACCTGTCATTGATCGCTTTTTTACTTTTTCGGATCAGAGACACTAATTATGAAAAGTACTCCTTGATCGTAATGGTCAAGTGGTTCTCTCAAGTATTATTTTATACTTTTTCGGGCTTGGGAGACACAAATTTATGAAAAAGGACAACCATGGAGTTTTCTTAAGTTTTTTCAGACTCTCTAAAATTGAAAAATGTCGAGTTTCTCCTATACTGGACTCGTTAAAATTTAACAGTAAAGGACCTGTTCAATTACAAACAGGAACGAACCACTCCTTATTAGGGTTCGAATTTAAACTAAGTTGGACTCATCCGAAGGATCAGCTTATAATCAAACAAATGTTATCCTCCTCAAGCTTGTTAAAAATAAAGAGGTACTTGCCAGGAATGGTGAGGGAAAAGAGAGAAAAATGAACCTGTTTGTCATACTTTGTGTCTCAGAAAAACATTTAACCACTCTTGAACACGACACTTTTTATTCACCTGGGTTGGGAAATCCTTTGCCTAACAGTTGATCAAGCCATATTGAAAGTCTTCAGCCGGTTTCTGGGTATTAACTTTGGGTCAATTGTCACCAAACCATCTGCTATGTCGTTATGTGTTCAAGAGGTCAGTGCAAATAAACCATTCATCTGCAAAATATCTGTCATCCATCTTGACCAACCCTGAGTCAGTCCTTGCAACTATATTTCTTCAAACTTGATCTATGATTTCGTGTTGTGGGCTTACTTACAACGGATCGCTTTCTATCGACTTCAGCACATTATCTAGAAAGATGATCTAGAAATCGTCAGTACCTTGGGATCTGCATGCCTCAATGGCAAGTTTCTTGCCTTCGACGATAGGTTGCATCATTGACCTTCGATCAAAGGATTCCGTGACATGTTCGACATCTACACATCCATTCACATCTCATGGATTGTACTGAGTACTTTGAGAGCCATTGACATTACTGGTGGTTTCTCTCACACTTGTTAACAGTTTACATCATTGACTGGTAATCAAGTGGTTTCTACCATGTTCGACTTCGACACATTCATTCACATGGATAGAATCGTACTATTTTGGGAAGTAGAAATCAAGACCCTGGATCTAGTTTCCACCATCCAGACTGCGAGGAATTTTGTATTAATTATACAGTAGACTATTCATAAACAGATGGTTGCGTCCATACTGTGTCTACATGTGTCTATACTTGTGATGTATTACAAGATCATTCCTACATCATAACAGTTTAGTTAGTTTTCTAGTCAGTTTTGATTTGAGTATGGGAATGCCTACCTCAACGATGATATGATCTCATATATATATTTTGTATTGAATGTTTTTACAGGTTCCAACCAGGCTCTCCACAAGATGATCCTCGAAATGATAAAGTACTTCACTCTTCTTAGATGATAAATGAAATCCTCATCTACTACAGACTTCGCACTTTAAAGGGCAATCTGTTACACAAAATATTGTCACCATGACCATTTGTAGTCAGTGTGAGTCTATCACCACTCATACTGTCCTCCTTTTCAAGTCTCAAATCTCATCTCTTCATGTCAAGCTTTAAAAATGAGAGAAAGTCCTTGAAAATCAATAAAGCTCTGGTTCCGCACTTTCTCTTACCATTACCTGCGGTCCCGCACCCCTTGGTCATGTTACCTGCGGACCTGCCCGCTCTGTCTCTAAAGGAGTGGGTGCGGACCCCTGTGAAAGTCAAAAAGGCGCAATTTTATTCTTAAAAACTCACTTTGGGTTAATTCTAGATGTTTCTAGAAGGAATCTTGACGTGGATGGTTTGCTCCTAGGTGGTTCATGCATCCCATAACTAAAGGAGCTAATCCCTTGATGAGAGGAGCTTATCCCTTTGAACGAGGGCTCTATCCCTTTGAAGGTGGACCTAGTAACTTCCCTCCATTGCACTATAAATTAAGGCATTGGGCTGGTTGCTAGAGAGGTTGAAAAGCTGAACATTTTTTAGGGTAAATGCTGTTGGAATTGATACTTCCTAGTTAAGCTTGAGAGGAGAGATTACATACCTTTTGGCTTCTTTGGGAAGAGAGTGAAACTTGTCAAAGTAGAGGAGATTCTTACTGGACCCTGGGAGGAGCTTGTACAGCATCAAGGCACCAAGGTTGTAAAGTTATTCTTTGATTAAAGTTAATACAATCAGATTCATTTTTCTCAATAAATTGTCTTCTATGGTTTATTTCATGAATTCCTTGATCATCATGATAAATATGCTTTATTATATTGGCTTTTCAGGTGCTATTTAATGTGTGTGCTTGTTTGTGTTTGCAGATTCTTTAAAAGGGAGCTCATTTGGATCAACGGAGCGTGGCTTCCACAAACTAGCACTGGACCCGAGGTAGGCCTAAAACACCTGTTTGCCTTTATTTATAAATTGCATATTTAGAGAAAGATAGAATTTGTTTGGTTTGCTTGTCGCTAGATATCCATAGATACTAGGGAGGTCGGTCTTGTCAGCAAGAACGACTTATCCAGCCGACAGTTGTATCCACTGCAACAACTCTCCAAAATCCCTGATTTTTCAAAATCTTGGATCCCCTATACTATGTTCATGACTATTTCCTATTTCTGAGACCTCGTCGGTCGACCAAAGCCCTTCTAATCCCATCACAAGCCTAACTCTCGAAGACTCAAAGGCTTATTTTTCTGCCCAAGTTGCAGGTCACACCAAATCAACTCCCATGAACCTAAAAGTTGCAACCATGAGACCTAGTTCAGTTTGTGACCAAGTTAAGTTGCTAAGTTGCAAGGAATATTTTGCAACCTATCACCCCCATGCGACTTAGTGACTTTGTGACCTCTCTAGGTCGTAAGGTCGCAAGGTTGCAAACCTACCGAAGAAAACACCTTGCAGCCCATGCGACCATGCAACTTCCTGACCTCCTTAGTCACATAGGTCGCAAGGTCACAAACGCTGAAAGATCACCCTAGTGCGACCTTGTGACCTATGTGACCCATGCATGTGCGACCAAATTTTATAAATAATAGAACCCACTGGTCATTTGAACAAGTCATTTTGGTCACTCACGGGACAAAGAGGCTTAGTGACTTGAAGGAGGTACGTGATCCTGCTAAGTAAGTGACCCTTTCACTTCCTTGTTATCATTACCCCATGCCATTTGGCCCATTCTTGTACCTTGACCTTGCATATTCCGAATCTGGGAGGTTTTTATCCAAGTTTATGGCTCATTTTTGCCCATAAATCCTTGGCCATTTTATTTTCCTCCCAAGAGCATTTATGCCTGGTCACTTAGCCCCGTATTCTTCCCAAGCAACCATGCACCCCTCAGGGACCAAGTCATATAGTCTAGGGGGTCCCCAAGGACCCTTTCTAAGCCTCATTCCCTTCCCCGAGTCACCCTGAGGAACAAGTCTCATGACTAAAAGTTGCAATAGGAAGAAGGATGTGACCTTGCGATGATTGCAACTATGCGACCCTTGTGCCCTATCCTTGATTGCGACCCTACGACCCTTGTGACTCATGCAACCTTGCATGTTTTGTGACCCATGACATCTGCGACCTAGCCTAATATGCAACCTAGCCTACTAGTCGTTGTTGAGAATGCAACAAGATGATGGAGCTTTCTTTGTGGGTCAGTTGAGTTGTTGCATGCATGACTTCAGTTAGAACTCAAGCAGTTGAGTTTGGTGGAGTTGATTGTGGAGTTGATGGAGTTGTGTTCAGTTTGACTTGGTTAAACTAGTTGTAATTACTCTAACTGAAAATGGACTAATGATGAGTTGTTAAACTAATTATTAACTCATAAAGCAACTAAAGAATGCATCAGTTAACTCAATTGCATGTTAGTGCATGTACAGTTCAACAGGGACAGGTGTTAGAGGATGAGATTGCTATCAGTTGTGACTATAGTTGTGCATGAGGATTTGCACAAGCAATGTATTGAGTATGCCAATGAGTATTACGTTGATTTGCCCAGTAGAATAGCCTGTGCTCACGTGATTTCTAGTGTGAGTGATTCTCAGCAGGTTCATGCAATAGAGGCAAGCAAAGCAGTGGAGCAGATTTGAACTTGTGACTTGTTTGAGTCTGAGCTGGTTTGTGTGTAACAGGTGGAGATAGTGCTGGATACTTGTGAGAAGTATTGACTATGTAATGTTACATGTTCTCAATCATTAATATACAGATAGTGTGGGGTTTTCAGCTGTAAGCTTTCCCCGGGTTACATACTGTGTTAATGTGTGCATGCTATTGATGTTTTATTGTTATTGATGCTGCTAAATTGATGATCAACGTAGAGGAGCTTATGTATTGTGTATGTATTCCGCAATAGTACATGATCAGGATAATCTCCATTGAATATGTGTTTATTATTCAAAATTTCTACATGGTATCAGAGCTGTTGATCATCAGATCTACTATTCAGGAAGTGTTTACATTCTATTTCTTCAGGCAGAGTCTGTAATCGGGCCAGGTAGCCTCTGGATTCATCCTTCCTTTGGAAGGTGAGATATCCGGTGAATGCCCATACAGTCAATCTCTGTACGAGAAATATTTTTTTCTCATGAATCTTAGATCCGAGGCGGTTGAGTTTGGAGCTGGTGGAATTCGAATTTGCAGCAGTGTTTTCTTGGTGTCAAAGAAGCAATGTCTTTCAACGGATTGCGATTGGAGTATGCTCTTGAGGGCAGCTCAAACTATATTGCATGGAAGGACAGGATGGAGGCAATATTGGATGATAACGGGCTGAAGGAGTTCATAGAGACGGATGTCCCAAAGCCCACTGATGCTACTCAAGCTGATGCTTGGCAAAAGAAGACAGCAAAGTGTCGAAGGATTCTGTTGGAAGGCGTGAAGGATCACATTGTGTCCAGCCTGCATGGAAAGACTTATCCATACTTGATGTGGAAGGGTTTAATAGATCTATTCCAAAGCAAGAGCGATCAAAGGAAGCTAGCACTCAAAGATAAACTCAGAAACATCAAATGCGAGAAGGGTGACAGTATGCCCAAGTATCTCACGAAGTTCACTCAGTGTCGAGATGAGCTGGGAAGTGTGGGGGTTACTGTTGATGATGAGGACTTGGTGAGCTTGGCTCTCCTTGGTCTTCCGAAGAGTTGGCATTCCTATGAGGACTCTGTCAATGGTCGGGAGAAATTGCCAGGATGGGAAAGACTGTGGTCAGATCTTGTGCAGGAGGAGATCAGGCGAAGTACCAGGGATGGATCTTCATCAAAGGGAGTTGATGAAGAAAATTGTGCTTTGGCTGCCAAAGCAAAGAAGGGGAAGAGCAGGAAATATTCTCAGTCTGGTGCGAAAGGCAAGAAGCAGGACATGTCCAAGGTGAAGTGTTTTCACTGTCACCAGCACGGACACTATGCCACTAATTGTCCACAGAAGAAGAAGAACAAGCAAGCTGGTGGATCTGCAGTAGGAGAGGCTCTAGCCTCGCAGTTTGAGCTTGATTTTTCAATGATCGCATGCTTGGTTTCAAGTGTGATGGGATCGATGTGGTTCTTGGACAGTGGTGGGTCTTTTCACATGATGGGAGATCGAGATTTGTTTTCTGATCTGGAGGAAAAAGATCTTGGAGTGCACATCGAGATGGGCAATGATGGTAGATACAGTGCGACCGGTATCAGTACCATTTCCTTTGAGAGGGAGTCTGGTAAACCCTTCGTATTGAAGGAAGTGATGCATGTTCCAGGATTGAAGAAGAATATTATCTCTGTGGCGATGTTAGAAGACAAGGGCTATGATGTTGCTTTCAGTGAGGGAAAGGCTTTCCTGTGCAGCAAGACAACTAGTGAAACCCGGAAGATAGGGATTCGAGTAAGGAACCTTTATCAGTTGCATGTAGATGGATGCGCAGCAATGGCATGCAAGGTAGAAGGATTGGTGAGCCGGGATGATGGCGAGTTGTGGCACAGGATATTGGGTCACCTTCACCATGGAGCCTTGAAGATACTGCAGCAGATCACTACAGGGCTTCCTAAAGGCACTCTTGCGCAGTCAGATCAGTGCAAGGGGTGTACTTTGGGGAAGTTTGTGAAAGCCACCTTTCACAAGAAGGATAGTTGCGCCACGACGATCCTTGAGAGAATCCACACAGACGTGTGTGGACCTTTCTCAGTTGCTTTGACAGCAAAACACAGGTATTATGTGATTTTTGTTGATGATTTCTCTCGTAAGTGTTGGATCTTCTTCATGCAGAAGAAGAGCGAGACATATTCAAAGTTCTGTGAATTCAAAGCACTGGTCGAGAAGGAGTCGGGGAAGAAGGTGAAGGCTCTTAGGAGTGATAATGGTGGTGAATACATCTCTGACGAGTTCAAGGATTTCTGCAAGGCAGAAGGGATTCGAAGAGAGCTCATAGCTCCCCATAACCCACAGCAGAACGGGGTTGCTGAGCGGAAGAACAGAACGATCGTGGGTGCTGCACGGGCGATGTTGCATGATCAGGGCCTACCCCTTCACTTGTGGGCGGAAGCATGCAATACAACAGTTTATGTGCAGAACCATTGTCCTCACAGGATACTTGGCATGAGTACACCCGAGGAGGCTTATTCTAGTAAGAAGCCTGATCTTTCTCATTTGAGGATTTTTGGTGCTAACGTTTACATGCATGTGACGAAGGATGCCAGGAAGAAGTTGGAGCCGACCGCAGAGGTTGGGATATTTGTGGGGTACACTGATACGCCCCACAACTATCGTGTGTATTTGCCAGACAGTGGCAAAACTGTTGTGCGACGGGATATAAAATTTCAGGAGGAGAAAGCCATGAAGTGTTTGCTTGAGAGGGAGCTACACTTGCATGCAGATGAGGAGCTATTAGTTCCTAAGGATGAGCTTCAGGATGTGGATCAACCACAGGACAAAGTTCATGGAGTGGAAGAGACCACTCATGCAGCGCCAACCATCAGAGGGCAAAAGCGCTTGACAGAAGCTAAGCGACTGGCTCAAGATGCAGAGAAAGTTGTAGGACCACCTACAGCCCAACGCAGGCAGAGACAGTCACCTGATCGGTACAATGGATACATGGCTCTTATGAGCAAGTGTGTTGTGATTGAGCCATCCTCTTTCGAGGAAGCTGTGGAGGATCCCGCATGGGTAGACGCCATGGTGGAAGAGTATGATTCTATTGTCAGAAACAGTGCATGGGAGATTGTTCCTAGACCAGAAGGGAAATTAGTGGTGGGTTTGAGATGGATCTACAAAGTTAATCAGGCAGCTGACGGGAGTGTGGAGAAGTACAAGGAAAGATTTGTTGCCCGAGGTTTTTCACAGATAGAGGGGATCGATTATGAGGAGACCTTTGCACCTGTCGCAAGGTATTCTTCCATACGGACGATTCTTTCTCTCTCAGCACAGATGGGATGGCACATTCATCATATGGATGTGAAGACTGCATTCCTCAACGGAGTCATTGAGGAGAAGGTGTACATTGAGCAGCCCGAAGGTTTTGAGATCTTCAGCAGCGAGTCGCATGTGTGCAGGCCCAAGAGAGCGTTGTATGGGTTGAAACAAGCACCACGTGCTTGGTAAACACGGATAGACAGCTATACCGGACTTGGATTCTCCAAGAGCGAGGCGGATCCTAACCTATACCAGATTGTGGTGGAGGGTAAGTTGCTTATCATTGTACTGTATGTAGATGATTTGATTCTAACGGGTGATGAGCTGTTGATACTTTCATGCAAGGATGATCTTGCTAAGGAGTTTGAGATGAAGGACTTGGGCCTCCTTCATTATTTCCTGGGATTGGAAATTTGGCAGCGCAGTGGTGGATTGTTTGTTTCTCAGGGTAAGTATGCTGGGGAGATACTGGAGAAGTTCAACATGCATGGCTGCAAGCTTGTTGATACTCCTCTTCCTGGAGGTTGGAGGAAGGAGGATGCCACTTCAGCAGAAGAAGTGGATGCCACTGTTTATCGACAGTTGGTGGGGTCGCTTATGTATCTGGTCAATACACGACCCGATATATGCTATGCAGTTAACCAGCTTTCACAATCTATGGTTAAGCCTACCAAGCTCTTATGGAAGGCGGGCAAGCATGTATTGCGTTATTTGAGAGGCACATCGGGATATGGATTATGGTACAGACAGGAGGATGAGGTGAAGCTATGTGGCTTCACAGATGCAGATTGGGCAGGGAGTCCAACGGACAGAAAGAGCACCTCAGGAGGGGTCTTCAATATCAGGTCGACAGCAGTTTCTTGGTACAACAGGAAGCAGAGATCCGTGGCACTCAGTTCAGCAGAGGCCAAGTATATGGCATCAAGTTTGGCTGCATGCGAGGCTATATGGATGAGGAATATTCTGGTCGGTTTGTTTGGTTCTCACTTGGATCCTACTGTGATTTACTGTGATAACTAGAGTTGCATTAAACTCTTGGCTAATCTTGTATTTCATGATAGATCTAAGCATATTGACATCATGTACCATCATATCAGAGATTGTGTGCAGCGGAGAATCATGTTACTTTCATACATTCCAACAGAGGATCAGGATGCTGATATCTTGACGAAGGCACTCACCAGGAGCAAATTCGTATACCACCGAGGCAGGATAGGGGTTGCTGATAATCCATATCTTGTTGAGAGGGAGTGTTGAGAATGCAAGAACATGATGGAGCTTAGTGGAAAGGAGTCGCCTTCACTAAGTGGGCCCGCAGGCCAATTATGGCACAAAGTATATTTTTGGATCACAGCAGGAGTGATCAGAGTCTATTTTTAGACTGCTAGTCAAAAAATAGAAAAGTCAAATATTATTGTCTCATAATAATATTTAGACTATAAACTTTATCTTATTCTCTTGGAGCACTTCAGTTTGAGCTACAGATGTGGCACATGCAGCTGTCAGAAGGAAATACGCTTTCTTTGTGGGTCAGTTGAGTTGTTGCATGCATGACTTCAGTTAGAACTCAAGCAGTTGAGTTTGGTGGAGTTGATTGTGGAGTTGATGGAGTTGTGTTCAGTTTGACTTGGTTAAACTAGTTGTAATTAGTCTAACTGCAAATAGACTAATGATGAGTTGTTAAACTAATTATTAACTCATAAAGCAACTAAATAATACATCAGTTAACTCAGTTGCATGTCAGTGCATGTACAGTTCAACAGGGACAGGTGTTAGAGGATGAGATTGCTATCAGTTGTGACTATAGTTGTGCATGAGGATTTGCACAAGCAATGTATTGAGTATGCCAATGAGTATTGCGTTGATTTGCCCAGTAGAATAGCCTGTGCTCACGTGATTTCCAGTGTGAGTGATTCTCAGCAGGTTTATGCAATAGAGGCAGGCAAAGCAGTGGAGCAGATTTGAACTTGTGACTTGTTTGAGTCTGAGCTGGTTTGTGTGTAACAGGTGGAGATAGTGCTGGATACTTGTGAGAAGTATTGACTATGTAATGTTACATGTTCTCAATCATTAATATACAGATAGTGTGGGGTTTTCAGCTGTAAGCTTTCCCCGGGTTACATACTGTGTTAATGTGTGCATGCTATTGATGTTTTATTGTTATTGATGTTGCTAAATTAATGATCAACATAGAGGAGCTTATGTATTGTGTATGTATTCCGCAATAGTACATGATCAGGATAATCTCCATTGAATATGTGTTTATTATTCAAGATTTCTACATTCGCCAAGTCACACAGTTCATCTTTGCGACCTTTGCGACCCCCCTGATTCCTGCGACCTTACCTATTAGGGCCATTTTTTCTCCAGGGATTTTCTGAGAACTCTAGAACTGTGATTTGTATTTTCTCCTAGGTTTTATTATTCATGTCGTCTCTCTCATTGTGGGGCTGTTTTTTTGACATGCCAAGTGACGTTGATATTGAGTGCATCTCGATTTCTACCTTCCCTGATGAGATGGAACCTCTAGTAGTGAAGTCCTCCCGCAAACGCTCTAAAAGCATTGTACAGGAAGTTCACCGGGTCTCGCTCCCCCCCATCTACAGGGACACTAGGTGCAACCTCAATAAGAGCACTAAGCTCTCCTGGTTCAATAGATACACATAATTTTTTAAGCAAGACATCCCTGAAGACTAGGAGAATTTCCAAGTATATATTAATGTCAAGAGGTCAAGGCTCAACAAGGTGGCCTCGCATCCCCTAGTCTTGTCGTGCGCCGAAATCATTGACTTGATCATATGAAATATAGATACAAATCGGTGGGTGGTGAGGGATCACACAGGTGCAGCATTTGTAGCTATCTCCTCGACAGACATCGCTTCTTAGTACATATTGTCGAAAAAGGAGGAGGAATTTAACACTCAATGGCTCTTGGGTTTTTTAGTCCTACCAAGGAAATTCTGAGGGATTGGTGGCAAGACCCATCCAAGTTTTGAGTTAGGAGTGACCAAATATACAAGACAAACAGTCTAAATTTTTTTATCATCTTATTGTTGCTATGATGAATCAATTGTACGGGAGGGATAACATTGACATTTTCCATGGGACGTGGGTCCTATCATATACGTCATCTCCACTAGGGATACGGTTTTCAACTAGGCCAATATACTAGCTATTGCATTGAGGATGAATATAGTTGCAACTAAGAAGCTTGATGCGGACTAGCAACCAGAGTTTTATATGGCCTCATACCTACTAGATGCGATTTGTGCGAGGTGTCATTTTGATCATTGGAGCTACAACTAGATCGCAACTGCAGCAAAGCCCGTACATCAGCACTACAAGATTTTCTGGAACCTAGGCTACATGGATATACTTGAATCCATATTTGAATCATTCATCACCCTATTATACTCGTTGCTTGTCACATAAGAGCCCCTTGGCATGTCGAAAAGGGCCATGGAGTCTCTCACCAAGGTGGAACATTGGTTCCCAGTTCAGGAGGGCACATTTATCAGGGTCTTTGGCTCATATAAGACCCCTCGCGCACTTCCTCAATTCGCTACAGGTAAAGTACTCATTGGAGGAAGTATGTTATCAAATGACCCAAGTTTCTCAAAGATGCTAAGCAAAGGGAATAAGAAGCCCTGGCCTACCTTCCCTCTTACTATTGGGGTTTACGCGATTGAAAAATTCAAAGAAGTGGAGGCATAAGCAAAAGAGATAAAGGGGTACCATTTTGTGACTCTGGACCACCGCTCCTATGAACCCAAAAGAGTAGTGGCATCTCACTATAAGAAATCCAATTGCAGCTGGTCATACCCACACTCCAATCATATTCACAAAGACAGAATCAAAAATTGGTACACTGCAACTAGAGAGTTCAGCCCCAATGAACAATTAGAAATAGATGATGAGCTAGTCGGGCATTCCCAAGAAAATGTGAGCCTACAAGAGAGATCAACTTCACTGAAGAGAAAGAAAGAATAACAAAAGGAAACAGGGAAGATTAAGAAACACAAGGGTAAAGAGGCGGAAGATCCCCTGAGCGACCAAGATGAAGGGGAAGATGACGAAACATTGGAATAGAGAAATGCGACCTTGACAAGGAAGAAGCAAGAGCTCAAAAGAAAAAGAGAAGAAGAACTCAAACGGTCACAATATTCGAGTGACCAGTGACCTGAAGAGCATCTTGAGAATAGACGAATTGAGGAGAAAAGTAGAAAGAAACAACTAGAAGATGAACAACTAAGAAAGAAAGAGGAGCAGAGGGCCAAAGAAGAAGAAGAGAGAAAGAGACTCGAACAGGAACAGGAACGGAAAGAGAAAGAGGAGATGTGTAGACAAGCAGAAGAGCTCAGAAAGAAACAGGAACAAGAAGAACAAGAAAAGAAAATTATGGAAGAGGAACAAAGGAGGAAGATAAAGGAAGAAAAGAGAAGAGAGGAAGAAGAGGAATTAAGAAAACGACAAGAATAGGTCGATAATAAATCTCAACAGGAAGCTGAACAACAATAAAAATCTAGTGAGCAAGTTGAGCAGCCTTCGCTAGATGTTCCCCGGTCCACTCCCATCACCAAAGGACATCTTCCTCTCAAAGAACTAGGCATTCCTGACGAGGTTGAAGATGAAGTGCTGGACCTTACCAAGATCACTTTTGATCAGGTCAATTTCAAGATCATGCAGGAAAGAAGGAAGTATTATGCTAGGAACCTTGCAGATCCTTTGTTTGTGACCACGGAGAAGGAGATTGTCCTAGATACAACAGTTAATCCTAAGATGATCACCTCGGCTGGGACCTCTTTTGTGACAGCGATTGAGCAGAATGTTCGCAGAATGAGCAAGCAAATTTCAAAACTCCAAAACAAGCTCTATGCATCCAAGCAAAGGGTCGTGAGAGCATAAGAAGATAGAATGAAGATGAAAGAAGAGAACACAACACTCCACTTGATTTCCTCCAGCACGAAGGAGTTACAGGCCGCAATCAAGGATGAATCTGAAACCCTGAGGGGAGCCATGGAAATGATTTACGATGATATGTCAAAACAACACCATACCGTGGCCCTAATTCTAGCCATACAGGCTAACAAAAAAGAAAATTCATCCATGATAAAATATGTCATTACATATTTGGATAACATTCATGAGTGGACAACCAAGTATCCAGATGCACTGACAATTCTCCCAAGAAAAGATTGGATCACTACACAAAATGATAAATTCCAGCTTCACATCAAGATCCAATCACGAGACAAGCTAGCCAAAGATGTGGATAAAATTCTTTCTTCTTATAGGCATATTTTGAGTGGTTTGGAGTCAATGATTGAGAACCATGGGGTTCCTTCTATTGGGGTGGTTGGAGAAGTGAGAAAGCATGAGGACATATTACAAGAAGTTCAGGCATTTTTTGACACTTACAGGCAAGCTTCCAACTCAGATGACTTGCAGGCTACAAAGGAAAACATCACGTTGTACATAGTGGAACCGTTGAGGATGTGAACAAAGATGATGACTCTTTTCAATCAAGTCAATATCAAAAGAAGCACCCTCATTCCTAATGCCATCGAATGTCTGCATAGGCATGACGATGAACAACCAAAGATAGCTCTTATAGTTGTCAAATACATGCTCTAGAACACTAACCTCATGGAGCAGCTACACTTAGATGTTCTAGAATTGCTTATTGTTAAATTGATGGGATAGAATTTGCTTATTTTGTTGATAAGAGCAAGATAGGATAGAGTGTTGGCATTATGAGACAAGTGTTGTCCTTGATGGCAAATCACACAGATGATAAATTATAGTGCAGCAAAGTTATTTTCAAGTTCACGCACTTTCATGCAGATAAACGTTTCTTTCATATGGTGAAAAGTTCACGCACTTTCATGCAGAGAAAAGTTTCTTTCATGTAGAGAAAAGTTCACGCACTTTCATGCAGAGAAAAGTTTCTTTCATGTAGAGAAAAGTTCACGCACTTTCATGTAGAGAAAAGTTCACGCACTTTCATGCAGAGAAAAGTTTATTTCATATAGAGAAAATTTCACGCACTTTCATGCAGAGAAAAGTTCCTTTCATGAAGAGAAAAGTTCACGCACTTTCATGGTTGGCTCATGGTATTAGTCCGACAGTTTTTGATCCTGTGGTTTTGGTCTGTGGTATTGCATCCAAAAGTGTTGATCTCACGCACTTTCATGGTTGGTTCATGGTATTAGTCCGACAGTTTTTTATCCTATGGTTTTGGTCCATGGTATTGCATCCAAAAGTGTTGATCCCAAGTATTGGGTCCGTGGTATTATGTTATTATGGTTTTGGACCGTGGTATTGTGAAAGGCCTAAGACTATAAAAGAGGAAGGAGATCATTTTGCAAAGCATCATCTGAATTATTGAATATCTGATAAAGTGCTAGATCTGGAATACTGTTATTGGGTTATGGTGCAGATCTGGATCTGAGCTAAAGAGGGATCTCACCGGTTGATTGAGAACAAGATCTAAGGATAGATCGGGATCAAATGGTTTGAAATGAACTATCTCTATATATTTGATTATGCTTATTCTAGATCTGTATACTAACGCTTGTAATGATCTGAACTAGGTATAACTTAAGTTTGAAATCCCTGCAAGTCATGTTTGAATATTTATAGATCTGTACGCGGGTTGGCTTTGGTGTAAGTGCGTATGTATGCAGGTTTGGTTCATTTTAGTAGTGTATACAATTTGAGCTATGATATTTGAAGTCACAGGTGGTTCTGGTTGTTGATGGGTTCTGATGACAGTTTAAAGGTGTCAGTATTCTGCATATCCTGTTTGGTTGATTGTGTTTAGCTTCAGTATTGATGGATGAGAACTAATATTGGATCAGGATCATAATGACTCATATTTATGTGATTTGATGGACTAGATCTGGGTGCTAACACATATATTATCCTTGTATATGTATTGATCTGGTGTTTGGGTGATTCAGAAGATTGATTAATTATGTGCTTCAATGATATTAATGGGTCCAGTATGAAAATTGGATGAAACGTGGCCTTTCAGATTATGTGTTGTGCTTCAGGAGTATCCAGTCTGAAAATGTATGAAACATGGTACCTGGAGGAGAGAAGATTGTAGGTCGGTGCCTACTTACTAGTATCTTAGCTAGTACAAGAGCAAAGGGGGTGGTAGCTCCCTTCCAGTAGCAGTTGAAAACTTTGCAGCATTGTAGCAGGTAGCAGCCTGCGTACTGGTAAATGGATCGGCTAGTACAAGAACTATGGGGGTTGTAGCTCCCTTCCAGGAAAGACTGGAGGACGAGAGAGGGTTGTAGCTCTCTGCGGGTAGAATCCTGCGTACTGGTATAAGACTGCACCAGTGCAGAAATACTGTAAAAGGATTTTCTTATTAAGAAGAAGATTGAGATGACTTGCAGCAGGTGGTTTTCTCCCACATTGGGTTTCCACCTTATATCATGGTGTTCATGTGTGTGGCTTATGTGTGATGATCTGTTCTATTTTACTGCACCTGTTTACTGTTAATATGGTTGATAATGTTATAATGCACTCATTAAGGATCAACTAACTGAATCATAAGAAGTTGTCGAAGTAGCATATATGAATCTGAATATGGAAATGAAAAAGTTTTATTGATGTGATAATATTGATTCACCCCCCCCCCCCCCTCTCAGTATTATTTCCAACATAGAGTAGATCAAAGTAGGAACCTAGAGAGTCATAAGGAAGTCTAAAATTCATGAGGAAGTCAAAAGGTCATGAGGAATTCTAAGAGTCAAGGGTAGACCAAAATTCACCCTCTTTTCTATAAATGCACCCTCACGACATGTTGTAAATGATTTTAGCTTTGGACTCATTTTGGTACATATTTTTTTGATAACTTGTGCTCTTCTAATAAATGAAAGGAGTAATAGTTTTTTTCCACTACTAGATTGGATGAACATTTTGTATTGTGATCCATGAATAGTATTAGCTAGATTAATTGGAGGTTCCTATGAGCTTTTGGTGTACGGTATCCTCGTGTATCTTCCTATGCTATGAATTTCCTTTACAACACATGGATAGTATATGATATTCTAACCCAGTGCTTATGTTGATAAACTGATTTATTGATATCAGCGTGATACTATTGTAGGTTGTATACTCACTTGTGTTTGTTAATTCTTAGCCATATTGAACTCATTCTTAGTCATTAAGTTTATCCTTTAGATATGTGTGGTATTATTTGAAGTTTTTCTAATGATGCTTTACTTAAGATTCATTCTTTGAAGTTCTAATATTTTTATTTATGGTATTTGTTTTTATGGAGCATTCATCAGTTACTCACTTGTGTTTGTTGAAGTTTATACGTTTTGTCTAGTCGATATTCCCTTCTTTTAATCTGAAGCAAACTTCAACCAATTGTATGGTAGTCGAACCTGAATACTGGACGAGATCCCTAAACCAAACGGTGTAGAGTCTAGTTGGGATTCTCCACCGGGGAGATCCCCTAACTGTTGGCAATAAATTCTAGCTCATCAACACACTGGCAGAAGAGATTTCAAAAAGAAATCTAGGCAAGCGTCTTCTGCTACATTGACTTTACAGAGGTTTTGATGCTATTTCCACTCATGGATATGGTCTGAAACATGAGCGGAGGTGGTTTTCCGAAAGTGGGTCAACAGTTCCAACTCGGTATCATGTCACATTGGAAGTTAGAAAAAAGTGAGGAATGAATGAGTTAGGGATTCAAACATGCGATGGGAACTATTTTCCTTGCTCACATACCATTTCACGGCAAGTCCAGTGAGGGTGCATTGAAATAGCCTCAAATGAATTGAGTCCTCAATGATGCTATGAGATGAACACCATAAGTGATAGGTCATGATGTGGTTAGCAGAATCTTCTCCTTGCTTTCCTTCAAAATTGGGAATGTATGAAGCCATCTTGGTTGGTATAGTGGGGCAAGTTTGATTATGGGTGATTGGATCATTAGTGAGCTTAGTTAAATATGGTAGATTCAAATAAGAAACAAATGGGATCTTTATGTTGTTGGTCATATTGGTATGACCTAGGGATGTAGCTTGAAAGAAGTTCCCTTGATAACTAACAGGGCTGCTTGGGGGAGTAGTATGTGGACTCCCTAAAGGAGTAGTAAAAGGGGTTATTTGATGTGTCCCCAACAAGTTTTCTCCAGTAGAGGATGACCCAATCACAATGGTTGAATGGTATCTTCTATGCCTTGATGGCGAGAGACCAAGAAAACCTCATAGTAAAGGGGGAAGGTTTAGGATACGACGAGAGAAACAACTAACCCTCATTTCCTCTATGGTGCACTTTTTGAGTGAATGTTGCTTTATATGGTGACTGGGGAAATTTTATCAAAGAAAATGAACTTTCCACTCAAAAAGTAACTAGGCCTTGTGAGGATTCTTATGGAAGCGTATTGGAGCCACTTTTCGAAAGTACTGGTGACGTTTCTAGCAACCAAGAATCAACCAAGGTATCAAGAGGTTTGAGTGCTTCCCACACCTCCACCTATAGGTAAATATTCCCTAAACTTTTAGCCACTAAGGTTACCTTTGCCCCATGGGGGAAGTCGATTCTTGAGCTTCTTGGTAGTCAATCAACAATGTCGAGCCCTAAAAGAGTTAGGTATCTTCGTAGAGAACCACACACACTGAGACCTAATCCTAAACCCCTCTGAATCGGGTTTCTGGCATGCCCGAGAATTCTTTCTATTGACACCTAATATTTTGAATTAGGAATCCTATGCAAATATTGTAAATAACAAAATAAAATAAGATGGAAGACGAAGAGACATTGGGAGATGAAATCCAATAGTCTCCCTCTCCTTGTATATAGTCATGTTCTATCTTAATGCAAAAGAAAAACACAATTCATTCGAAGTTACTCCTGGCCTAACATGGTATCAGAGTCAACTCCCAAAATTAGGTTTCTACATTGTAACTCCTGTCAGGTTCTTGCCATATTCTCTATCCTTTGTCTCTTTGCATTTGATCTTGTTGAAGTATTGAAGGGAGGAATGTATGGTGTGATAACCATGACTGTAAACTGGTGTGTGTAAGAATCCATTGGCTAGACTGTTTTCAAGCTCTGCGTTGAAGGTGTGGATAATAGTGCGTTAAACGCCTATTGTTTGAGGGCCGAAAACTGAGAATCAAGGTTGGTTTTTGAACACTATGCACTATTTTCTGATATGTTGTGGTATGCACAATGGTTTGCAATGAAGTGTTGACTGTTAACCCATCTCTGCAGTGAAATTTTGTATGATGGGCATATGTATGCGTTGAAGTGAGGACCGAGGACCAAAGAATAAAGCAAGGCTTGAGGACCGTGACTTGATGTGCATTGTGTTGACCGTGAATCTATGTGCCCTCGACCCCCGTCGATCCCATCATGCATTTGGAGGAGCCTCACCTGTGCATTTGACTAATTAAAATGTGCCCATTGTGCGTTTAAATGGTATGTGCCTTCTTTCTGTTGAAGGCGTGTACAATGTCAAATATACTATGAAAATCATATATGGAAAATAAAATTCATTGATTATGCTTCCTTTATATAAAATTAAGCTTGGTATATTAAATCCTTTTTTTATATGTTGAGGCCATGGTATAATATATGATGAACATATATCTTTTAAGGCCGTGGGCATGAATCGTTGGTGGTTCACATATATTATGCCTATACAGTATGAAGTTTGCTATAATATGGAAAGAGAGTATGTTTTTTCCCCTTGGAAAAATCGTAATTTTCATTATGTAAGAAAATTACATGTTGTATATGCATGATGCATATGTTATAAGTGAGGCATGGCCTGTCAAAAATGAATATTGTTCACCTGTATCAATTCAAAATTTGGTGCCTTGAGTCCACGCAGGGAGGCCCAGTTTCAAAAAATATTTTTCATATTTTTTTTCAATAAGAGTAAACTGTAGTAGAGTTCTGAGAAATAAACATATGTATATTTACAGATGGAGACTGTAAAAGCATGAGAAAAACCCTGTATCCAGGCTCCCATTGAGCCTATTGTGTAGCTATGTCCATGAAGGGCCTGTGATAATACTGATAATGGGCCCCTTCCCTCTGTTCCTGGATCATCCAAGTGCCAGAAGGCCTGTTCGCAGCCTCTTTGGATAATCGATCGGTAGCTGCGTTCCTTTCCCTGAAAATGTGATGGCATATGAAAAAATCAAAATGTGAAGAAAGTCGAAGAGCCTCATCCAGGATATGTCTCAATGTGTAAGTATAGCATCTTGTTTTTTTGTTAAGCCAGTCACATACAACTTGTGAATCCCCAAACAGTTGCAATGCTCTACAATGTTTTTCCAATGCAAATTGAATAAGGAATTTAGCAGTGGATAGTTCAGCAAAGTTGTTCGAGCCTCCTCCTAGGCCCATTTGTATATTGAAAAGATGGAGGTCAGAGAGATACAGGATGGCTCCCCCCCCACACCTCCCCTCCTATGCAGAACCATCAAAGAAAGCCCAAGGAAGCGAGTGGTTAATGGATTCAGGTATAAGAGTGCGAGGCCACAGGGGATTATCATCTTCCGGGATAAGAGTATAATCAGACAAGATCCGGGCAGCAATTGAAGGCCAGTGAGGGGACGCATTCAGGAATATGAGTCTGTTGCGTGCAATCCAAATGGCCCAGCTGATGAGAAGCGGAAGGTTGCGAAGTTTAGGCGGGACAGCCCTTGTCCACCAGTTTGTCCAGGCCTCCACAGGATTAGAGCCCTGCCACCTGATCTGTGTAGAGACTGTTGTAGTAATTGTCTGCCAGAGTTCATGAGCAGTTGTGCAATCTATGAACAGATGTGAGACAGATTCATCGCTGCTCTTGCAAAGACAACACCAAAATGGACCATTTTGGGCTCGCTTGAGGAGGTTGTCCCCCGTGGGGATTTTATTGTTAAGGATGGTCCACATGAGAAGTCTGCACCTTGGGGGTGCTTTGAGCTTCCACAAGTGCCTCCACCAATGTTCAATGACTTGTGGTCTTCGAGCATCAGCTAATACCAGGTAGCCCTCCTTGGGTGTGTAAGACCCAAATTTCGATAGTGCCCAGATGATCTCATCTTTGCCATCCCCTAATCGGATGTGGGCAGCAGTGAGAGCCCCAATGTAGTCCTTCCAGATCTGCGCCCACTGCTGAGGAATATTTAAGTTGTGGGCCGATTTCCAAGCTTGCTGGAAAAGGGTGGAGTGCTCAGAATCTCCTATGTGATTGATATGAGTGATATTCATTGTACTGAGATGATTTCTGATCTCAATAGGTAGTCTGTGGGCATCCCCACAGCCGATCCAGGGGTCCTGTCCTATCCTAACAGCCGAACCAGATTGGATTTTCCATGTGATGCCAGCTCTGATGATGTCCAAGGATTTAAGAACAACCTTCCATATAATCGACATCCCAGAGGAGTATCTGTGTGGCTGCCTTAACCAATCCATCACATTGAGAGGGGCAATGTATTTGGAGACCACCACCTTGGTCCATAAGCTATTAGACGATATAAGTTTCCATCCAAGTTTTGCTGCCAGGGCTGAGGAAAAGTCTTCCAATTTCTTGATGCCCCATCCACCCCATTTATTTGGAAGGTTGAGTGCATCCCATTTGACCCAAGCATAAATTATTCCTATCTGTTTTCCCTTCCAAAGGAATCTGCAACAAAGTGCCTGTATCCTTGAGAGTATACCTCTGGGGATCCATGCCAAGGACAACCAATAGACCGGTGTAGCCTCCAGAACAGTCTTGATGAGGATAAGTCTACCTGCCCTGGATAGATATTTGTAGTACCATATATTGAGTCTTTTCTCCATCTTCACTATAAGCCACGTCCAGTCTGCTATTTTGTATCCTAGAGGCTTCAGCTTATATCCAAGGTATCTTAACCCATCCTCAAGTTTTAGCAGAGTGAACTGAAATCTTTGTAGGGCAAAGTGGATCTCATGTTGGGTGCATCTAGCCGTTGTCAAGGTGGATTTACTGCAATTGACCATCATGCCTGTAGCCACTTGAAACAGGGAGAATGGTCAAGTACCCTATACCTCCATTGAGGAAAATTAAGACATCATCCATGAATAACAGGTGTGTTAAGATGCAGTCTTTTGTGACTTTTATACCCTGCATTCTGCCCCTTCTGGCCTCTGCTTTGATGAGTCTACTGAGCCCCTCCACTATTAGGAGGAATAGAAGTGGTGAGAGTGGACAGCCCTATCGAAGACCTCTTTCAGAATGAAAGAAAGGAGAGGTCGCGCCATTAACCAAAACACTGAATGGAGTGTTAGTGATACAGCCCATAATCCATTTAATGAAGACAAATGGGAACCCAAGGTGGGTTAAAAGCATTCTAATATACAACCAACAAACTCTGTCAAATGCCTTAGAGAGGTCAACCTTGAGGATCATACCTTTGATTTTCTTGTAATGCAATGAGTGCATAACTTCTTGGGCTATTCCCACCGCTTCGTGGATCTGTCGGTCCTGAAGAAAGGAAAATTTCTCCTGTGAGATGTGGGTGGATAGAATGGGCCTTAAGTGGTTGGCAATGATTTTAGCCATGATCTTATAGATGCAGTTACAAAGAGAGATCGGTCTGTAGTCATCGAAGGAGTTTGGATTGTCAGTCTTGGGGATGAGAGCAATGAAAGTAGCATTAAAGGGTTCATACATCTTGCCATTAACTCTGGAGTCTTCCACTACCTTGAGGAGGTCTGAGCCCAGAATCTCAAAAAATGCTAAGTAGAATTCCACCATCCAACCGTCTGGCCCAGGACTCTTATCTTTCTTGAACCATTTGAGGGTGGCTTCCAGCTCTCCTAAGGTGACTTCCTTAGTTAGTTCCCTGCCTTCCTCCTGATCCACAAACCGTGGGAATAGTTGTGCCACTTGTATTATTTCAGCAAGGTTCACTATGGGGGGTGCTCTGTATATTTGCTTGAAGTGAGAGGATGCCAATGCTGCTAGCTGGGGGAAGGTGTTTACAGGGTGTCCCTGTTCATTCGGAAGCTGCCAGATGGTGTTGATTGCCTTCCTCCCATTTGAAAATTTATGATAAAACTTAGTGTTATCATCTCCCTCAAGCATCTAGATCGCTCTACTTCTCAACCTCCATGATTCTTCGTGATCCTTTAATATTTTCCCTCTAGCGGCATATAGAGATGAGATTCTATCCTTGTGTTCAGTGGAGTTGTACACCCCTCCCAAGTTATTCTCAAAGTCCGCAATTTCTATTTCAGCCTCTCTGAGGGCTTGATCATCCCGCCTCCTCTTGTTGTGAGCCCAAATTTTGGAGAGTCTCTTCAACTCATTAAGGTTTTGAGCAAACCCTTCTGCTATGTGACCTGCTGCGGCAAGGGAGTACGCCTTCCATAAATTTGTGTAGAAATTTCTCTATAGATCAGCTAGCTCTGATACCATGTAGAAATTCTAAAAATTCTCTCTGAGATCTCTGTATAAAATCTAACTATAGATTAACTCGATAATGCAATATACCAAAGCAAAATACTATAATATAATTCTACTATCAAACTTGCGGAAGCTTAAAGATCGAGCTGAATCAGAACTGAACACATATAACCATAAGAAGATGAATCAATGCACATGAAACACAGAAAATAATCAGGGGAAAGCCTCAGCTAAAAACCCCACTATCTATATTATTATACAAGGTGGAAATACATCATAATTATACAAAGCCTTAACTCTCACAGCTAGCCAGCTCTCATTACAATCCTCCTAGATGCTCACAGGCAATCAAAGCTTCTCGCAAGCCTTCTCCTCTACCCTCCAAGCTCCTATTTCTTTGTGGAGTTACCTCTGGGATGATCTCCTTCACCCAGTGTAACACTGCTCTAACACATTATCAGAACTGTGAATCCTCAAGGAACCTTCCCTTGACTACATGGATGAGTTTCCTTTATAGGAAAACACATGTAACTGATAGTACACTATCCTTGACATTTAGCTCAACTGGATCTTTCTCAGAATAGACATGCATGAGTTTTTGATGAGGGAATTTTCAGTTATCTGGAGTACACTAGTTGAGTGCATGCATGCATCCATTGACTGATAACTCACAATTAGTTCCTCAAACAGTTTGGAACTAATTTAATTGGACTTAAATCAGTAAACTAAGCTAACTAATTACAACTCAAATATAACTCAATCTTATCTCCTTAATTAAGGGATAATATCATTAATTTAAGGGATAACTATTGCATGACTTCACAAAGACTTATAACTTGAATTTCTCCAACTAATTAACTCAAGATGAATTGATTAATTATTTTTCAAGTAGTTGGTGAGACTAAATTCGAATTTTAATTCACAATTTTAATTCAAGGACAAATTAAAATTGGAATATTCTGGATTCTATTTTTATCATTTCTTGTTGCTATTTTCAACACCCTCTCAACAAGAAAGTAATTCAACTCAATCCCGATCCTAAACCTTTGGAATGTTATGCATGCAACACTTCTTTCTAGTGTTGTTGTTCCAGCAACTCCACAAACAAAAAAACATCCAACCTAAATCAGTGTGAAGCATCTGTCATCAAAGTCGTTGACTCTTATTGCCTCTGTCAACTGAAAAAATTGCGCTTCTACTGACTTTGCCTTTCTGCACTGTTGTCAATCCTTCTCTGTGCTCTTCAGTATCTGACTACTCTAGCCTCTGTCACTTTTATCTCTGACTGCATCAATCCCATTGATTCCTCCCGCTACTATGTACTTTGGGCTCCCATAGCAAGGTACGATCCATGAGATAAAACCTCTCAATGGACCCTGCCTAATTTCAACCTTCTTGAGACGATCACTTCACATCGCCCCACCTCACACCTGGAGCTATGGATGCATGTGATCCCTCTGACCACTTTTCCAATTATGGCTCCTCTACAATTGTCTGAGACTTGTTCTAGGGCTGCATGTTGAGAGGTAATTTACTCTCCCTCTCAACCACCAAGTCTCTAACATTTGCCTTTCTCCTCAAGGCTTTGCATGCATATTGAACCTCAAGAGCATATAGGTTCTTAACTCGTGAACCGATCTATTTCACCTATCCCATGGTGATATGTCTAAGGAAAACCTTTCCCTTACTAAAAACAACATCGTAGCATTTGTCCTCCAACATCGTGAATGATACCAAATTCTTCTTCAGTCCAAGCACATACTTCACATCTGTCAAGGTGATAAGAGCTCCATGCTCCCTCTGAAAAGCAACTGTGCCCACTCCTGTAACACTATACCTTTCATCGTCACCCATCTCTATGTGCATCTTGAGGTATTTCTCCTCCAAGGTACTGAATAAACTTTTATCGCTGGTCATGTGGAATGAGGCTCCACCGTCAATATACTAACCACAACCCATCATCGATGACACCATGCATGCGATGAGGGTGAAGTCCATTTCGAATTGAGAGGCTAATGCATCACCTTCCGATCCTTCCAAGGATTCCTTCTTGGACTTCTTCAATGGGAAATTAGTCGCATAATGACCCATCTCGTGAAAATTAAAGCATCTCACTTTAGACTTGTCAACCTTCTTCCCTCCATGAGAAGAATTCGATTTAGAATGGGATGCCTTCCCCTTCCCTTTCCTTGCCTTACTTGCTAAGGCCAGATTTTCTTCATCATCCTTGGATGAAGAACCATCTCGTGTGCTCCTCCTGATCTCCTCCTACATGAGATCCAACCACAGTCGTTCCCAATCTAGCAGTTTCTCCCTTCCATTCACAAAGTCCTGGTAGCTATTCCAGCTCTTTGGAAGGCCAAGGAGAGCGAGGCTCACCATATCATCATCAACAGTAGTTATTCCCACACTGCTAAGCTCATCTCTGCAAGTGGTGAGCTTGTTCAGATATGTGGAAATAGTATCGCAGTTCTCCATCTTGATTCTTCGAAGCTTATCCTTGAACGCTAATTTCCTCTGGTCGCTACTGTTCTGGTAGAGGTCCTTCAATGTCTTCCACATTGAATATGGAGTATCCTTCCCATGGAGACTTGAGACAATATGGTCTCGAACTCCCTCAAGGATGATCCATCTCACCCTCGCCACACACTTCTTCCATTCAGCCAACTCTTGTGCATTAGTTGAACCTGGCTTTGGGATTTCTTGATCAATGAAATCCTTCAAGTCGTTGTCTTCTAATATAGCCTCCATGCCATCTTTCCATGTTATGTAATTTGAGCTTCCATCCAAGGCATAATCGAGTCTCAAGCCATAGAACGCCATTGACCAACCTTGAAGTATGAGATGAATTCGATTTGCACCTGCAACCCCAAACTTCAAACTTCAAATTCTCTTCTCCGTATACTGTTCACTGCTCTGATAAACTCAGCTCTGATACCATGTAGAAATTTCTCTTTAGATCAGCTAGCTCTGATACCATGTAGAAATTCTGCAAATTCTCTCTGAGATATTTGTAGAAAATCTTACAGTATATTAACTCGATAATGCAATATACCAAAGTAATATACTATAATCTACTTCTACTATCAAACTTGCGGAATCTTAAAGATCAAGTTGAATCAGAGCTGAACACATATAACTATAAGAAGATGAATCAATGCACATGAAACACAGAAAATACTCAGGGGAAAGCCTCAGCTAAAAAACCCATTATCTGTATTATCATACAAGGTGGAAATACATCAAAATTATACAAAGCCTTAGCTCTCACAGCTAGCCAGCTCTTAGTACAATCCTTCTGGATTCTCACAGGCAATCAAAGCTTCTCACAAGCCTTCTCCTCTACCCTCCAAGCTCCTATTTCCTTGCGCAGTTACCTCTGGGATGATCTCCTTCACCCAGTGTAACACTGCTCTCACACACTGTCAGAACTGCGCAATCCTCAAGGAACCTTCCCTTCTACATGGATGAGTTTCCTTTATAGGAAAACACATGCAACTAATAGTACACTGTCCTTGACATTTAGCTCAACTGGGTCTTTCTCATAATAGACATGCATGAGTTTCTGATGAGGGAATCTTCAGTTATCTGGAGTACACTAGTTGAGTGCATGCATGCATCAACTGACTGATAACTCACAATTATTTCCTCAAACATTTTGACACTAATTTAACTGGACTTAACTTAGTAAATTGAGCTAACTAATTACAACTCAAATATAACTCAATCTTATCTCCTTAATTAAGGGATACTCTCATTAATTTAAGGGATAACTATTGCATGACTTCAAAAAGACTTATAAATTGAATTTCTCCAACTAATTAACTCAAGATGAATTAATTAATTATTTTTCAAGCAGCTGGTGAGACTAAATTCGAATTTTAATTCAAGGACAAATTAATATTGGAATATTCTGGATTCTATTTTTATCATTTCTTGTTGCTATTTTCAATAATCTATGACCATACAAACGTAGGAAGGGTCCTTCAGCCATGTGGCACAGAACTTGAAGGGACCCTTAGGTTTCCCCTGCCCCCCGCTGATTTCCATATAGATAGGCAGGTGATCAGAGATGCCCCCTGATCCCACCCATTGCCTGTGAATTAGACCCTAATTGAGAAGGCCTTCCTTAATAAGAAATCTATCGAGTCTACGAGCTAGACTGTCTTCCCCTGTTCTATTGTTCTGCCATGTGGGTTGCATCTTTGTGATGGGGATCTCTATCAGATTGTGGGCTCCCAGTACATTCTCAAAATAGACTGAAAGGGGATCAATTTGTGCTCTCCGTCCCCATGATTCCGCATGTCCTATGGAGAAGTTTAAATCCCCTCCCATGATTAGAAAATCCTTTTGACAGAGTTCAGAGTTAAGAAGGCGGTCCCAAAATTCAGGCCTATGTTGGCACGGCCCATAGACATTAATAGCCCGTATCTCCATCCCTAGGTCAGCCGAGAACAAGTCCGCCCCAAGATAACCTGCCCCCCCCCAGCAGTTGCAGAGATTGATAGTGCGCAAGTTGAACCCCAGGGCAATGCCTCCCGAACGACCACTTGCATCAAGGCCAATAAAGGACCAACCTGGGAGCATCGATTGCAATAATAGAGAGATAGCTTTAGCAGAGCTAAGGGTTTCCTGGAGGAAAATAACATCAATAGGAGAGGCAGATAGCAGTCTTCTAAGAGCTAGTTTTTTATCGGGCCTAGCTAGCCCTCTGCAATTGAATGATACAATCTTCATGAGGGGGGCTCAAGTAATGGGCCTCGTGCTCTAAGAGCCCTTAGGATGGTAGATTTCCTACCAGAAGCGATTTCGTCTCCAGCCATACTCTGTGCTTTGGAGAGGGAAGAGGGGCATCCTCAAGGGAGTTTAGGGGGAGCAGGGGAGAGTACCAGGTCAAGACCAATGTGGTCGTCCTGCTGTTTTTTGGCCTTAGACCTGGTCTGGTATCTCAGGAAGGGAGGCCCATCTTCAGGAACAGGGGAATACAGTGGAAGGGACTCTGGGATAGAAGAGGGGGTGATGGAGAACGTGGCTGAGGGGGGGCAAGGGGGACAGGATAAGGGGGGGGGGGGAGAGATACTCCAGTAATCCCATGTTCGATGCCAAATGGAGGAAATGCCAAGCCATCAGCAATAGAAGATGTATGAGAGGGGTAAGAGGAGGATGAATTCTTACCTGATGATGATGCTGCCCCGGCAGCCGCTCTGGCCCTTGTGAGTGGAGGAGAGGGTGGTTGAAGAGGTTCTTCGGGACCTCTCTGGAGGGTGTCTTTCCTGCATCCACCGGATCCGCTTGTATCCCTGGGTCTCCGATGGGAGGTTGTTCCTCCTATTCCTGTGCTGACTTAGATGGGATTTCCCTTGCCTCTTTCCCTGATCTTGCCTTATTATTGAGTGGGAAATCCTTAAACAGATGCCCGACCTTGTGACAACGTCTGCACCTGAAAGGTACCCCTTCATAATCCAATGTCTGTCTCCGAGAAAAATTTCTCCACTGAATTGTGATGTATTCCTGCAAGCCATCACTGGTATCCAAATGTACTAATACCCTTGCATAGGCCATCATACCTGTCGTAAGGTAGGATTTGTCATGATCCAGGTATGAGCCCAGGACATTCCCAAGTCTCCTGAAAACATCTTCAGACCAAAATTGTAAAGGTAGCCCTGGGAGACGGACCCATAGGGGACCAGCATTTAGCTTCTCGCATTCTGGGTCAAATAGGGGCGTCCATCTGCGTAGGAGCACCAGAGCCTATTCTATGTGCCAAACCGTAGAGAGGACCCAATTCGTGTGTTCGGCCCTTGCGAAACGGAGGGAAAACCATCCCCTAACAAAAGTCTGGATGAAAGGAGGATCAGCCAGATGCTGTCCCCAAACCTCCGATGTCCACTGCTTCAGCCTAGCTGCACTGTAGTTCCTCCCCCTGACTCTGCCAACCAAGACCCTGTCAGCAATCTCCATAGTATCACTCAAATGAATGTCCTCCCCGAGCCTCAGAAAAGCCTCAGAAGCTTTGGGTTTCAGGCATCGCTGTCTTTTAGTCGACCGCGGCCTGTCTTCATCTGTGGGCTGCAGAGGTTCGCTCAGAGGAGGATGAGCCCCAAAATTAGGAGGGTCCTGAGGAGGCTCCACAGAGAAAACTCCAGAAATGGGTGAGATCCCTGTGAAATTACCAGATGGGGGGGTCGTGGAGGGCAGCATAGGTTGTCGTTCTGGAGCAGAAGGCACAGGCTCACTGGAATGAGTGACAGAAGGGACACGGGAGCCAGTGGAGGGTGGAAAGGGTGCGATGCCCGCCAAGAGATTTTCCAAGCCAGGATCCAGAGAGTGGTCCACAAAAGTTAGGGTAGATGGCGACAGCAGCTGAGAAGTGAGGTTCGACAGCGAGGGGGTGGCTTCCGAGAGTGTGGCCACCGAGTTCGAAGGACCCGATATTGAGGGCAGAGAGGCTACAACATCCGAGAGCACACTGTCAAAACTGTAACCTCCTACGGGAATTTTCTAGGGATGGGATCAAATGGGGATTCCATCCAAAGGGTCCTCCAAATAGTCCACGAGCTCGTCCATAACCATCGCTATATTCCCACACCTGCTTCCTGCAGAGTCCTTAGGGAGCCCGTCGCTGGTGACCGGCGGCAGAAGTGGCAGAACGGTAAAACGGAAGGTAAACCCTTGTCGGTGGAGGGGGAAGATAACCATGGCGGCAAGGCTGTAGCATAGTTGAAAGTGGTCTATGCAGAAGAGTAGGTAGGGTAACGGGTAATGAGTACGGTCACCAGCACAAAAGGTACCATCGAGGGTAGGGTTGCAGTAAAAAGGAATTACTAGGCTATTACACTGAAACCCTCGTCAGGTGCCCTCATCGCCATCACCGTCCTCCATATCCTCATTGATTAAAAGGACAATTATTAATAAATAACTCCGGAAAGAGAGTATGTTGATATATGTGATGAGTGGTATGTTGATAAGTGGTGAGATATTATGAGTGATAATATACATAGAATATATGTTACATTAAAGTATTGACATAGTGAAGTTTTGTCACCTAAATAGAAGATATCAAGAAAGATTTTGTTTGTTTTTGAAATCAAAGGCATATAGTACTTTTTATGATGCATTCACTCATATCAATAGTGGGAGTAGTCCTCACTAGAAAAGAGAACTACCATGAGTTTCCCTGGAAGATAAAACACACCCTCATTTTCAATTAAATTTGGAAAGGAATTTGTAAAGGAGAAGGAGACAATGCACTTGAAAAGCTCACTTTAGATAAGGAGTTGGTCATTTAGGACAATAAGTATAGCAAGGCCTATGCCTTGGTTGCAGCGTTAGTAAATTAATAGGTGAGTCATCATATTTCTCCATTTTCAAATTCCTTTTAAGCCTTAAATAAGTTGAAGGAATTGTATGACTCACACTCTGAACTTGAAGTTGTTCAATTGATGATCAAGTTATTCAATCTTGAGTTGAAAAATGATGACCTCTTAGCATCAGAAGTAAGATCCATTATGCATGACATAAAATCCACTGGTGTTGAAATAGATATTCCTCTCATATCTTATGTCAAGGCATTGTATCCCACTTTTTCACATTATCTTGAGTCATTGCAAGCAAGTGGAAAACTTAAGGAGATTACCTTTGACTCCCTTGAGAAGAAGTTTGCTAAGAGAGAGAGAATGCTTTTGGGAAGAAAACAACTCCCCAGTATTCTGAAGAATCTGTTTTCCTTGCACAAAAAGAGAATAATTATGCACAAGATTCATCTAGAGGAAGAGGTGGTCGAAGAGGAAGAGGTTGTCGAAGAGGAAGAGGAAGGAAGAATTTTAGAGGCAGGGGGCAAACATTTCCAAGGATAAAAGGTTTGATCTTCATTGCATATGATGCAATAGAGATGGACATGATGCTTCCATATGTAAGCTTCCTTGGGAAAAAATCAAGCATGAAAGAAATGAAGAAAAGGGTAAAACACCTGGTAAAGGGAAAGGAAAATCACCTAAGTCCGCTCATTATGTTGTGGCACATTACAACATTGGGAAACTGAAGACTTATTCAATGTTTCACTTGCTTCATGGAAAGATTCTCGGTTGCTTGATTCAAGAGAAACTTGCCAAAAAATATATTTATTTGAATAATTCACTGATAATGTTGATGGATAAGTATACTTTGCAGACAAGTCAAAACTCAAGCCATCGGGGCTTGACACCATCAGGCTCAAACTGTTTGGCCTTCCAAACTTTCTTCTACATGATGTACTATACTTCCTGGAGCTGAGGAGGCACTTGCTATATTTGGTCCACATCCGCCAATAAGGACACTCCAGACATATATTTTATGGCAAGGTCGAGGTCATAAAAGCATCAGATCACTCACTTGTCATGACTAGGATAGAAGAAGAAATACTTCTGAAGCTACAAGGAACCTCTGCTCGTGCAGAAAAAAAATTCATATAGTTCTCACTATGATGATGGTACACTTCCATCAAGTATTTTATGGAATTCTAGATTTGGACACTTGAACTATGAAAACCTTCGTTTGTTGAAGAAAAATGGTGTTACTGGTTTTCCTACTATTCCTAGTAAACTAAAACGATGTGATGCTTGTATCTTAGGAAAGCACAACAAACAATATTTTCATGATTCTCATTCCAGAGAACATAAAAATCTTGAACTCATTCATTCTGATTTATGTGGCCCGATCTTTGTTCCTTATGCAAATGTTAATAAATATATGATGACATTTATTGATGACTACACTAGAATGTGTTGGGTTTATTTATTGAAGAACAAATCTGAAGCATTTGAAACATTCAAAAAATGTCATGCATGGGTTGAAAATGATGCACAATCTCATAGTGGCTCTATTTTTACTGATAATGGAAAATAATATACTTCAAATGATTTTGAAAACTATCTTTGCTAGCATGGGATCAAACATCAAACAATGGTGCCTTATAATCCCAAAGAGAACGGAGTAGCTGAAAGAATGAACTTGAAAATCTTAAATATGGTACGTTCAATGATGTTTTTCAAGAATGTTAAGTTGATGTTTTTGGATGATGTGGTTTTATGTGTTGTGTATATAAAGAATAGGTGTCCATATCATGCTATAAAAAAAAAAATACTCCCTATGAAATGTGGTATGGACACATTCCTTTAGTGAGGCATCTCAGGGTTTTTGATTCCACCTGTTATGCCTTGATACCTAAGGAACATAGAAACAAACTCAGTGCAAGAAGTCGCAAATGTATCTTCTTGGGGTATTCAAATACCTCCAAATCATATTGTCTCTATGATGAAGTGAATAATAATTTTATAATATCTAGAGATGTGATCGTTCTTGAATCTTCCAAAACTAACAATGTTGTTGAGCGGAAACTTGATAGCCTGGTTAGATTCAGACATGCAAAGTATTTTCAAGGGTTTGATAATTAAATTCCACATCTTGAAGGGGGTATCCCTATACTAGATAAATCTATGGAATCTTCTCTTGAGGCACTCTCTCCTCCACATGGAGCTCCATCCACTAATGACACTTTGAGTGATGTGATTGACAGAATTGGGAGACTAAATCTTGATTCAGCCCCATCTTAGTTAACTGAGTAGCATGGGCCATCTCATAAAGGTCCTCCAAAATGGATGATAAATACACTTGAAAGTGTTCATACCAATGAGGTTGTAAAGATAGGAACAAGAAGCTTAACGAGACAAAATGGAGGTGATATAGGCAATCCTGATTCACCTATTGATATGGATGTTTCTTATGATTGTGAACTGAATTTGTCTACAAATTTTGAACCAACTTCCTTCAAATAAGTTGCTTCTCATGATGAATGGAAATAAGCGATGCATAAAGAATATGATGCTTTGATAAAGAATGGCACCTGGAAGCTAGTTGGTGCTCCATTGGGAACCAAACCAATAAGATGCAAGTGGGTCTTCCAAAATAAGTATAAAGAAGGCGGATTACTTGACAAGAAAAAAGACAAGTTTGTGGCAAAAGTTTTTGCACAGAAAGAAGGGGTAGATTATGAGGATACTTTTCCCCCCACAGCAAAATGGGCTACCATCTAGACACCCTTTTCCTTAGCAGCCCAGGACAGTTGGAAAGTCCATAAAATGGATGTAAAAAATACTTTCTTGAATGGAGATCTGAAATAAAATGTTTTTATGTCCCAACCAAAAGGATCTGTTCTGAAGGTTCAGGAACACAAACTATGCAAGCTTGTAAAATCCTTGTCTGACCTCAAGCAAGCACCGCGATCCTGGTACGAGAAATTGACTGAGCATCATCTGAAACTCAATTTCAAACATTATGATCTTGATGATACAACTTTGTTTTTCAACAAAGTTGGAAAAACAGTTGTATACCTTGTGGTGTATGTATATGATCTTTTGATGACATGGAACAATCAAAATTACATTGCATCCACAAAGAAGGAATTGAGGAAAGGTTTTGAAATGAATTATTTAGGCTTTGTTCACTACTATATTGGTATTGAAGTAACCCCACATATGAATTTTATATTCCTCTCTCAGAAGAAGTACATTGGAGATATATTGAACATGTTTGGCATGGATGAGTGCAATACTTTGACTACTCCAATGGAACAAAACTTAAAGCTCACATCCACTTAAGGAAAAGAATTTGAGGATGCAACAAAGTATAGACAAATCGTAGGAAGTCTCAACTACCTGACTACTAATAGACCAGACATTTCATTTGTTGTTGGAATATTCTATAGGTTTATGTAAAAGCCTTGTGAGGGTCATTGTTCTGTTGCAAAAAGAGTTCTAAAGTACTTGAAGGGAACTCAAGACTTTGGAATCAAATATACATAGGTGGATGACTTCAACTTGATTGGATACTCTGATTCATATTTCGATGGAGATAAAAAAAAATTGGGGTATCGACTTCAAGTTATGTTATGTGTCTTGGATCAAATGTTGTCTCCTGGAGGTCATGCAAACAACCAATTCCAATAAATTCTACAACTAAGGCAGAATATGTGGCAGTTGTTGAAGCAACAAAAGAAATGTGTGGCTCAGGAAAATTCTAGAATATTTGTAGGATAAACAAGTACATTCAACTCCTCTTTTGTTTTACAACACTTCTGCAATAAATTTGGCCAAGAACCCAAGGTTCCATGATCGAATGAACCATATCAATACAAAATATTATCTGATTCGACATCATGTTGAGGCCAAAATAATCCACCTATGACATTATTCCCAAGTAGATTGCAGATATCTTCACCAAAGCGCTTGGAAGGGAAAAGTTTGAAACATTTAGAATGATTCTTGGACTCACCAACATCCCTTCAAATTAAGTGATCTGTAAATTACCCATGGGGGCTTCACTCAATGAACCTCTAACCTATCGCATGCGTTCATGGCATATTAAACAATACCCTTAATTTGACTACATATTGGAAAATACCGATAAAAATCACATTATTTAACCCCCTACCAATATGAACCCAATACACCTTCCCAATTTAAAAAATCCATACTTCCACTAGATATTGTAGGTATTCGTTTTTCGTTAACATTTTGTATACCCCTTTATATTTTTTCACCAACTTTGAGCTTCATTTTTTATACTTGTCAATATAAAAACCATTTTCCCCCTATATATCCCCCAATATATTATGCCATTTTTTACTCCATATATATCCCCCAATATGAACCCACGTGGTATGGTATTTCTCCCCCAGTAAAGCCCCCGTGAAATTACCATGGATATTCCACTGGATAGTTCATCACAACAAATATGATAATATTATATTAAAATTTTGAGATTATACACTATTACAGCTTTATTTGATTTATAGATCTGTAAAATTAACTGTAATTAGCATGCATCTAAAATTAAATCAAGCAGAAAAGTTGAGAACGAAAAAATAATCTCACACACAGATAACACACAAGATATTCTCTTTGGGAAACCCTTTCAGGAGAAAACCCAACTGGAAATATGGCTGCAGATACAAAGGAGTAATGTTTGTGGCCCGTGGGCTGCTACAGTGCACAGATCCTCTCTGTGTGCTCTACCTCCTATCTCTCTTGGATATCTTTTCTCAACTATGAAATAAAATGCTCTCGAAAGAATGGAATGCCTCTACCTCCTAGTGGCTCGGTTATAACGCAACCCGATAGCCTACTAGTGGTTAATTTTGACTACATCAACTCTTAACTAGAGTTAAAAAATACTCTTCTAAAGTATTTTACATCACAAACATGTGGCTAGCACCTTTTCCATGAATAATGGGGCTGATGCGGTATCCTCTCAAACTATAGGTGTGAAAACAGGAAGGTCAACTTATGAGTGGCATAACTTTTGCATACAGACTCTGATTGATGCAATTCTTGCACTGTTGGAAATCTCTGTGTGTATAATAGCATGAAAAGGTACAATGATTAAGCAGTAAAATTTTACCCCCAAAAAATGTCATTTGATGCCTCAAAAAGATCCTAAAAGTTTTCGAACTCCATTTTGCCAAACTGGGTCTCGCTAGTAAAAACAGTCACGTGAGCTGATTCCTCCACTTTTTGCACTCCAAATGCATCGAGATGGATGACAAAAAGTATAATGATCCAATTCGGATCATTAAGGGGGGGAATGTTGACACCTAATGTTTGGGATTAGGAATCCTATGTAAATATTGTAAATAACAAAATAAAAGAAGTTGGAAGGAGAAATTGGGAGATTAAACCCAATAGTCTCCCTCTCCTTGTTTATAGTCATATTCTAGCTAAATGCAAAAAAAGAAAAAAACACAATTCATCCAAAATTACTCCTGGCCTGACATTTTTTTGTGGAATGATGAAGGATTTTAAGCACCCTATAAGACAACTTCTATGTTTCAGAATGTAAACAACCACAATGGCTTATGGGATGCCTACCACTTGTAGGTTTTAACCCCATACAAAAATTACCTGCATACAAATTCTAAAAAGCATAAAATAAACAATGGCGAGAGTATAAAATATAAAACAGATATACATAAAGATTTTCCCCTGGATCCCAAAATCGGGACTACCAGATTGATTTTTCATTATGTTCCTTTCATTGTTACAATACATATATATACATGCTAAAGCATCCATAAACCCCAATCCATTAACCATGTATTTGAACATAACCGTAGTTTCCTTGACCAGATCTACAAAATACCATGGATAGAAAACCATCATGCCCAAAAACATGTGCAAAATCCATGCACAAGAGCACAGGTAGGTCCGCCCACCTAATATAGGGTCCAAAAAAAAATTCCTAGGGAACTACCCTGGACCCTATGCAGGGGGACTACTTCCCCCTTGCATACCCCCCAATAGGGTGGGCAATCCCCCTGATGCGCCTAGTGCAACGTACAGGGGGGCTATCGCCCCCCCTATGACCCCCCTGATGCGCCCAGTGCAATGTACAGGGGGGGCTACCGCCCCCCTGTGACCCCCCCGTGCATGGGGTAGTCGTGGAAAGAATATAACACACACCCAAATTTCTCCCACTTGTTCTTTTCTTTCCACAGGAGAGCTTAGTAATTGATCCAGCGTTGCAATGCCCATTGTTTCTCTACACGAAGAGAACTTAGTGCTCACAGACTTTGTCAATGCATCTACAGTATTCTTCAAAGTGTCCACCTTTACCAGCAACACCTTTTTGTCCTCAACCATATCCCTCACAGTGATATTGAACATTAATGTGCTTTGTATTTGAATTATAAGAAAGGTTCTTTGCCAAGAAAATTGCACTTTGGTTGTCACAATTTATCCTTATAGCTCATTGTACTAACCCCATGCTTGAAGACAATCTTTATAACCAAATTACTTCCTTGCTTGCATGAGTGGCTGCCATGTATTCTTCCTTTGTAGTTGAAATGGCCACTACAGACTGTCTCTTACTCATGCAACTAACTGCACCTCCAAATAGGTCAAACATATACCCACTTGTAGATATTCTCTTATCCATTTCTCCAGCCTAGTCTGCATCAACAAAGGCACAGATGTCCAAAACATTGTCCAATCCTGGTCTTCCTTGGTAGCACAAACCATAATCATTAGTGCCACGCAAATACCTGAAAACTCGCTTCACTACTATCCAATGCTCGTTCCTTGGTTTTAACATGAACCTGCTCCATACTCCCACTGCATGTGCAATGTCTGGTCTAGTACAGACCATTGCATACATCAGGCTACTGACTTGACTTGCATATGGAACATGGGACATGTCCTCTTCCTCTTCTTGTGTCTTGGGACACTGTTCAACGAATAACTTTACAACTACAAGAATAGGAACCTTCACCGGTTTATTATCCTTCATATTAAACCTCTGCAGTATTGTCTCGACATACTTCCTCTAGTTTAACTAGAACTTCCTCTTTGCTTGATCTCATTTAATTTCCATTCGCAAAATATAGTTTACAGCACCAAGATCTTTCATGTCGAATTTGGAGGACAATTGGGTCTTCAAATCCTGGATAATTTCTTTGTCATTTCCAGCCAGCAACATATCATCTACATACAACACCAAATAAATAACACGATCACCAATTAATTTAAAATACACAGAATGATCTTCTTTGCTTTTGGTGAAGCCAAGTACCCATATATATGTATCAAATTTCTGATAGTACATCCTCAGTCACTGCTTTAACCCATACAAAGACTTTTTTAACCTACATATCAGTTCTTTCTTACCCTTCACCACAAAGCCTTTAGGTTGCTTCATGTAGATCTCTTCTTCCAGATCCCCGTGAAGAAATGTTGTCTTCACATCCATATGTTCTACCTCAAAATCAAAATCAGCAACAACAGATAAAAGTAATCTAATAGAAGCTACCTTGGAAACAGGAGAAAAAATATCACCAAAATCAATTCCTGGCACCTGGGAATAACCTTTTGCTACTAACCAAGCTTTGTATTTCCCTTTCCTTCTACATTCATCTTCTTCTTAAACACCCATTTGTTTCCAATGGGTTTCCTTCCAGCTGGAAACTCCACCAGATCCCAAGCCTCATTTTTGTGCAAAGATGTCATTTCATCAACCATGGCCTCTTTCCAAAGTTTTCCAACCTCTGAATCTATTGCTTCCCTCACAGTTCTTAGATCATCATCAGTAATAGGTAAAGCAACATTTGAATAGAAAGCAAATGGACTATACCTTTTTGGCTGCCTTCTTTCTCGAACTGATTTTCTCACAGCTGGAGTTTGTGGCTCTTCATCTTCTAATTTTTCTTCTTCTATAGAGTTTAATTCTTTCTCCTTTAGCTCAAACTCTATCTTCTCAAGTTCCTTTGGTAGGACTTCATGTTTAATAACATTTGTCACCTCTCTAAACACCACATCTCGGCTGTACACAAAATTCCTTGTTTATGGGTTCCAAAGCTTATAACCGTTTAAACCATCCTTATACCCAATAAATATGCACCTTTCAGATTTGCTATCCAACTTTGTTCTTTCCTCCTTTGGAACATGTACATATGCATTACATCCAAATACCCTGAGATGTGAAAGAGAATGTTTCTTACATGTTCATACCTCTTGTGGAGTCTTATCCTCCAACATTGATGAAGCTGATTTTTTGACCGAGTAACATGCAGTCTCCACTGCCTCTGCCCAGAATTCTTGTCCTAACCCGACACCACTAAGCATGCTTCTTTCCTTTTCCATCAACGTCCTTTTCATTCTTTTTGTAACTCCATTTTACCGAGGTGTGTATGGAGTAGTCTCCTGTCATGCTATACCACACTTCTTACAGAACTCTTCAAATTCGTTCTTGCAAAACTCTCCACTGTTATTTGTCCTCAGCACCTTTATCTTCTTCTCTGTCTGGCTTTTCACCAGAGCCTTAAATTCTTTAAACCTGTCAAAGACTTCAGATTTCTTCCTAAGGAAATATATCCATGTATTCCTTGAGAATACATCTATAAATGATACATAGTACACAGAATTACTCAGTGATGGAACTGACACAGGTCCAAACACATCACTATGCACAAGCTCTAATATTCGTTTCGCCCTCTTAGCACTAGAGGAGAAACTCACTCGATTATGATTCCCATATACACAATTTTCACAGAAATCAAAATCCAAAGAGAAACTAGACATACCTTCTACCATACCATTACCATGAAGTATTTGAAGGCCCTTCTCTCCAATGTGTCCAAGCCTTTGATGCCATAGCATGGTCTTTTCTCCAGAGACCACTAGATTTTCTGGTCCACTTTCAGGAACCACAAAACTATTGCACCCTTCAATAGTAATGCTACCCTGAAGATTGTACAACGTTCCAATCCAAACTCCCCGCATCAATACCAGTGCTCGATGAACCACTATATATGGGAAGTGAAGTGAAAGGATGCACTTGTGTCAATCAATCATGCCTCATGATCTACATGTGTGCTTGAAGAAGAATCCAAGTACACACCCCCACCTTCATTTGAGGTGGTTTTCGCCTCTGCAGAAGACAACACCGCCATCATATTTCTCATACTCACTAAACCACTCTCTATGGGGAGTGGAGCGAAAATATGCACCTGTGTTAATCAACCATGCCTCATAATCTACATGTGTACTTGAATAATAAGCCAAGTACACACACCCACCTTTATCTGAGGTGGTTTTCGCCTCTGCATATGGAGCATCATCAGATCCCTTTCCTTTCTCAAGGGATTTAGATTTATAGTCCCTTTTGAAGTGCCCTTCCTTTCCGCATTTCTAGCACACCTTTACAGGTTTTCCTGGAGATTTATATCTCCCTCTAGATTTAGATATCCCACTCGATGACTTATTTTTGTTTCTGTTATGGGACCATCCTCGTACAGACAAGGCATCACCATTCTGCGCTCCACATTTTTTCGTCTCATCTCCTCTAACAACAAGGATGAGACTTTTCATCAAACTGTAAGGCAATTGCATTGCTACCTATTGCAACAACCAGACTATCCCATGAATCTAGTAGAGAACACAACAAAATGATGCACTTATCTTCATCTGAAATTTGAATATCAACAGATAGTAACTGGATTACTATAGTATTAAAGGCGTTCAGATGCTCTGTCACCGAGTCTCCATCTTTCATCCTCAGGTTATACATCTTTTTCCATATGAATAGTTTATTCACTAGAGACTTAGATTGGTACAAAGTCCCTAACTTGTCCCACAAAGCCTTCGTCGAAGCTTCCCCTCATACATTTAGCAATACTGAATCTGAGACACACAATCGTATTGTGCTCTTTGCCTTCCGATCCAACTTTGCCCAGTCTTCAGCTGATATTGTCGTTGGTTTAGTACCCGGATCTACCACGATCAACTGATCTTTATCCACTATTAGATCCTCCATCTTGAGTTTTCACAACTCAAAACTCTGACCATTAAATTTTTTGATCTTTATCTTTCCACTGCTCTCCATCTTCTTTCACCATAAGAATCGATCTCGCAGATCTCCCATTGAACAGGGTCTACTACAAGCCCGAGCAAAACCCCTCAGCAATAAAGGCGTCCCCTTGAATCCAAAACAACTTTCATACCAAATGTAGGTTCTAACCCCGTACAAAAATTACCTGCATACGAATTCTAAAAAACAGAAAATAAACAATGGCGAGAGCATAAAACATAAAATAGATATACATAGAGATTTTCCCCTAGATCCCAAAACTGGGACTACCAGATTGATTTTTCATTATGTTCCTTTCAATGTTCCAATACATATATATACATGTTGAAGCATCCATAAACCCCAATCCATTAAACTTGGATTAGAACATAACCATAGTTTACTTGACTTGATCTATCAAATACCATGGACAGAAAATTTAACAACCTCTGGGGTAAATGTGCATAAAATAAACAGAATAGGAACAGAAATACAATAAATATATCATCCATCAAAACCCATACATACATCAGTACATTTGCACATAAAATCAAGGAATGAATTTGTTTTCATTAATAAATGCAATGAACCAACCGGAGATGGGACTACCATGTTCCACCTGACCATAGATTGGTTGAGCCAAGTCTCTCTTTAGCCAATCAGCCTCGTGCCATATTCCAAGCATGAATGTGGGATCTCATAGAACACATCAATCCAAACTCATCCAGGGCTTCCAGAGGCCACCCACCTCAACCCATCAAACAGTGATTCCACCTCACGGTCGGACATCACCAAAAACCATCATCAGATTGGTCTCCATCCAAGCCTTCCAGGGCTTCCAGAGTGTTTGTTTGACCAAGACTTCCAGAACTAGTAACTCAACCCACAGTTTATACAGGGCTTCCAGAGTGTTCATCCAACTAAGGCTTCCAGGACTAGTAACTCAACCCACCAAGGGCTTCCAGAGCATTTGTCCAACCAAGGCTTGTAGGACTAGTAACTCAACCCAAGCTATTACAGGGCTTCCAGAGCGTTTGTTCAACCAAGGCTTCCAGGACTAATAACTCAACCCAAACTATGGAAAAATGAGAACTAACCAAAACAAAGCAATGAAAGTAAACCCACAATCACCATGGCTATCCAAGAAATGGCAAGGCCAGGCAATCCACTGTCAATCCTGACCACCCTCCATGCCAATGACAGACCATAACCAAGAAACCACATGCATGTGCCATGCATGCCAAAACTAGTGAAGAATTCATACATGCAACTCGGTACCTGAAAGAAAATCTGATGTAGTTGCTGATGTTGATGCCTTCTTATGCTTTCCTTCTCTTCCTGTGCCTTCTTGCTCCAAGAATCCAAGTATGCCGCACCCTCCAAGAGTGCTCCAAGAAAACTCTAAGTAACCAAGAGTATGAGAGAGAGAGATAATAATGAGAGAGCTTCAAAACTGAATTGACCAAGTCTTGCCCATTGATCCTCATAAGCATTTTTATTAATGAGGCCTCTATTTTCTTCATTTTCCATTATTTTCCTTCAATTTCCTCCTCACATGCAAAATGTGACTTTTCACCTTCCTTTTCTCCTAATTTCCATTATTTTCATAAATAAATGTGCCAAAATTCCTTTTAATGCCTTAGTCATTGCCTTTGCCAATTTCCTTAGCCATAAACAACCAAATGAACACCCCCTAGGATGCCTTGCTCACCATTCAGCTTGGAATATGTGTCCCAGTCATCCGTGGCTATTGTTTTTAACATTTATTACATGGAATTTTCACCAGGGCTGTCACAGAAAACCATCATACCCAAAACCATTTGTATGAAATCCATGCACAAAACCATAGGTAGGTCCGCCCACATAATATAGGAACCAAAAAAAAATTTTGGGGTGCTACACCAGACCCCGTGCAGGGGGGCTACCACCCCCTGCATACCCCCCAACAGGGTGAGCAACCCCTCCACCCTGTGACCCCCCCGTTGCGTCCGACACAACATACAGGGGGGGACTACCGCCCCCCCTGCATGTGGCGTAGTCGTGGAAAGAATATAATACACACCCTATGGGGAATTTAGTATGTTTAAGTGTTAGAGTTGTTTTTAAAGAGGCTTATTCACTTAGGGTTTGAAAAATGTAAGCTTCAAAGAAACTAAGTATCAAGATTCCAAAAGGTGGATACCCTTGGTACAAAGTTTAAATGAGCTTAGTGTGTGAAGTTGAAGTGTGTGCAAGTGAACTTGTGAGCATATAAGAGTGTGAGGCAATGTGGATATGTGGTGATCCTTTACAACTCCCTTAATTATGTTATGTTATGATTTTTCCTTAAAAGAAAAGAAATCATGTATGGATGATGGGCCACTTATTTCCTAATTACACTTTATGAGCATATAGAGAGATTGAAAATGAGTGCTTTAAGAAAACTTTCAGATGCAAACCTAGGATCGTCACAAGGACACAAGGGTAGCAAGGACTACTCCCTTTCTTACTAACACTTTTTCTTAGTCTCCATAATAAAATTTGAAAGATTGAAAAGCTTTGGTTAATTAAAAATATGTGTGGATAATGGGCCACTTACTCTTCTCCTAATTAAGCTATGTGTAATGATTGAATTTAGCAAAACAAGATAGAAAAGATGTGTGGATTAGGGCCACTTACTTTTCCCTGGTTAAGCTATGTGATTCGTAATTTTTCTAAGTACAAATAAGAAATTACCTTACTAATATCGGTTATCAAAGTAACTAAGCAGCTTATCTAAACTGTAAGAAAATACAGGACTGCAAGCAATTCAGTAAGTTCTGCCAAAACACTCAGGAAATAAAAATTCAATGATTTTTGGTCTCTCTATGAACCAAGCAGGTTTTTCTCTACATAGGCATGTGACTCACGTGTCTGTTTGTGGGAAAATACGCACGACTGACTTGAAAAGTTGAATTCAAGTTTTGTCCAGGTTAGGAATAGGTCTGAGTGGGACCTGCAAAATTCCAAAGAAATAATGGATGCTAAAAACAGTGAAAATGCAGAGGGAGAGGTCCTGCAACAAAAATAATTAAACCAAAGAAAGGCACAAAGTATGGTCGCCATTTTGTATTTGGTGTTTTGTTGATCAAGGGTCCCAAAACACCTTTCCTTATAGTTTGGTTGTCACCTACAAAGAGCATACAAACAATTGGATGATGTTAGTGCTTGAATAAGAACCAACAAAGCATGGAATGAGATAAGAACAATACATGAAAAAGATTAAACAAAAACTAAAACAAAGAACATGAAACAATGCTTAAATGAAGCATAAACACATCAACAAAAGACATAAGAACAAAATGCCATTTATTGATTATTGGTAGAAGAGCTACAAATGAGATATCAAAACACTTGAAAAGAGGTTCTTGAGCAATGGTGCTCAAGAGATCTCAAAAAGGAACTCCTTTCTTCAATCTCATATGCAAACTCACTCTCTCTCAAAAAAGCTAAGAGAACTCTCAATGATGATGGAACTCTCTCAACAATGAAATGTAGGATTGCCTTGGGGCAATTTTGCCAGCATAACAATGCTCAAACTTCTTCTTTGTTCTTCCAATGCCTTGTTTATATAGAATTTAAACTCCTCTTTCCCTCCCTTGGATCATTAATGAGAAAATGACTTGATAGGAGGACAAGAGGATTCCCTTGGGGGCTAAATATCTCCAAATCGACTCAAAATCGACTGTCATTAGGTGGTACATGTCAGGGAATCCCAAGTCAAATTGTGTAAAGTGGTCTCGGACTATTTAATTAGACTTTGGGTGACCCATGTGGCTATCGAAGAAACAACCGCGTGGTCATGAATTTCTTCCTTTGGAGAGCCCACGCAGGTTGATTTTTTAAATGTTACTTTGGAAAACCTTTTGATTTTTAGCTTCTTATGATGTCTTCAACTAGAAAAGATTCACTTGTAAATGTTGTTGTTTGACATTGGGTGTCATCTGGCCTATACAAATGTGTGTACAAGTTTTCCATGTTAACATCGATAACTTATAGACCTAATGTATGTAAGTTAGTGTGTGATGGATATTGTAAACATTCCTCCTTTGCATAAGAAAAACAGTGGAAGGCTCAGGAAAAATGTGCAATGTATAACAATCTTCACAATATAAATCTTAGGACAGTGATAGATCTCAAATATGCATAAGAAATATGGGATAACATTAGAGAAATTTTGAGGTCTAAAATGGGCCTCCTAAGTAATATTATAAAATAATAGTGGAAATAATAAAATAAGATTAGACTACATCATCAAATTTTAGAGTGAAAAAAGAAAAAAGAAAAAATATTTTTTCAACTCATATTTTCAACTTATCTCTCTACAGTTTTGATCAAATGTCAAGCAGGAGCACTCGTTGGATGCCAAGTTTAATTCATCAACCAAGGAGTACCCATGTTGCATATTTTCGATGGATGGAACTACACGAAAAATCATAAATACATGAAAAAACATGATTACAATCACGTTTTTCATGTATTTCTCATTTTTCATGTAGAAGGGTCCATTGAAAGTATGCAACATGGGTACTCGTTGCATGAAGAATTAAATTTTGCATCCAACGAGTGATCCTGATCGAAATTTGAGTACAAATGTAGGGAGATAAGTTGAAAATACGAGTTGAAAAAGTAGTTTTTATAATAATAAAAAATATTTTTTATATTTTTACTTTTTTACTCCAAAAATAGTGAATCATCCCCTAAGGTTGAGATCATCATCTTGAATCCTATCGGTTCTTATAAAGTTGATTTTGGTTGTATATTTTTGTTTTGAGGCCCATTTTTTACCTCAAAATTTCTCTAATGGCTAGAGCTCGTGCATGAAGGTCCAGATACTAGTAGCAATAATGCTAAAAAAGAGAAGAAGAAAAAGGCATCTTAGAGAGAGTGTTCAACATAATGAGACATGTTCTACTAGTTTAAATGTACCTAGTTCTCATGAGAAAAAGACAGATGAACATCAAGCTAAGCTTCAGTAAGCATTGTTCAAAATTGAAAGACTGGAAAATGAAAACAGAGGTCAGAAGAAATTGTTGCAAATATGTGACGAGAAATAGCATGAGTACAAGGAATAAATCATTAGCTTAAGGACATAGTTAGAAGAAGCTAGAAGAATAGAAGAGGTGATGAACAATCGGCTAAAGGAAAGAGATTTACAATGTGAAATATTAGAGGTTGAGATTGGTTTAGCTAGAAGTGAGTTAGAAGAAAAGACCATACTATATAAGAAGCTAAAAGAGTAGGTTGTCTCCATAAAGAATAAATTTGAAAAGGGTAGTCAAAGTGTATGCAATTGGACTTATAAGGACAACTGTAGGAGTTACGCTATCTTCACCTTCTAGGAAATAAATGACTTCAAAAGGTATTGGTAAGTGCAAGAAAAACCAATGACCCCATGTTTGTGAACAGGCCAAGGCCATCCATAGAAAGTGATAAGGTTATCCACAAATCTACGAAGGAGAATCGTATTGACCTAACGCAACTTAGTTTACGTGAGCTCTGAAATCTATACAAGGAAAATGAGTCAAAAGAAAAATATTCTTAGAAGGTACTGAGTAAGCGACCTACTTTGCAAAACTTGTCATCAATTGCACGGTAGGCATGGGCATAACCTAATTTTTAGTGCCAAAGATGTTTATATCACCCTCAACATAAATATTTTAGCAAATTGTAAGGAGATGGAGACTTGAATGAGCTAATCTGCGATTGGTTCCTACATGAACAAGAAAGCAACAACAAGAAAGATTGAAGAATGAGGAAGATCAAGACTGTACAATACATTTCAAGAGACGAACAAACATATGTAAAACAAAGCCCAGGCAATGTAAAAATCAAAGGCAAAAGCTCAACTCACAATGTTGAATGTGTAAATGAACCCCTAGTAGTAGCAGTGAGCAACAACAATGAAAATCCACCACAACATTCTACACAAGGGAAAGAAGTGGTCAGAGGGAAAGAAAATATTGTAAAACAACGATATCGTTATAAGTCTATTTACAAGATCGTGTACACATTATCTTGCCATCATATCTACCAACCAAAAGTTAAAGTACATGACAATAAATAGAAACAGGGTCAGAGAGGTTAGGATAGCAAAAGGTGAGCATGAACATGCAGGTAAGGAAACATGGTAGAAGATTTGTTAAATATCAATGGCCTTCCATGCCCTTTTGTTGCATCCAAAAATACATCATAAGATTAAAGGATCTAGGATCAACCCACACAATCAAATATCTTTGTTGTTTTATGTCCCCTCTATTTCTCCTAGATGTTAAGTGCAGCTCGTATTCATGCACTTAGTTCAATGATTGTCCTATCCTTGTGCTTATATTCAGTGAAGGTAAGATGGCATTCATGTCATTATTAAATTTTCCTAGGAAATTAACTTCGAGGAGGAAACAAAGGAAAATGGTTCTATGATGGTGATATGTATACCCGCCCAAATAGTTTCAATGACAATTGGAACTAGGCAATAAAGTTTGTATTGAAGTGAAGAACGTTATTAAGAATGAGTGTTCAATAGTCAGGCAATGAAAACATTACAAAGACATTGCACAAGATGCCAAAAAACCAGTATGAGTAGTATTACAATGCCATACGTTACATGCAGAAGTGACAGGATCACAGAGGCAGAAGTGACAGGGACAGAGTGTTTTTTATACTATCAAGCAGACATTCAATGAATTAGTATTAATTATAACATAGAGAATCCAAAATGCAATGCACCAGATGGACAAATGAATGACAGGTGAAAGAGGCCAAAGAATTGCAATGATCAAACAATGTGCCAATTAAGTAGACAAAGATTCAAGTGGATCTCACAATAAACAAAAAGGTATAACACACAAAAGTCAGAGGTATAATGCATTAAGGACTTAGAATGGATGAATTGGACCAAAAACGTTTCATTTTGACGAACAAGTGTAACAAATCAAATATTCCAGACATAATATGCATGCAATAGACACATATAATTTGAAACGTTAACAGCTATGCATGCAATAAACATAGAAAATGTAATCATTTGTATGCTCTTAGTCTCCAGTGTAGACTGAGAATTGAATAAGTGATCATGGGGAGAAATATAATATTGGCATGTCAATTCTACATAGTTTGAGTCCAAACGTTTTCTATGCATTCTGGAACTTACTATGCTATTGTTTCTATTTCCAAGGTTCAATTCATGTTATACATTATTATTTGCAAGATGGTGACAATTGTGGTAAAGAAAATCCAATGGCTACTAGTTGGTCCTTTATTAGCTACAGACCTAGGAAGAAAATTGTTTTAGATGTTGAGTTTTGAATAAGCTAACTAGGAAAAACATTATTGGTATGCACATGATGTGATACAAAGCAGAGGCACTGGATGTGATTTACAATATGTAGATAATCGTATTGGTTATTAGTTGGTATCATTGTTCAGTGAAGTTTCTTATATGCCAAAACGTGCGAGTGCACCCTACACTAAGATAGGCGTGTGTAGAAAGCACTTTCCTTCACGTGGCTTTGGTTATACTACATATACGAAGAGGATATAAATATATGGCTCTGACAGGCTACAAATCAATGATGAGGAACTAGAAGAGAGGCAAGGTAAGTTGGATTGTTATCAAGTGATTTACGGGGAATACACAGGTGAAGAGGATTAAAATTGTATTCTTTGGAGGCCCAAGAGACAACGCTAGTAATTGTGCTACAAATAAATGTCAAATGTCATCTTCTTTTGACACGTAGTCATATGTATAAAAACACTTGTCATGAAAATATATCCTTATATGTGGAATCCTTCATACAAAAACAAGTTAAGATGTCGTCGCAACTAACCTCTAGTTATTATTCAATGTCTCTTTGCAAGATTTGGGCATAAATGTGTAACCTTGTGTTGACAGTGTTGGGTACCACTAACATGCAAGGGGGTCTCCCTGATGAAAAGTCCCAATTAGACTTCGCACAGTTTGGTGTAGGAGCCTTCCCAGAAATAAGGCTCGACTGCCATATTTTCTTAGAGATTTGCCTTGGCTATAATGTTTAGCATGAGAGAGTAATGTGCATGTACTTTTGAATGAACAAGTGGGTATTCCTTGTGGAACGTTTAGTTGCAGAATGTATCAAGGTTATTTCACCAAAATGGGAAATACAATGAGCCTTTAAAATAAGAGTAATATTACTAATCTACTAAAGACACACAAGAATATAAATATGAATGAACTGTTGACCAATAGTGAAATAGTTCACAAAGCAACAATGATTGTTAAAACAAATACAACACACCTTCAACAAGATAAACACCAAAGTCACCGAAATAGCTCAATTACTTTAGTACATATGAAAACAACATATATCACCAACATTCAAAGAATAATATTACAACATTTATGACATACACATGAAAATGTGTTGGCTCAATGAGCTTCAAGTATTAAGCAAAAGTTCCAAGATACATCGGTACAATGAAAACCACTAGCCCCAATAGTGGAGTGTTATGGCAACCACTTGCTCCTCCAAAAGAACTATCTTCCTCTCTAATTCCTGGTAGGAGGAGCAAAGGTGAAAATTCAGTTGCATGAGCTATGAGGGAGTATATACAAAAAAATATGGTGACTCCTCACCTCCCTTGTGACTCTTGAACTGCCCTCATGACCCTTTGAATGCCATATGACCTTTTGACTCCTTCATGACTTTTCACATTCTATAGATGACTCTTGGACTTCCACTTTAAATTACATTCTCATGTATTGAAAATTACATAATGATATCCACAAATGATGTGACAAATGGTGACTCATATAGCATGTGGACATGACACCTTGAGAAGACATGGACTTGTTGATCAGAAAAAATGACCCTTTCAGAATTTTAAGGGAGACCACCCAGTCAGGATCTTAAAGCAGTTCTTTTTCTATTGAAATGGTGGTTTTGGCTAGTTAGACTATGTCCAATTACCTTTTCTCTTTCTATATTGGCTTAAGGTATGTATTTTAATTACCAACAGATAAGAGACATCAGATTGATTATCCTTACTAGTCAGGCAAGAGAATGATCCTTAAGCTAACTTTGTGGCTCAGCCAAACCACTCTAAACTTTGCCTCTTTGGGAAGAGGACTTCTAAGATGTAGAAACAAGAATTAAAATGAAAAACTTAACCTATGATGCACTTATCCTAGACCTATCTCGATTGAAGGAAAGAATAGTATTTCTCTCAATCGAGAGCAAGCTAAAAGGATGGGAAAATAAGCATGTAGGAATTGGAATTGGAATGAAGAAAATAGACCAAAGAAATAGTTCACGAGATCTAATCCTTGTTAAAACAAATACAAACAGCTAAATGCCTAATAAATAGTTATCAGACACTTAACTATAAATAGCTCCAACTCCTAATAAAAATATGTATAAGAACGAGAAATTCATATCATAGTACTAAAGTAGTTCAAATAAAATGCCATGTAGAAAATCAAAACATCTATAACTCAAAATTGTTAGATAGCTAGCCAACGTAAAGAAATAAATGTTTGTTCTTATACAATTTCCAGTTTTCAAGATGCATTTCTGATTAATCTTGCAATGTAGTTTGATAAAAAAATTAAATGGGCTAACAACTAACATTTAACAATAGTGATAAAGCCCCCCGGATCCGGGTGGCGATACGCGGCATATCGGTCTTCATGCGTGAATTAATTACCCAGTACTGCCAGCTACAGAGCAGCGTGGACTCCCGGGCTATTACCTCACGCGAGCTGCTCCTGCGCATTAAAACAGTCCTGGGTGAAGGATGGGCAATCAATGTCTGCATTGATCAGCGCATCAGGTCTCTCGTTATAATCATGCAGATCCAAGGTTTATTCTCCATGCTTGGTGTTCTGCAGTATGGTGACAGAACTTGGCCTGCGGAAGTTGCGGTTGATGGTGTCGTTTTGGCGCATTGTGGCAAGCTTGAGCCTTTAATTCCTCAGGGTAATCTCCTTCCTGCTCTGGTCTCGCATTCTCTGTTTGTGTTTAATAATTCCGTTGTTGGGTGTAAGTTCTGTCATCCGGCGGTCTTGGTTTATATCTCCAGTGTGCAAACCTTTGGCTTCTCCCAATTCGGTCCTGTTGTTTTCTTAGCCCACTCCCCCTCTGAGTTTGTCTTTCTTTATCTCACCATGGTGCGTTCTGGAAAGCGCCATCACTCTGGGGAGCGTAGGGAAACCAGTCGGCACCCTCCAGTCGCTCTGGCTGTGGAAACTGCGCCCTCCCCTGTTCATGAAACTGGCCCCTCTGTTGGTTCTACCTCGAAGCCTAAACCCAATAGTGCGTTTCAAACCGCGCACTTTAAGTTCCAGAGTAATTTGCATAGACCCCTGATTACTACCCACATCACCCTCATTATCTCAGAAGAGGAAAACGTGGTCTCCCCCTTAGCCTGTATAGTCCCTGACCCGTCTCCTGGCAATGAGAATTCCTCAGATGATGACAGCATGGGAAATTGGGAAAAAGGAAAAGAGGAACAGGAAGCAATGCTCATAATTCCTCCTCCTACTATTGATCCAGCGCCTGTTGATGAGAACAGGAATCCCGAAGCAGAAGAACATGTTATTGTTATCCAGGACAATAATACTAGTGGCAGTGACAGTCGGAAGAGAGAAGATGTTGTTCAGCCTGAGAAGACGGAGAATGACCCAACCATGGAGAAGTAACGCCTCTGAGGATCATTCTTTTTCGCTTTTGTTCAGGTCTCAGGATTCTGGTCAGGCTTCTATGAAATTTTCCTACAGTTTTTGTTTAGCTCTCAGGCAGTTTCTGATGAATGTTCTCATCCTGAGATGGAAAATTTTTGATATGTTTGTCAAGGCTTGGGCCATCTTCCGGGCAACGAATGGCTATCTACATGTTCAGTGTCTGTTCTCTGTCTATTGTCTATTCTTATGCTCGGTCTGTAGTGGAGCTGTTTAATGTCTGTTCTCATGCTCAGTCTGTAATGGAGCAGTGTGTTGATGACAAAGGTTGTTCAGCCTCGTCCTTATGTAAAAATATTTTGATTTACAGTTAATAGAATTAGTATTTGCACCAAAAAAAAAAAAAAAAACCAATAGTGATAAAGCCAACAAATAACTCATACAACAAAGATGTAATTGAAATATGACTATATATATATATATATATCGATGAAAACAATAGTGCCATACAACAATTATAGAAATAAATTTTATTGTGAATATGAATCAAGTTACAGAACCTCAATATTACAATAGTGCAAATCCCTTGTTGCTAGCAACTCGACCTTTGTCTACAAAGAAGACTTAAATCCCACTACAATAGTGCAAATGACCGTTAAAACTCCTCTACAAATAGACTGAAAGCTCCTAAATTATTTTGTCTCTTCTCTTGGATTTGAATCTCCTTCATATCAGCCCAACAATGGGTATTTATACATGATTTATAAATAAAAACAATTTCCCTAAATCTCTCCACAATCGAGTTAATTTCAAAGACAATAAACCATAAGGATTGCTTTGATTGGGGTCTGGACAAATGTCGATGGTACAGTTCAGAAAATTTTCTCAATTTAGCCTACGCACCGATAATAATAATATTTTCTTGTCTCCAGTCTATTTCGAAGAATTCATAGTTGTGGAACAACTGAAACAACAATTTTCTTTTATTATAATATCTCTTTGCCTGCCTGGAGAATTTTCGTTGGCAATAGACCGGTTTTGTTTTAATATTAGCCTTAATCAGAAACCCTCTGTTAAAACAAAATAACAAAATCAGAGTTAGCCATAAAAAATGGTGGAAACAATAATATGAAACAACTACTATTTACGCCCAAAACCAATAAAAAATCAATGGATTTTCAATTAATATAACAACGGCCCCCTCGAGATGACAAGTGACAAGCATAAGGCTCTATCAGAACAATTGCATATCGGAAGTTTTAAACATAGTCGCACAACAATCTTACGGTAAACATCCAATATAATGGATGTGATGTTTGAACTATGCCATGGTTTATATGTGTATTAGATCCATATCTTATCCGAGATTAGAGGAAAGGGTCCGGGCCAAAAGCAAAAGTCACGATATAATGAGCAAAGCCGATATTACAATTAAACCAATTCTATAACCATAACGGGTTCGGAGGTGATGACATAGGTGGAGAGGTGACAGGGGGAAAAGTATGTCAGAGATTTTCTGATATCAACATTTTCTAATGTGGTTACATACGGGAGCTCCAACATGGAGCGAACGCGATATCTTTATAGACTAGAATTAATACCATATCAAGTCCGACATAACGGAGCCTAATAGATATCGGAAGTCAGAGGGCAAGGCGCATTAGGATATCGATGGTGGATGTTTATCAGAGTATCGACAGAGTGATATAACGAAGGTCAAATCAGCATGGATATCGAAGTATCGGCGGAGTGATATATCAGACGTTTTAACATTGTGACACAAAAATCTCCGATATGTAAAAGCTATAGGGCCCCTATACGTATTACAAAGGATTAAACTACAACCACTCGCTATAAGCTCTCAGCTATGTTATCTGGCCATTTTATAATATGAAAGGCTTTACAAAAAGGACCATTTTTAATAAGAAGTGAATTACAACCGTTCAAAAGCCAAAGCCACTTGGTTTTGTTAAATAATGAAACTATAGCCACTATATAATAAAAAACTTGGTCTCGAGGGCTATTTAAATGATTAAAATAAAAATATTGCTTACAAATATATATAAATATTTTACAAATAAAAGTAAAAATAAAGAAATAAAACCTATAAAACAAAAAGGTAAAATACGTTATATACATATCATTAGGCCAAGGCAGTGAAAAATATCCAATTGACAATTGGGCACCATTTACAAACCAAATGTCCTAATGAGATCAAATGAGTTATGATAGGAAGATAAGCACAGATCAAACTTATTGAAGCAATCGAAACTCCCAAAATCAAATAATAATATGACCAACCATTCAACTAAAGGGTACCCGTAGTGAAAATTAAGTGAATAATGGAGGTGTTATGTTTTTACCACAATATGACTACATGACTGCATTGGCCCTATGGATTACAAGGCCAATCAATTCAGAGCATTGAGTGTAGGCATGAAGAGTCCATTAAATGCAATCAACCTTCTCTTTTCTCAATGAAATTAAAAGTGAATGAGAATGAGCATCATTGCACTTCTTAGAAAATGATAATCGTGAACACATTATGTGTAACATGCTAAGAAACTTGGTATTCAAATTAAGCAAATGATCCTAGTTAGTGATTTCCAACTATTGGATGTCTACAAACTCTATTCACTGACAGTTCAAGGAGGATATTGTACATTGATACTTGAATATATGGATATGAACATTAGGAGTCCCATCCTATCAATCTAGGTTTAGGAGAGACTAAAAATCACCATGTTTTTCACTAAATCTTTTGTTATGCAAAGTAATTGGAATTTTAGGTGTTTTTCAAGAAAGTACGCATGTAAGAAGTATTTAGATGTAATACATTTGGACATATGCAAACTCTATTTTTGAAAGATGTGGAGTTGGATATTTTATTTGAAATATAAGGCTAACAAATTTTGTAATCTCACTATTTAGCTCCAACTACAACTTTTATGATACAATTTTTCTTAAATTATGTTAAAAAAAAGATGGATAGAATAAATAATTTCCACAAGGGATGATAGGAGAGAATTTGGTTAGTTCTATACTATACCATATATTGAAGTAATAGGGTGAGTATACTTTAAGGAAATGAGGAGCACTAGGCAAAGGGCGACATGCTTACATGTTGGAATGGAGTGTATTCAAAATAGAGTTTTGATCACCGCTTGATTTGAGAATTCAGTTACATAGTACTACAATAATGGACATTCATGGGGTTCCTTTTGAAATTGCTATGTAACTTGCTCTTAACACCAAACGTAAATGCAATAAGTCTTTGCAACTACATGAAAGGTTAAAAAACATGGGAATTTCATATGTTCTTTCTATTTTTCATTCAGCTCTTTGGAGTAGAGCTTGGATTGCCTTGAGTCTAGTCAAGTAGAGGTTGATATTTTAAGAAGGAATTGGGCTAGACACATAATTCACATTCTTATGACATTATTCCTTGATTGTGTGTGTGCAGATTTGAGGAACTCGTGTCCTAAGAAATAGGAGATCACAATTGCGGAAGGAAATAGGGATTTGCACTATAAAATAGGAACCAAGATTTGTAAAAGGAAATAGGAGCAAGATCAAAGATTTGCAAGGCAAGTCAAGCTAGTTTAGTAGGAGAACAAGTGTGTTCTCGAAGGAACAAATTGCTTTGTACTAGATCCAATTGCTCAAGATCAATCAATAAAATACCACAACAAAGAAAGTAGGTTTTCTCATTTGGGTTTCCTAAGTGAACAAGTGTGTCAAATTTGTGTGAAATTTGGTTTCAGTTCAGTTGCCTTGTTGTTATTCATCTTCATAGATCAAAAAATTAACAAGATCTACCAAGTGACAAGAGAAATCAAATATCCTTTCACTCTAAAAGAGGTTTGCATCTCAAGAGATTTAATCCCTTTTAATGCTTGGTAGATTCAATGTTAAGAAAGATCTACATTGATTTAATTATTAGTAATAATTATAATTATTAATTTTATAAATTTTATTATTTCATTTTGACCAAATCAAAATAATAAATAGAACATTACAATATCTCTACCAACAAGGTTATTCAATTTTAGATTAGCTCAACTTTAAAATTTATTTGAAAATTAAATTTTACAAGTCATTCAATTTTAAGATCACCTCAACTTTAATGTATAAAATTTAAATGTATGGTATATCATATATCTATTCCAAATACAAATATGTTTGCCTTCCCTCATCCTATCATTACAGGTCCAGTTGATCTATTTATCCATGACATTAATTTTAATTTCTGAACTGCATATAACAAGAAAATAATTTTCATGTGAAAATAATATACAATTGAACAAATTTTGAGTGTTATAATTAGCAACATATAAATTATATAATAGATAAACATCTACACCCACCAAAATACTTATATGCCATTCCTAACTCTAAAACAGGAGAGGAAGTTAGAAATGGAAAAACTATTAAAACATGTTAATTTCATCCTTGAATGGTGTATACAACTCAAAATTTTCTCACAACCTCCCTATTTTCTATTTAATAAAAAATCAAAAATTGTGAAAGGCCTATTCTGAAATAGGCCACAACCAGTCCCATATTAAGACAAAATCTGGAAGAATCTTGATTACGTCATTGAAACTAATATCTGCTGAGCACCATGATAAGCCAAAAATATCAGAACAGTTGAACAAGAAATCTAAATCTGTCTGAAATTCAGGTTTAGCCGTCCCGGACGCAACCCTGTCTCTTGATTTAGCCACTTAGGGGAAGTGTGCGGATTCACGTGAGATATGCCATGAAAAACGTGCCGGGACTCACCCCCAAAGATCAAAACGTCTCCAGATTCTAATAGGATTTTCTCAGCCTTATCTATATCCCTTTCTGTTCCATAGAGAAACTCTGCAGAGTCACCAAGAGAAAATGACACCACTGGTAGCCCTCTAAAAACGCTTCTCCTACTTTCATCCTTGGCCTGCAGAGTACATATCCAGATCAATTTTTATTAATGCATCCATAAATCCATTAAATGGCAGACAGTCTGTAATAAGCCACTTTCTTTGTTACTATTGTTCTATTTTCGACGAGTCCCATTGACCTACTACTTTGGACATTGATTTCATTTCATTTGAAAAACAATTTATACTCACCTGATGTAGCCCCAACCTGCCAGTTTCTTTGTAGAAATTAACAATGCAAACATCAGGATCCATGTACGGCAAAATACGTTCTACATCTTCTCCTTTAAACTTTTTGTTCTTTCTGAGTGCATCATGAGATTCATCAATAGCTCTGTAAACCAAAGGAACAAACTCCGCAGGAATAGGTGGTGGCACTGCATTATCATAGTGACGAATTTGTCCATACGATCTCGATTCTGGGTCCCAGTCGTTACCAAGGCACATCATCCACAAATGCATTTTTCTGTTGCCACCAAAACTAGGTTGATAGAATCCTCCCTCGCCAACACCAAGTCTTTGACATTGTTGAACTATGTTAATCTGTATAGTAGAAACAAAAAATAACTGCTGTTGGAATCTGAGATTTGCTTACACATCGCTTATGGGATAGTCCCAACTATAAGATAACAATGAGGTAAACTCCAATTCGTTTATGACTATGAGGTAAACAAGACAAATGAAAGATTTATACAGATTAACATAGTTTAGTTTGATTAACATAGTTTAGTCATGTGTCACCCGTCGACAATGACAATGAGTAGATCAAATAAATGCAGAAAAAATAAATATATTATTTGATATGTCAGTGGCAGTTAAGCGTTCTCAAATCTGATGTGGCATTTTCACCTTGGTAATCAAACAACGGTCTTAAAAGAGAATCAGTTTGTCAGCAGATCCTAAATCATATTACAAGCAGCTCTATAAATGATGTCAAAAGAACCATAATGGCCTGTGGAAAATCATGAAATGGTATAATAAACTAACGTATAAACTTAGGAAAACCCTATCTTAAAAATGCAACACACCAATTAGGGACACTAGTTCCTGCACCAATATATCATAAAATTGCAGCCATATTGAACAAGCGTCTACGTTGATTTCATAAGTCAAAATCCAATAGAGTCCCAATATAAATTCATAAACTAATAATCATTCAACAACTTGGCTGGTGGCAGATTCATCTTATTCATGCTCATCCTTGAAACTACAACTATCGTCTTTCCTGATAGATATAGATATTCAAAACTAATGAACATTCAACATTTTGGCCATCTTACTCATTTTCATCCTTGAAACTCCAATTATCTTTTCCTTAAGATCTAGAATCTTCCAATTAAACAAGTATATAACATTTATATCACCCAAGTAGAAAACCGCTTTCTGGTTGACAACGCACCTGATCATTTCGACTGAGCCAATTCTTCAGCAAGACCAAACCCGATTTCAAGACCTGGATTTTACTTCTTCCCTCATGATATTTAGTAATTTTATCATTATCTTTGCTCTGGACATATAGTGGGGAGGATAGCTTTACTGTATCATCTTTTGGTATGCAAATATCAAATGCATCTAATATAGCCCTTCCTGTAGAAGAGTGTAAGTCGGAAAACTCATGCTTTACTCTTCCACTGCTAATTCTCATGCTGTCCGGTATTCTCTTACTTCTAGAGTCAATGCGCTGTCGAGATTTGCCAACATCAATATACACTGGGTGTGTTTTGATGTTTGGACTTGGCTCTACATGGAACTTTTGGAAATTTTCTCTGTTTGCAAAATAGGAAGATACATCTGTTCGCTGAATATCTTCATGAATATCATCTTCACTAGCCATTGAAACCTGTTCAGATATTTGTTCATTTATCAGTACATGTGCATTGTGTATACACCAATTTAACAGGAAACATTTCTGTGTCAGTTAACATGTTAGGTCTCTGTGTAAAGACCACAATGCAGAGCATAGAAAAAATGCCACCAAAAAAATATATCTGATTTTATTGAAATGAATAATACCACACAGAAAACACAAGGAATATCTATTAGTTTCACAAAGGATACAATCATTTGTTCCCATAGTTCCAGAAAACTTCCTAACACTTCCGCTTTGGAAACACTGTAGAGAGATGTTCCTAGAAAGGAACAGAAACTCAGTGCAGCATTGGTTTTGTGTTCAGATAGAAAACATGAAAAATATCGGAAGTGGTAAAAACTCAAGGCCATATATTAGGTATCACCTGCAGATAATAATCTTATTAAATCCAGCAAATGACCAAAATAGTTCAATGGGACTGAAACAAAAGTACATTTGATAAAAGCATCTGCAAGAGTGCCGAGGCCTACTCCAAAAGCATACTCACTATCCAAAAAGATATGTGATAAGAGCATGGAAGAGCTAGCGCAAGAAAAATACTAATGAAGAAAATAGTGGAGCCAAACGTTGACATAACAGTGAGGCCATAACTAAATGTCTGCATCACAAATGGAAATACAGGTAGGGGCACTAAGGAAGAGCCCCTATCACTCCCAGTCATTGAGATAGGACTAATGCAAAGCCTGACTGTGTCACCTAAAGAAGCTGGAGAGGACCCTACAACTTCCCTAACACTCTAGGTTGTCTGAAATAAGCTAATGATGGAACTCTGGTGGGCCATACTCTGTGCTGAACAGTTCTAGCTCTAATGTGTCATACAACTGGGAGCTGTATTGATCTGGTGGGAATCCGGGATCTGTGCTAAGAGTTGTGTTCAATATTGTGCCTGAAGCCTCAACGATGCCCTAATGGGAACTAACCTGCTAGTCATTAATCTAGGTAAAATACCTGAAAAAAATATGTATTCACTGTAAACGTCATCTCGTATCACCTTGTTCAATCCCAGTTTGGAGGACAGGAAGTGGCCAAGTGCATCCAGAGAATGCTTGAAAAGGGGGAGGCACTCGATAGAAATGTTAATGAACTGGAGGACAAAAGTTGTTAAAGAACTAACACCATCGTCATCTAGGGAGAAGGCCAGTATAAGCGGAAGCAATCTCCTGTGAGGAGCAAAAAGCAAAGGAGGCATGCCACTCACACATTCCCAAAGCTATGTCACCAAGATATTGTAACATGTGGAGGAGCAAGGCCAATCTGAAAATAGTCTCAAGGCGAAGAGGGTGAGCACCAAACTTCACCTAGATGATGTCGTAAGGAATGCAATTTTGGATTTTGCTGCTTGTACAACATAAGGAATTGAAGGATATAGATGGAAATCTCAGCTTTATGCTTTACATGCTATCACCTGTTCGATGACATATTATTAATATTCCTTTTTATTAGGAAAAAAGGAGAAGTATCTTGAGTTAGGAAAAGTAAAATAGTCATCAATAAAACATATTCTCATTAAACTGTAATTAAGGAAGAGACTTGGCAAAAGATAACAATATAACAAGTAAAGCAAGATATATGGGAAGAGTCCTGGAATGCCTTCCTAAATTTGATAAAGAAAGTCAAGAACTACAATTGTTGACATCTTACGACACAAGATTATGTGCCACCAAAAACTATTGTCAAAGAGTTTCCTAAAATGTCCTATTCTACATTAATAAGTTTCTCAATTGCTTTTAAGTTTTGGACCATTATTTCTGTTCATTCTCAGAGGAAAATCCAAGAACTGAGACAATAGCTATTCTGCATGGATATTGAGTCCTTCTAGGATATCTAATCTAATAGCTTATCTAAAGCTTCGTTGATTCTTTAAAAAAAATCTTCCAAGTCCGTCTACTTTAAGATGGCCTTCCTTTGCACTTCTCAGTTTCTTCCTTTTTAATTTGGTTTGAAAAAATCCTACTCAAATATGTCAGAGACAAATGAACATGAGACAGGTTTATAACTTTAAAGTTTATGGTAAACCCACCTTTCTACCAGCTGGATCCAGCAACAGAACTGTTCTTCTCTGACTTACATTTTCAGCTTTCTCAAGTTCCTCTCTCTGCAGCTTCTTCTTCTCCTGTCACAGCCAGGGCAGATAAATTTCATGGCTATATATCAACTGCTCAGTTAAATTTGTGTAGATAAAGTGCAAGCCAGACAGAGAAGTTCCTATGTGCAAGAAAAAATGAAACCCACAAGGTAAAAACACAACACACCACATAACGCTGGCAGTGGGGTGCAATAATAAAGAATAAGAAATATTTCCTTTTCAAAATGCTTCAAATATAATTGCAATAAAATCTTGAACACAACAGATAGCGAAAATAGTAGGCTTTCAGCTTTCACTAAAGAAAACAATATAGAGGGAAGGGCATGCACGTCATATACAGGGCAACATACATAACACACATGAAGCATCCTTCTTGTTTTGGTGCTTTGGTAGGCATTCATTATGAGTATTCAAGATCATCAGCTTTATAAGTGAAATTCACTTTTACAAAACTGCTTTGTATCCACAGAATTCAAGTTATATGCATTTGTATATGGAAAATTTGTCAATTGGGATTATTTTGGGTGGTTGGGAGGAATGGTTGTCATCCTCCCCACCCAGGTTCAATGCCCACAAGTGGCATGTTGAGTTCATATGCAGTATATTTGTAATTTTGTTGTAATGGCTTTGAGCCTTATTGCTGAATGGCCTTAAGCCCTAAAGAATATCTTACCCTTGCCTACATTTTGGAGGGTGAAGTGCTTCATTACATGGAAAAGAAAACTCAAGATGGAATATTAATAAAAAGTTCAAGAATCTAAAAAACATTATCCACTTGCTTTGGAATGAACACTGGTTAAAATATAATACAAATACATACCTCAGGTGATAACCAAGAATTCCCATCAATATTGAAGTAATCACTTTGATCGTCAATAATAGTTGTCTGTGACTTTTCATTGCGGTCATAAGCTAGAAGTTTATTCTTCAAAACATTCGCTTTCTCTTCTGATTCTGATATCTGTTCTGAAGGCCCTCTCAAATGTTGTATGGGTCGGTCATGTTGCCAAACCTCACTCCCACAAAAACTACAGGGACCTTCACCCTCCTGCTCACAGATAACCTTACCACAACCAAGGCAATTGTTCAGTAAATTATGCCTCCTGGCTTTACAATCACATGGCTCACCACGCCTCAAGTTCTGTAGAGGAACAGATAATGTACCCTCTCTTTCTTTTATATGCTCCTTTCCATTATCCCCCGGCCTCGTACTAACTCCATCATGCTCATGTGTTCTATCAGTAGCTCTAATGCTTTGAGTAACCTGTTTACTTTGTCTGACTTTATTCTTGTTTTTAGCAGTGGGTGAACTAGTTAAAGATACTTCAGGCTTCCTATAGATTCGCATAGGTTTGTCCGGAGAATCATCTTTGCTGTCATATACACTTCCAAGAGATCTCCTGTGAAGATATTCAGTAATTACGTGTTCACCATTCCCTGGAATAATATTCTGCAACCCAAATATATATTTAAGTAAACAATAGCAAAAACAATCTCAGTCCACAATAAATAAGATGACCTATTGAAATATTAAATAGAATATGTTCATTTTGGAAAAACAGGGGAATCAGCTGTATGGACAGTAACTTGCTCTTTCCTCATCCTCAACCCATGCACCACCTAGCAGACAGAATTGTCCATAGAAAAAAAAATTCAGCAATATATATTTAGTGACCATAAATAGTATGAAGGCCTCTAATTTGAATAACATTGCATGTACACACAAATTTCTGGTTGGAGGAGTTTGTGAATACATAGGTACCCATCAAAGAGATCCGAGGAAGTTATTTGTTAGATGATGGACCAGGTAGCATTGGGGGAGCTATGACCCTCAAAATCATAGTCAGCAAGTTCAGCAGAATCAGACAAAAAAGTTACAAATTTCAGATACAATCCAGTACATACTAATTATTCATTGAAATTAGACTCGATTCAGTCAAATTGTGCTTCAGACTCTGTTTGGCTCTGATAGTATATTGCATTATCGGCACAGGTGTTCATTTTTGTCTCGCAAAGTAAAGATAACAACAAGAAGAACATAACACCCTTCGCGTTCTCCTTAGTCTTTACATTACCTCTCCAAGACGTTTTACCCTCCTCAGCACAGCCTCCTTTATTCATATAATTCCCTAATGTACCTATTATTATTATTCAAGAATAGGTAGAACACATATGATTCTATTGAAAGAAATTGTCTAATTCGTGTGAATAGCTATTGTGAATCGTGATCTCATATCAGCTGCATCCATGACTGTTCTACAGTTCACTTATGTTGGATGTTGGAGATGGATTGGAGATTAATTATGGATATTTAACTGTATCCATATTATTGTCACCAAGCCCAGAGTTTAAGCACCATGGGGTTTGAAGTTTGAATCACTGGCCTGTTGTTTTCTTAAAAAATCACATTTAACAGGATGCCTTAGCAGTTATGACTTATAATTATGGTTTATACTTGGCTTAGTCAAAGTGGGGTGAGGAATGAGTTGTTTCTGATATGGGCAAAATCCATTTAGTATTTGTAATTTTGTTGTAATGGCTTTGAGCCTTATTGCTGAATGGCCTTAAGCCCTAAAGAATATCTTACCCTTGCCTACATTTTGGAGGGTGAAGTGCTTCATTACATGGAAAAGAAAACTCAAGGTGGAATATTAATAAAAAGTTCAAGAATCTAAAAAACATTATCCACTTGCTTTGGAATGAACACTGGTTAAAATATAATACAAATACATACCTCAGGTGATAACCAAGAATTCCCATCAATATTGAAGTAATCACTTTGATCGTCAATAATAGTTGTCTGTGACTTTTCATTGCGGTCGTAAGCTAGAAGTTTATTCTTCAAAACATTCGCTTTCTCTTCTGATTCTGATATCTGTTCTGAAGGCCCTCTCAAATGTTGTATGGGTCGGTCATGGTGCCAAACCTCACTCCCACAAAAACTACAGGGACCTTCACCCTCCTGCTCACAGATAACCTTACCACAACCAAGGCAATTGTTCAGTAAATTATGCCTCCTGGCTTTACAATCACACGGCTCACCACGCCTCAAGTTCTGTAGAGGAACAGATAATGTACCCTCCCTTTCTTGTATATGCTCCTTTCCATTATCCCCCGGCCTTGTACTAACTCCATCATGCTCATGTGTTCTATCAGTAGCTCTAATGCTTTGAGTAGCCTGTTTACTTTGTCTGACTTTATTCTTGTTTTTAGCAGTGGGTGAACTAGTTAAAGATACTTCAGGCTTCCTATAGATTTGCATAGGTTTGTCCGGAGAATCATCTTTGCTGTCATATATGCTTCCAAGAGATCTCCTGTGAAGATATTCAGTAATTACTTGTTCATCAATCCCTGGAATAATATTCTGCAACCCAAATATATATTTAAGTAAACAATAGCAAAAACAATCTCAGTCCACAATAAATAAGATGACCTATTGAAATATTAAATAGAATATGTTCATTTTGGAAAAACAGGGGAATCAGCTGTATGGAAAGTAACTTGCTCTTTCCTCATCCTCAACCTATGCACCACCTAGCAGACAGAATTGTCCATAGAAAAAAAAAATCAGCAATATATATTTAGTGACCATAAATAGTATGAAGGCCTCTAATTTGAATAACATTGCATGTACACACAAATTTCTGGTTGGAGGAGTTTGTGAATACATAGGTACCCATCAAAGAGATCCGAGGAAGTTATTTGTTAGATGATGGACCAGGTAGCATTGGGGGAGCTATGGCCCTCAAAATCATAGTCAGCAAGTTCAGCAGAATCAGACAAAAAAGTTACAAATTTCAGATACAATCCAGTACATACTAATTATTCATTGAAATTAGACTCGATTCAGTCAAATTGAAGGTCAAACTGTGCTTCAGACTCTGTTTGGCTCTGATAATATATTGCATTATCGGCACAGGTGTTCATTTTTGTCTCGCAAAGTAAAGATAACAACAAGAAGAACATAACACCCTTCGCGTTCTCCTTAGTCTTTACATTACCTCTCCAAGACGTTTTACCCTCCTCAGCACAGCCTCCTTTATTCACATAATTCCATAATGTACCTATAGGCTATTATTATTATTCAAGAATAGGAAGAACACATATGATTCTATTGAAAGAAATTGTCTAATTCGTGTGAATAGCTATTGTGAATCGTGATATCATATCAGCTGCATCCATGACTGTTCTACAGTTCACTTATGTTGGATGTTGGAGATGGATTGGAGATTATGGATATTTAACTGTATCCATATTATTGTCACCAAGCCCAGAGTTTAAGCACCATGGGGTTTGAAGTTTGAATCACCGGCCTGTTGTTTTCTTAAAAAATCACATTTAACAGGATGCCTTAGCAGTTATGACTTATAATTATGGTTTATACTTGGCTTAGTCAAAGTGGGGTGAGGAATGAGTTGTTTCTGATATGGGCAAAATCCATTAAGTAGTATCTAAGAAAAATGCTGGCAATTGTACTATTTAAGAAAAAAATTCCCAACATTTGAAAATATTTAAGATGTCTATCCCTGAATTTTTTGTGAATCAAAATTGTCATTTAACATTTATGTATCATACTGAGTTTGAATTCAAAATTCAAATTGTTTATGGTATCAATTATCTTTTATTTTTGCTATAATGGGTGATGACAGATCAGCACATGGGAGGGAATATCCTTCTTGAACTCAAGACGAACTACCTGTGGAAGTGGGTCCTTAATCAAAATGACAGACTAGGGGATTCGGCAAGGTACAATTGTAGATAAAATGGAAGCCAGACCCAAAGGATACAATCATTTGTTCCCAAAAAGGATACAATTATTGTTGACCTTGAAACTTGAAGGATACAATTATTGTTGACCTTGAAACTTGAAAGCTACGTTGCACTATCCACTTTTGACAGTAAATCTTGAACTTTTGAGTATTTTAAATCAGATGATGAAGGTAACAATGATAAGAAAGTGTTGAAAAAATCAAGAAGGAAAGGACTATGAAGAACCTAGAGAAAATGAAAAGTACAGGGAGTTGTGACTGTAGAGACTTTTGTAAGAGCTTTCAGAGAAATACCATGAAGAGAACATTATTTTATTTATTTTGGCCTTTTGACTTAGGATCACAATAAACAATTATTAGAAATCTATATTTTAGATAAGTCAAAGCAACTAATGAAGCTCAGATTAAAGGAGGAATTGCATCTTATTTTGAGCAACTTTAGCTGCCTGATCTTTGTTATTTCATCTGTACGATTGAAGTGTTTCTTAGTTTATCTGTGTTTCTTTTACTTTCTTTTTTGGATCAGCATTTTTGGAACATAAAACATCATATTTATAATTTAACACTTGCAGTGTTCATAGATTTTTTATTTTGAAGCTCGGGCATCAATGTAACTCATAGTTTATTATGCATTCACATTATCTACGTGGCTTGGGAGGTTTATGCTAGCCAGTTATAATTTTTCACCCATAATAGTCTAGCCACTTGTGGCCTTGCTCATAACAGTATTGGCGTCATGTGGCACTCTCAATCACCCTCCACATACCCATTTCAAGAAAAGAATAGTATAAGTTGCTCATAACAGTATTGGCGTCATGTGGCACTCTCAATCACCCTCCACATACCCATTTCAAGAAAAAAATAGTATAAGTAAACTAATAATGGTAGGATTGAAATAAAATAAAAACTTTAGTGTCGTTTGGCAATAGAGCATGTATCAAAGCCTCTAGAATCCTATCCTGATTGAAAGGACCCTCGTAGAACATAATTGTCTCCTACAAGGATTGTAGTTAATAGAAGTATTGGTTACATGAGGCACTCTCCAAATCACCCACCACATACCCATATCAAGAAAAAATAGTATAAGTAAACAAACAATGGTAGGATTGAAACAAAAATCTTGAGTGTGGTTTGGCAATAAAGCATTTATCGATGCTTCTAGATTCCTGTTATGCTTGAAAGGATCCTTGCAAAACAAACACAAAAGAGAGGCAAGAAACGAAAGAGCTTTTAGTCTGGTGGGCAGCAAGCAAGAAAGCTGTCCTGTTCATCTAATCCACCAACATTCATGAACCTATTATAGCATCGCCTATAGTGTTGAACATCTGGTTCTAGCTAGCTCCCCTGACCATTCATATATTCCTCCCTCCAACCTTGAAAGGTGCCACGGAAAGAAATTAGGGTCGATGTGTGAGCAGCAGCAGAGCCTCTTTGTCTAGCAGCATCTCTTCTTTCCATTAGGCATACTCTGCATAGATTGATTGGCCATGAAAACCATAGAGGCCTGGATCAATACAGTTCAATCCTAGAGAACCCTAAATCAATTCATAGGAGGAAGCTACTAGAAAGGCACTAGGAGAACATAATTGTCTCCTACTCGTAAGGTGTAGTTAATTTTGTGTGGTGTCTCATTCACTCCACAAACATCATTCAGACTAGCATAAAACTACATGGCTCTTTTAAAATGTTATATTGCCAAATCACAAATCAAAGCATTCTTCATTGTTGTCATCTAAACTTTATTTATACTATATTTTCTTAATATGAGTGTGGTCAAGGGGGCTGAAGAACACATTCTAAGGGGAGTGAACAATAAAAGCCTATTAGGCCAACTATGAATACCCTATTTTCAAATACTACACCATTGCTTCTACTATATTTCTGGAAGGAAACTCATATTCTGCATCTACATACATTTTGTTCCTTGTCTGTGAGCATATAATATTCTGCTTCTCTCTACTTTCTGTTCCCGTCTTTGGGCATGTCTTTGGGCATATAATAGTTTAATTTCAACAGCAACATACAATGTGCATCTAGTTGTTTTCTGGAACATTTTCACAGTACCAAAGGAAAATGGAGGAACCATCCAGATCACAATTAAATTAATGTCCAAAACACACAAAATTAAATAAACTTTTCTTGCTAATAACTTTTCCTTAAATTATAATATCTTCAGCTGCATCCTAAGAGAATAACTCAGAATTTAATTAACAAAAAACCAAAAAGTCAAGATATTACCCACTATATATATAATGTTATCACTAATGTAAATACCATTCTGAGAAAATTGATAGGCAGTATATTCAATTTTGAACACTGAGAATTAGGGTTTTTTTGTTTGTTGAAATTGCTTACTAGGAGTATCTCCGCGGCATCTGAAGGCTGAGCTCGTTCACAATATAAAACAATTCTGGGAAGAACTTCTGAGTCGATGAGACGTCCATCACTGAGAGCTTTCCGCAGATAATCTACTGGGGATGACGGTGGTAAATTGTCCATAGTTTCGCCCAGACCTCCATCAACAGGATTTCTGATACCAAAGGCAATGTAAATGAGACTGAAGCGTAACCACCTAGCTTGTTTAACTGTACTAAAAGTACTAACAAAAGTTTATAACCTTCTCATACACATTTATCTCTGTACCATGGGTGTCATTTAAAAAAGTAGACTATAATGCGACTTTTTGAGATTCCCGGTCGCCATTCTCCGGCTGATTCTCCGACCGATGTGACCTCGCCGTCATCCCTTCCACCATAAATGCCCGGCCCCCTTTACCATGCATGGCCATGCCCTTCCATCCCGCATCGTGCATTTCTCTGGGAGCCCCGACCCCATCGCGTCAAACCTTCTCTGGTAGCTCGTGACCCACCACTTCGAGCTGGCACCCGCCATGCTGGCGCATTTTCAAACCGAGAGCTGGCGCCAAATACTCATTTTCGTTGCTCCATTGCTCCATTCGCGCTCCCTCACCTCGCAGGTCCTCTGCAACCCTCGATTAGCTCTTGCCCTGAGGAACCCATCTGTCGGATTTCGCTCGGAGACGCGTCAAACCTTCTCTGGTAGCTCGTGACCCACCACTTCGAGCTGGCACCCGCCATGCTGGCGCATTTTCAAACCGAGAGCTGGCGCCAAATACTCATTTTCGTTGCTCCATTGCTCCATTCGCGCTCCCTCACCTCGCAGGTCCTCTGCAACCCTCGATTAGCTCTTGCCCTGAGGAACCCATCTGTCGGATTTCGCTCGGAGACTTTTCGGGAGGTCGCGGGATCGAAGTCCGTAAGGGTGAGAAGCCTTGCCATATAAGATTCCATTGTTGAACACAAAAAGGAGGGAAAATCCCCCTGATAGACCTCTCAGAACTCGAAGGCGCGAGCCGAACTGCGACGGTGGAAGCAATTGGCCGGGCATGTCGAGACTGGGGCTTCTTCTTGGTAATTATAAACATTTGCAGTATCTCATATATCATTTTTCTGACAGTTCGATCGCTGTTCACATCAATTCATGTGATGTTGAGAATTACAGGTGAAGAACCATGGGGTTTCAGAATCCACCATGGAAAACGAGATGCGAGTGGGGCGAGAATTTTTCCACCTGCCCACGGAGGAGAAGATGCGCTACTTCTCGATGGACCCCAAATCTCGCATGCGCTACTCCACCAGCTTCAATGTTAAAGAAGACAAAACCCTCAACTGGAGAGACTTTATCCGCTACTCTTGCAAACCCTTGGAAGAGATGTTGCCCCTTTGGCCTGACAAGCCCACAGATTTCAGGTATTTAGGGGCGATTGAATTTGGACACTTTTACAGAACTGCTAAGGTGATCCAGGAATTAGTTGAATAATTATTAACCATGTTTGTTATCAATATTATGATTGTTATCAATGTTATGCATTTGGTTATTTTCTTGGGAGTTGTCTATAATGCGATTTTTTGAGATTCCGGTGACGAAATCGGGTGGAAGAAATTGAGATTAAATCATGATTTGTTGCAGTTAAAATGGTTTTTAACTGCATATTTGGATTCAGCACCCTGAAAAGCCCCTGGGACGCTTTGATTATGCAGAAACTAGCTATCAAACTTGCGATTCCAATAAATTGCTGCGGGATTTTCATTGCTGCGGGATTTTCACCGGAAAAACCGGCCGGAAAGGCTTTCAAAAAGTCGCCTTATAGACAACTGCATTTTCTTGTATTTGATTAAACAATTTTGATTATGAGTGTCTTCACAATTTTTTTTAATGGACTTCTCGGGTGGAGCTCCACTCATCATCAAGATGAAACGAGTAATATTTCTGATGGAAGTTCTACCCTCATTAGAGACACAGAGTTTATGTGGCCTTGATATTGGGGAAGCGACCACCAGAAATATTAGTCGTTCAAGCCAGATATATAATTTTTCTAAAAGGAAAAACAGATTAACAACATAAACAATTTTACTAAAATAATGTTAATATTATCAGACAAATGTTTCATAATTTCTGTAAAGATTTCCATGCTCATTGAATGCTTTACCAGGCTACGTCAAGCATTCAATCAAGATGCACACTTCCTCCCAAAGAAAAAACAGAATGACAACATACAAATTTTTACTTAAAAAAGAAAACAGAGTGACAACATAAGCAATTTTATAAACATATAATATTAGGCAAACATTTTCTTAATTGCTATAAAGATTTTGAGGTTCATTCAATTCTTTACAAGGCAACATTCATCTGGAATGGATTGCAGATTCTAAAATATTTTTAGAATCTGGTAAATATGAGTGAAATTAACTGTTTAACCTGGCTTTTATCTCTTATTTGTTGAATTTTAGAATAAGATAGTCATTCATTCTTTTTGGTAAAACAAATATTTTCTTAATTGTTGTAAAGTTATTGAAATTTATTTAATTCTTTATGAGGTAATATTCATCGGAAATGGATTGCAGATTCTAAAATATTCTTAGAATCTGATACATATGAGTAAAATTAACTGTTTGACTTTGTTTGACCTAACTTCTATCTGTAAAATTTCATAATCAGATAGACATTCACGCTTTCCGCTAAGACAAACATTCATTTTCTTAATTACTGTAAAGATTTTGAAGTTCATTCAATTCTTTAGAATCCATATACATCTGGAATAGATTGCAGATTCTAAAATATTTTTAAAATCTGATACACATGACTATGAGTGACATTAACTGTTTCACCTGGCTTCTATATATAGAATTTCAGAATAAAGACTGCTAAGAACTGCCCATATTATTCTCTATACCCAAATTTTCATGTATGGAAAGATTAATTAACTCCCCAATTTGAAACTGTTGGATTGTTCAGAAAGGCAAATGCAGAGTACAGTAAGCAAATTGGAGATCTTGCGAGGATTCTATTAAGTTATATGTGCATTAGGTTACAGTTTATTGGAGATTTTCCCTCCTTTTTGTGTTTCTGCTTTTGTTGGCTATACAGTTTGAGAATTTGTACAAAGGCAGTACCGATTGAAACTTGCAGAGGCATTCGTGATGTTTATTAATCTCTGATTCTTTTGACGGATTTTGGTGGGTTTTTCAAGCTTCGAGACTTGCAGAGGCATTCGTGATGTTTATTAATCTCTGATTCTTTTGACGGATTTTGGTGGGTTTTTCAAGCTTCGAGATTAAGTTTTTGTAAGGGTTTGGAAAAAAATAACTTCAATACTAACACTAAAAACTCTTATGAAATATATCAATAGCCTCATAAAAATGATGTGGAAATTTCAAATGGGGAGATTTTATAAAATTCTACATGGTATTGAAGCTTGTTATGTTGAAATTCCCTTCTTACGAAAGAGGAAGTTCAATATTTCAATGACAAGGAGTTGTGTTTGTTGCCTTATTTTCTTTAGAGATTGGAGTTGTATTTTTCACTGGGGATAAGTTCTAATTTACTCTGCTTGTTCCTTGACATGTTGATTGAGGTGTTCTTCAAGATTTGCAAGGATGATGTCTCAATCTTGGAGAGTGTAATAGGTAGAATATGCTTCCAACTTTGCTCCTTAGAAGTATACACCGCAAATGCTAATTAAGGAGGTCGAGCTTTGGGTGTTTGTTAAAAAAAAGTTTATTGTCTCTACCAATCTTATTCAAATTGGTTGATTACAAGAATGAGGTGGCCAAGGAAAAGTGAACCATTCTTGATTCAATGAAAAACTTTTTTATCCCTCACATTAGAAAGAATATGATTAAAGAGATATATGATGTTTTGATAGCTTTGTACAATAGTGTGAACATTTCTTATTAAATATGTTAAGAAATAAGGTCTATGTGATTTGCATGACTAACACAAACATTGTGGCAAGTTCCATGATGAACATCACAAAGTTGGGAGCTCAATTTGTTGCCATAAGGGTGAAATTTGAAGATGGAGAGTTGGTGTTTGTTACACCAAATGGTTTATAGCATCATGGGAACTCTTTCTCTAGGGTATCTATGCTGATGATAATTTTCCCACCTTTGTAAAGCTTTGAGATTATGTTGTGTAATAAGAAACAAAGCCAAAGACTATTTCAATGAAGTAGATCAAATTAAAATATTTTTCCTCGTTAGGAGGATGTGTAAGGGAGGCAACAAAGGAATGCTCAAGAAAGAGAAACATGAATTAATTTATTTGAACTAAGATAAGAAGGATTTAAGTCATGTGAAATATTTCAAGTTCCAACATAAAGGAAATCATGCCAACAAATGTCTAGAAAAAAAGGAAGGCAAAGAACCAACATAAACTAATTACCACTGAGTGTAGATGTTATATATGGAAATTAGACAAGTTTGAAAAGAATAAATTATGTGTGTGTGAAATCAATTCAAATTCATATTTACAATGGATCATGACCATAAGATTAATACATGTAGAATTAAGAGTCATGACTCTTCATGAGGGTTGCTCTTCATAAAGATCGACTTGTTACAAAAGGATATAACATCTAACTATCTTAAATTAAATGCCAACATTAGCATGTATCCTAATCTAAGTATGGTGCAAGGCATCGCTTCTTAAAATGATCCAACCTCAAAGCATTAGTAAGGATGAGTGTCGAGTCGATCCAAACTCCCAAATAGCTTCATCTTCCAATAGGTTCCTCCACTTAACTTACATTTTTATTTCTTTTTACTTTTGTAAGTAAGGTTTGACTATTATTTTTTCTAATGATTGATTTCATTTTCTTTATCTAATAATATATTCGCAAAATGTTTCACTGCGTATTTCTTTTCTTATGATTCTCTGCCACAATGAGTTACAGCATCTCGTCAAGTCAGTTCCTAATCCCTCCCAAACTCATCAAGCAAGTTGCATTATTTATTGTCACTATTAGGATCACCTTCCTTGAATATGCTCTTTTTTTCTTCTTCTTTTTAGAGCTCTATTCTCTAGACATTTCTTTAAGTAATCCATGTGAACCACTCTCATAATTTCTAGTTATAAATCTTATTTGGACTTTCTTCTTTTTATGTTTGACCAATCCCATCTTCTTCTCAATCCTTCAATCCAAATATATTAATGATGTCATGCCCCAAAGTTTGACCATGAGTATCTATGACTTTAGCAAAATATTTGACAATGGTTGGAGACAACCCTATAGCAATTTGTTTCTATTCATACTAACAAATACATTTTGTTCACTTCTTTCCTCCAACATAGTCAAACTATTATCTGCAACATATTGTCTTGAATTACCTAGTCCACTCCTTTGCTCTACATTTTCTAATCTTCTGTCATTTTCCATCAACTCTAGTTGATTATTTGAGTTATCACATTCTCAAGGTTCTTTTATGATAGCATTAAACTTTGCTAAACCGGAATGCATTTCCCTACATACATCTAGTATCTTTGATGCAAATAAATAATTTTGATTGCCTTCCTCCATATAGTTTTTCATCTTAGAAACATGTCATTTTGTAACTTCCACTTCTCCATACTTGATTTCATTATTTATGACCAAACAACCTTCTAAATCATAATATATGAAGAAGACCTCACAACTATTAGAGAATTTTGAGATCTAACATGGGCCTCTTAAAAAAATTAATAAAAGAGTTGTAAATTTTCAAAAAGAAAGAAGTACTTATTATCATGCTTTCAACTTATGTCCATGATATGTGAAAAAATCCCTCATGACCATCTAAAATAGATATATTAAAGAAAAATAATAAAATAGTAATAAATTTTTAAACAGGAAAGAAACAAATCTACTTTTTATCACATTTTCAACCTATGTCCATCATAAGTGAAAAAAATCCTCACTATCATTGGAGAAATTTTGAGATCTAAAATAGCACTTTTAAAGAAAATAATAAAAAATATATAAATTTTAAAAGAAAAAGAATAAAAACTACTTCTTATCATATTTTCAACTTATGTATAAAGTCTAAAATAATCCTCTTATAAAAAATAATAAAAAAATTATAATATTTAAAAAAAATGCAAATTATTTCAAATGTAAACATTTATCAAACATGTGAAAATTAAATTTTACATTCATTAACTATTCACTTTACATTATTTTAATAAACCAATCAAATAAATTAAAAACAAAATTTTACCAACTCCCTACCACATACAACATTCATTTCATTCATTTTCATAATGTCATGTTCATCAACCAAACATCACCATTCAACAAACATCATCATTCTTCCCAACAATGTCACATTTGATGGTTAATCAAACAAAAATCACCCACATAAAATAAGCATCACCATTCCACCCATTCATGTAATGTTAATCAAACAAGATCACCAACATTACTTGTGAATATGTTATATTCATTTTTCAGATCACCAACATTACTTATGAATATGTTATGTTCTTTTTTCAGTGACTACTATCATAGACAACTCAAAATATCACATTTTTTAGTGACTACTATCATAGACAACTCAAAATATCACATTAAAATAATCGTTGCAGAATGTTATTCCAATTTGTTCTTTTTAATTTTATATCTTGATATTTCTTACCCTTGTCCTCCAAAGTACTTTGGAAGCACAACTGCTGTGGATCCTGAATCTATTAAGTTTATTCATCCTATTTGGTGGTGAGATTGGGTACAATAGGTCCAATGTTTTGTTAGATCCAACTAACAATTGTTTCTGTTATTCTTTCACCAACGGCCTTCTTGTCTACTCCTCCGATGAAAAACAAGATGGTAGGAAACCCTTAAACTTTTTGTGTCATCTTCTTTATACTGATTGTCAATTTTGTCAGCTCGTTTTATTCAGTCATTTTTATTTTGATGGTTAATTTTAAAAATATTTTAACATTGAACTAATAAGAATGAGATGAATTTTAGAACTGTTAAATTGTAATTAATGGGATCTGATTTTAATGGGACTAAACGACTTCTTACCTCAACTTAATCACAAGACTGACATACTGCAAAACTAAGCATTGACAATCCTTGTATCATTACCCATAAAACTTGATCGGCGGAGACTAACATACTGCAAAATTCATAATTAAACATTGACAATTACTACATCACTACCCATAAAACTTTACTGACCGATAACGATTAATCTAATCCAATTTTAAAATATTCTCAAAATCAACAATCCAATTTAATTCAATATCTACTACTATTAATTTCTAAATCACTATTCCAGCCTTTTTTATATATTTACATTCAACATTTTTCTTTTACACAATTCAATTCTAAAAAAATTCTTCTCACACAAAGTTCTTATTAAATTTAAAAAACAAAAACATATATTAAATTTATTCATTTATTAACATGCTTAATTTTTGTGAAAACAAACTTCCATAATCAAAATTCCATTCATACAATGTCCTTACATAAATTAAAATAAAATTAGATTTATCTATTTACTAGTTCTTTCTAAATTTTAAAATTTAAGTTTATCTATTTACTAGTTTTTTCTATATTTTAAAATTTAAATAATCATTTAAAGACAAAATTTATTTCTCAAGATCTAACCATATTCATACTTTGAATTTGAAAAAATTAACCAAAGAGATCAGTCTCAATGAAATCAGAACCATCTGAATTCCCTTCACCCTGTTAAAAATTCAGATCCAACCTCAAACCCTTTTAACACTGAAATTCTTTAGCACAAGCCTATGCATCTTGAGCAAACACAATGACCCATTTGACCGCTGTAAATTTTGTAGCACAAAACTCAGATACCTGATTAAACACAATGAACCATTTGAAATGGAAAACGAAAATAAAATTGGAGGAATTGTATAAGAGTTGATAAAGTGTGCAGCCACAACAGAGCAGCCATGAGATCGATTTCCATAGAATAAAATTCCAAGAAGTGTCTGTTTGGGAAAATCACACTCAAAAAAGTTCCCATCCTGCAATATTGTCTAGAAAGAAAAGATTGCAAGCCCAATCCTACATATGACATATGGACATTGTGATGATAAAACTATGGTGTTTGCCGAGCAGAGAGCAGAGATAGTTGCATCCCTCTTTTGTCTTTCACAGCCTCAAAGCCTCGGGCACAGAAAAACCTGGTACTGCATCAATGCCTGAAGAAACTTAATCTCGAAGCTTGAAAAACCCACCGAAATCCGTCAAAAGAATCAGATATTAATAAACATCACGAAGTAGCGCACCTTCTCCTCCGTGGGTGGGTGGAAAAATTCTCGCCCCACTCGCATCTCGTTTTCCACGGTGGATTCTGAAACCCCATGGTTCTTCACCTGTAATTCTCAACATCACATGAATTGATGTGAACAACGATCGAACTGTCAGAAAAATGATATATGAGATACTGCAAATGTTTATAATCACCAAGAAGAAGCCCCAGTCTCGACATGCCCGGTCGATTGCTTCCACCGTCGCAGTTCGGCTCACGCCTTCGAGTTCTGAGAGGTCTATCAGGGGGATTTTCCCTTCTTTTTGTGTTCAATAATGGAATCTTATATGGCAAGGCTTATCACCCTTCTAGACTTCGATCCCGTGACCTCCCAAAAAGTCTCCGAGCGAAATCCGACAGATGGGTTCCTCAGGGCAAGAGCTAATCGAGGGTTGCAGAGGACCTGCAAGGTGAGGGAGCGCGAATGGAGAAATGGAGCAACGAAAATGAGTCTTTGGCGCGAGCTCTCGGTTTGAAAATGCGCCAGCATGGAGGGTGCGAGTGCGGAGGTGGTGGGTCACCCGCTACCGGAGAAAGTTTGACGCGATGGGGGAGCACGAAAATGAGTCTTTGGCGCGAGCTCTCGGTTTGAAAATGCGCCAGCATGGAGGGTGCGAGTGCGGAGGTGGTGGGTCACCCGCTACCGGAGAAAGTTTGACGCGATGGGGTCGGGCTCCCGGAGAAATGCACGATGCGCGATGGAAGGGCATGGCCATGCATGGTAAAGGGGGCCTCCATACACGCATTTATGGTGGAAGGGATGACGGCGACGTCATATTGGCCGGAGAATCAGCCGGAGAATGGTGACGGGAATCTCAAAAAGTCGCATTATAGACTACTCCTGTCATTTATATATTTAAAATAAAAAAATCCAGAAATAGAAAAATTATACCGCGAAGACCTTTTCAGACTCATTGTATACTCGTGTGGCTGACCTGGGCGTCTATTTAGCCTACCATAGGGCATTAAATGCCACTATGGCGGCGCCTTCACCATGCATACCCATGGGCAAGACCATGGGCTTCCATGCGAACATTCGCTGGCATCCGTGCATTTCTCCACCCTGGTCGATAAGACAGTCTACCATAATCGTTTAATGCAACTTGGGTACAGAAAAAATTCAAAATTCAAATGTTATCTCGGCCTTGGTTGGTTGATAAGACAGTCTACCATAATCATTCAATGCGGCCTGGCTACGGAAAAAATTCAAAATTCAAATGTTATCTCCATGGGTGCCCGCGAAATTTCTAAAATGAGATGAAATGAATCCATGGCAGAAATTTGGATTGAAGTGAATCCATGGCAGAAATTTGGAAAATCCACAGGGATCTCTCCTAGTATCATCCTCTTCCAGAGAAGTCGAAATATATCGTAAATCAGGTATGGAGCAAACTACGAGACAGGCGATCGATTGAAAATGGGGCATTTCTAGACATGTCCCTGGGTACTCCTTTGTAGGAGTGAGGATTCTCCTCCAGGTATTTATTGAACCTTGACAATCCAGAGCTGGTTGCGAAGGTATTTTATTAAGAGCATAAGGATGTTATCCTTATTCTCGTCGTGTGTGAGAGCTTCACCTCATTCGTCACCATTAGAGAGCAGGAAAGATAAAGCTATCTCCGGAGAAGCGTTTCCCTCTTTTTAATGCAATTTTCCTCATGAATGATGGCATCAAGTTGTTCCCAAATGGCATTAGCTCCTTGTTTGACCCCACTAAATCTTGTACCAGGTAGATCTATGGGAATCTGTAGCATAAATACAACGCATCACTCAAGCACAAGGCATCGTGGAACTCACAACTTATTTCATCTCACAGATCTTTGACTTTCGTGCTCTTCAAGCAATGGTTTGTTATGAAAGACATTTGAACAAAGTCTGTATCGCAGTTTGACAAATAGTTGCCCTTAGGTTTTGTGGAAGAAAGTAATGGTTTCCTTGAATATTTTATGTTCCAGCGAGACCTTGAGCCTGCTAATGGCAATTACGAAGACGACAACAATTGATCTAAAATGGATGGAAATCGCCCTTCCACTGAGGGTATGCCTCGGAAGACGGCAGCCTTTAGAGAAAACATTGCTCACTATCGCAGAGGAGCAGATTCTCAGCAATGGTGAGCTCACCGATGGCCTTTTACTCTCTACTTTCCTACGTTCTGTGGGTTCAAAGTGGAGTGCCATGATGGAATATTTGCGTCGGGGGAGTCTAAACTTTTTTAACGATATGTCTGCCACCATAGTCCTATTAAAATTTTACTTTACGACATCTGAGATGTTTACAGCATTTGAAATCACCGTATTACTTTATAGATATCAGTCATTTGAAAGGGCCGAACCATGGTTTGGATAGGAATTTGTATAATATCACGTCAAGTACACATGAAAATGGGAGTAAATTTTCACCTTTCATATACTCTGCTAAGGAATATCTCTGTACATAATTTTGTAACAAAATGGGGTTTGAATACTTCATTTTATTTTGTATCCGGTTTATATATTCAATTTCACTAAAGTACTTAATTCTATTCAAATTTCTATGGGATAAAGTTTGAAGTGTGTAAAGTTTACGGGCACTTACTTTTATGATAATTTGTTTGCATCATTTCATTGAAATTTCGATGTTGGAGTGTTTAAACTCAAAAAATAACTTAATAAATATTTCCCTCTTGAAATGCTTATTTGAAAGACGATTTAAGATTCCTTTTATATTTGTGAGATTATTTTTATCTTTATTCTTGAAGCAACCTTTTTACTCGTAAGATAATTTTTTAATGAAGAATATTTTAAATGAAACTACCCTAGCTTAAATATTTATATTACAATTTTCAAACTTTTTATAGTAAATAAAAAATATTTTAGTATTTATAATTTATAAAGCGACAATTTATAATTTAGTATCTATATGTATATGGTATTAATAAATTTTAAATCTCTATATTAATATGACAGTCATAAAAATTAAATCCATGTTAATAGATTATATAAAAGGGAAAAAATGAAATTTTATGTCACATATAATTTAATTTAAGAAATTTAGATAAAATATCTAGATAGTCATGCATAACCTTTTGAAAAGAGCTATTCCACCAAAGTAAAATAGAGAAACTTTTGGACAAGTATACATAAATCTTCACAATAAATCAAATAAATTATAGAAACTTTTGGACAAGTATACATAAATCTTCACAATAAATCAAATAAATTATAGATTGTAAATTAAGTTGTTAGAAGTGTCATAGGACTTGTGATATTAAGAATATATCATGATAAAGATAAGAGTTAAGATGTTAACTATATATCATAATAAAGTTGTTTAAATTTTTATTTTTATTTTTGGTATATTGTGATATTTTGATATTTTGTTTTTCATTTTTTTTTATATATAAATACAATTAATGTTTAAATATTTTAAAATATTTGAATTTTATGAATTACACAATGCAAACTTGATAATTTTAAAAAGATTTCACAATGTTTCAAATAAAATTGATTGGAATTAATTTACTTAGGACATATTTAATTATATTATTTTTTTGGGAATAAGTTTGTAAATATTATAAAATCATATATTAGTTTTTTGGGTTCTTATTTAATAAAGAGTTTCTATTTTTTTTAAGTGAATACATTATTTTTAATATTTTTTTCTTAAAAAAAAAAATATTTCCTATTATAATTTTTCTAATTATTATTTGCAAACAATAGTGCATATTACTAATCAACATAGTCTCACACCAAGTATTACGTTATTAAAGTAAAGGTAAGGAGGGTTTTATCACTTTTGGATCAAGTGATATTAGTGGTTCTACATGAAGCATAAGGACAATATTGCAACATTTATTGTAATTCCCATACATTTCATTATCAATGATGATGAAATACAAGACAATGGGATGAAGCTTGGAGTATGAAGCATTGTCCTTGAGTAGATCGAACAATGTTAGATAATTCTAGAGGTTGGCCTTAGTTTGGTGATCCTAGGTTTGTTAAGGACCTCTTTTCTAATTGTTAGAAAATCCTTCATTAGCATGAAGCAATATATTTTTGAGATGGTTTAGGGGAATTAAAGAAGGGGTTGACACCTAGAGGAAGACTTTATGCAAATCAACAACCTTCCTCGCACAAGAGAAAGACAAGGGATGTGAAATTTCCATGACCAGTATGCACCCATTCGAGCATTTTATTGTTTTCCAAAAAGAGGTGGAGATGATATAGAATGCTCCAATGCGTGCATAGTAATTATGAAAATTTCACATCCCCTGTCTTTCTCTTGTGTGAGGAAGGTTGTTGATTTGTATACAGTCTTCCTCTAGGTGTCAACCCCTTCTTTTACACCACTAAACCATCTCAAAAATGCCGTGTTCCATGTTAATGGAGGGTTTTCTAACAATTAGAAAGAAGGTCCTTAACAAACCTACGATCACCAAACTAAGGCCAGCCTCTAGAATTATATAACAATTTTTTATCTACTCAAGCATAATGCTCCATACTCCTAGCTTCATCCCCTTGTCTTGTTAATCAATAAAAAATATAATACATTTTTATATATGATTTTTATTTTATTTATTATAAAAATATTTTGATTAAAAAATAAAAATAAAAACAATTCCTTAGATTCATATCCATAAATGATACTCCATCTATTCCCAATTTGCTACACACACACACACATATAACACCCCTCAACCTTTAAGTTAATATGTTTCTACATTAAGACTGAATGGTAGATGCCATTATGAATTTGGCATAAAGTACGATGATGTAAAAAGGTTGATTGATAAGATGAAGAAAAATCTTCCCTTATATCAATCCAAAAAAATCCCTAGGGGTTGATTAATAAGATTTAATACGCTTGGAGAGAAAATCTATTAAATCACTCAGTGTAAGGAAAAACACTGAGTAAGGGCGAATAAATCATCACGGGAGAAAAAGGCAAGCTTTAAATAAAAAGGAAAAGACACCTTTTTTTTTTTCCTGAAAAAAAATAAAATAAAATAAAATAAAAATAAATAAATAAATTAATTAAATAAATAAATAAATAAATAAATAAAATAAAATAAAAAATTAAAAAATTAAAAATAAAAATAAAAAATAAAAAATAAAAAAATAAAAATAAATAAAAAATAAAAAAATAGAAAAGCCTAGGATATTGGATTGGCAAACCCTAAAAAGCGAGACGCCGCTGAGGAAAGATCTGCTAGGGAGGCAAGGATAAAATACTTGATCTGGAATCACAAAGGGATTCCTTGGCAATTGAATCTCGACTTGGGTGTGGGGAGACTAGTGGATTGGTTCATGGATGGAGGACAATGTATTTTTCTCAAGTACAGTTCCAACGATGGGTACAATGAGAATATCAAATGGATATAGTGAGCATATATGTTTTTATTTGAATTTTAAATATAACTTTCATGGGTTTTTTTGCGTTACATGTTTCACTATCATGCATGTTCTATTTGATAGTGTTCATTGACTGTAAAATTATATGCGTATTTGGATTCCATTTGGTTCTATTTGAGAGCTGGATATGTAGGTATTATAATGCATTTAAATTTTCAAACAACCATTACAGAACAAAATTTTAAACATTTAACAATTCATAATATTTGTACATGGGAATATGAGATCTTGACAAATAAAATAGGTATAGGCAAGGTGTGCTTGAATTCAAGGTACAGCCTACATGTTATATGAAAGTGGGATACCTCAATTCTCTAATTAAGAACCGAATGCTTATAGGGTTTTGTTAAATACGTAACCTATATGGTATATGAAAATAGGATACTTCAATTCTCTAATGAGATCAGGATGCCTATGGGAGCCTTGGTTGATGTAGTTATAAACAAGAGTATACTAAAATTCCCTTCATGAAATGATAAGACATGGTAAGTAAAGGTGGAAAAAATAAATCTTGTAGGTTGTGACGAGAAATCCAAAGTAAATGTATACTAGCAGAGACCTGAAAATAGTGATAGTACAGTAGGCACCCTAGTTAACCCTTGGGGTATTGATTGATACAATTAGGTGTTAGAAAATAAAAACATTGGTTGACACAATTTAGGTGCCCAAAATACACTGATAGGGTTTAAGTGTCAAACCCTTCCCAAGCTTATGTGAAGAGGTTATTAATTACAATAGAGACATGAGATAAGGGAAATGGTAGAAATAACTCTGACTTTGGATTATCGAATTCGTAAAATGAAATACTATAATGCAGAAAATCACTGTTAGAAATTTATTATGGTGGAGCGTACAAAAAACTAGTCTAATCCTTAGTAACGACACCTTATATTTGAATGGGTTAAATCTTCACTAGAGAAGAGATACATTGGTATAAGCAAACAAGCGAAAATTCCTTAGTAATAGGGTTGTACCCTAACAAGGCACTAGCCGAGAAAGGAAAGAACCCAATGGAAATCACCGAGATTTAAAATCCTAAATGGATAACTACAACTTTGTTGTAGCAAATATTTTACATATCATCAATTGATATTGATCCATAAATTTAAAGTTTATAACAGTGCACAGTCATAAAGGAACAATCTAGGGAAAATCTAATTTGCTAATTCTTGCATTCTCATTTATCTATAGTTGATAAAAAGAAAAGAAAGTAAATCAAGTTTCCATATCATCGTTGGAATATACATATGTACACAAACCTTGTACCTTCATTGGAAATGAAGGTTAACCATAATTAAAGTACTAAAGTTAGAGAGAACAACATAAAATATTACATTTATATTAGCTAGTCATAATTAAATTATTAAAGCCAGAGTGACTGTGGATATTGAAGGTGCGAGCGTGTTGGCCAATTTTGAGGTAATAGAGATAGTGGATGACAGCAACCTCTATCCCGCGCTCCTAGGAATTGATTGGGCTACTGATATGAACAGGGTAATCAACCTAAAGAAGCGAAAGATGATATTTGAGAAGAAATCACTATGCGTAATAGTACCCCTAGATCCTGTTGAAGGATCGCGCTATACGAAACCAATCCGCGATTATGAGAGTGATGATGATTTGGATTGTATCTATAAGATAACAGCATGAGACCAAGATTGGGTGAATCCCACCACAGATGGATGAATTACATGGGATCGTGAGAGTTCCTGCACTTTGGACTCTGATGAAGAGTTAGAACGCTAGCAGAATCAGTTACATGAAGTGACTATGCTGAACTACAACATGATGACCTGATCGCTGCACTGTGTCTCCTCATAGGTAAGAAATCTTCCTACTTATGATGGCTTGAATGAGGTAGATATCTTTTTGGATGCATTTGAAAGGGAGGTACCAGAAAAGCAGCGCTTCCAGGCATTGGATTGGGCACTGCGTGCTATGCCCACAAGATGGTGGGGTACGCATAAAGGAAGCTTTGATGATTGGCGCAAATGTAGGAGGATGATGAGAACACGATTTGGGAAGCCTAAGATGCGAATGACAGACAAGTATGATGGGCAGGATGATCCACGCGTGCATTTGGCCAAATGGGCCCAGGCTTATGGAGAAAAGCCCCAACCTAAATGGGTGCACTTGTTCTGTCACACCCTAGATGTTGTCTCGATGAACTAGTACGTAGAAACAGAGCTCCGCCATGGTACAGGTGAATGGGATATTTTGCACGAGGGATTCATAATGACATTCAGTTTTGAAGACAGGTTTGACTGTATTGATGAGGCACTACAAGAAGTGAAAGCAGCTATCTTCTGGATACCACATGATCCTTTGGACCTGATTCAGCCAGAGTGGGCTACTCAGCTAAGTCACGCGCTGGAATGCTATAACGTGACCATTGAAGAAGAAGATGAGGATCCACGAAAGATTAACATTCTGGAAACAGAGGGTCACCACAAGGTTAAAGTACTACAAATTGAAAACCTTGATCTAGCCGCACCATTGAAAACGAAACAAGTAAACATTGGTATGGAGGCAGAACCCAAATTCGCGAAGATTGGAGACTACTAGGACGATGCGACAGTGGATAAGGTCGTTGAATTACTTCGCGAATACCAGGATTTATTCCCTACCAAGTTTACAGATCTGAAGGGGATAATCGAGGACCTAGGTGTTATGAAGATCACATTAAATACTGACATGAAGCTGGTTAAGAAACAACCTTACCATCTCAATCTGAAGTATAAGGAGAAGGTCTACTTAGAGATAGACAAGATGCTCGCGGCAGGCATCATTGAGCCTGTGGAAGAATCTGACTAGGTAAGCCCATTGGTAGTACAGGAGAAGAAGCAGAAGGATGAAATAAGGATATGCATGGATCTCAAAAAGTTGAATGACGCTTGTGTACATGATCCTTTCCCGACTTTGTTCACTGATGAAGTCTTGGACAATGTAGGTCGCCACGAAGCATATTCCTTCACTGATGGATTCTCTGGGGACCACCAGATCAAAATCGTGCTGGAGGATAGGAGCAAGACAACCTTCGCGACTGAGTGGGGTTGTTTTTAGTACACTGTAATGCCGTTTGGATTGTAGAATGTGCCTGTGATCTTTTCGCACGTAGTTGTTGCTACATTCAAATAATTTATTCATAAGTTCCTGGAGGTATACTTTGATGATTGGACTATGTTTGGGCTGGTTAAACACAAGCTTGCGCCTGATGTTGGATACTTGTCGAAGGTACCATATCAGGCTCAATCTAAAGAAGTGTCTATTTTGTGTTCCTTTTGGGACCCTATTGGGGCATGTGGTTTGCAGACAGGGATTAATGGTAGATCCTGTGAATATCGCGGTCATACTAAACTTGGAAGCACCAAGAAGTGTGAAGCAGCTGAGCGCTACTTTAGGACACACAGGATATTACAGAAAGTTTATCAAAGGCTATGCCCAAATCACCGCGCCTATGGAGAAATTGTTGAAGAAGGATGTCACATTCTGCTGGAACGAAGACTATAAGAAGAGCTTGGATATATTGAAAGAAAAGATGGTCACTGCATCGATTCTAGTCTTCCCAAATTGGAAGAAGGAGTTTCATGTACATGTCGACGCGTCATGTATAGTGCTAGGAGCAGTACTGACACAGGCTGGCGGAGAAGGCTTGGACCATCCTATCACATTCACAAGCCGAAGATTATCCAAAGCGGAGAAGAACTATTCCACCACCAAGTGCAAAGGGTTAGCCATGGTGTATGCGCTCTAGAAGTTTAGGCACTACTTGTTGGGTGGCCATTTTAAGATGTATACAGATCACTCTGTGCTGAAGTACCTAGTCAATAAGCATGTGTTGGGGTGGAGAATCTGCAGGTGGCTCTTATTGTTTCAGGAGTATGATTTTGAGGTTATCATCAAGCCTAAACGACTAAATGCGGGACCAGACCATCTGTCGCGCATCGAAACGGGGGAAGAGCCCACTAATTTGGAGGAGAGAATGCTTGACGCACAACTATTTGCAGTGCACGTCGCAGATGGTCATTTTGAAGATATAATACACTTCCTAATGACAAGAACTGCTCCAGAAGGATACACTGTCTAGCAAAAGAAGGAATTAGTGGTGTGTGTGACAGAATTCTCTGCCATTGCTGGGCATTTGTACAAAATGGGGTCTGATGAGATACTACGATGATATGTACCTGAGTTTGAAAGAAGTAGCATCCTCGCGGACGCTCATGGGGGTGCCACAGGAGGACATTATGTAGGAAGAGCAACTGCGCAGAAGATTCTAAGCACAGGGTTGTGGTGGCCAACCCTCCATCAGGACTCAAAAGCATATTGCAAGGCGTGTAATGTGTGTTAAGGAATGGCAGGCCATCGTGGAGGGATGAGATGCCTTTGAATCCATATATGACGTTGCAACCCTTTGAGAAATGGGTGATCGATTTTGTGGGACCCATTCATCCCCAAGGAAAGATGGGGGCAAGGTACATTATCATCGCGACGAAGTATTTGACTCGTTTGGCGGAGGCACAACCTATGAAGGATTGCACAGGCACGACCGCTGCAAAGTTCCTCTTTGAGCATGTATTGACGCGATTTGGATGTCCGAAGATCTTGATGAGTGATCACGGTATGCACTTCCTGAATGAGACGATCAGCACGCTGATAGAGGAATTTCAGGTATATCACCAGAAGAGCATGCCTTATCACCCGCAGGCTAACGGGACGGTGGAAGCATTCAAAAAAGTGCTCGAAAACGCATTGACCAAGGTTTGTAATGCTCAACGAAGTGATTGGGACCTACGCATACCTGCAGTACTATGGGCTTATCGAACGACATGCAAAAAGTTGACTGGACAAACCCCCTTTAGGCTTGTCTATGGTGTTGAAGTGGTAATGCCTATGGAATATATTGTGCCTAGTCTGCGCATAACAATGCTCACAGGTATGATGGATCGCGTAGCCCTGGAGGAAAGGCTCGCACAACTAGATGAGCTCGAGGAAGAGAGATTTTTAGCTGGATTTCACCAACAGGTCCAAAAGCAGCGCAAAAAGGCATGGCATGATCGACACATCAAGTTACTTACATTTAAGGTAAATGACTTGGTTTTTCTATATGACAGTAAGTTTGATAAATTTCCAGGAAAATTCAGAATGCACTGGTTAGGGCCCTATGTCATTAAGGAAATTATCGATGGAGAAGTGGTACAGCTGGTCAAATTGAATGGAGAACCCTTCCCAGGAAAGGTGAATGGCAGTTACTTGAAGCCATACACCGGTAGTCCGGTCATGTGACTATATGAAGGTAGCACAGTCTTAGCGTTCCAGGCAGCTGAAAGGGGCCGCGGGACTATAAACTACACTACCTAGGTTGGGGAGCTGTGCGATTGGAGGATGGTGCGAAGTAAGGAAATGTCACAAGGTCTGTGACAGCGCGGAGGGAGTTGCGCTACCCAGGGAGAAATCACGCAGGTCAGCCAGAAAGTGACCGTTAAGTCACTATTCATGATTTGATAGAAGAAGTAAGGCCAAATGGAGTGGGCGGCTGACATTTAAGACAAAATTTATGGCTCAGATCCTTGAAAATCTACCACCAATCTGGCATTAATGAACCGATTTTGGGGGGAACGATTGGATTTGAATTCAAAATGTCCTATAAATTACAAGTGGTTGTCCAGCAAAAAACACTTGGCATTTTGTGTATTGAGTTGTTGAGCTCTCAAGCACCCATGAATCGAGAATTCTTCGAGACTTTCAAAGAGACTCCCGCATTTGCAAACTTGTCAGAGACATCGCGAGCACTGTTAGAAAGCGTTATGTCAGCACCCGCAGAAATTATAAATACGGAACAAGTAGTAGAGGAGCCGACACAGAAAATGGAAATAAAGGCAAAAGTAGCTATTGTTTGAGCAGTCATTTGAGGTCCTGAAAAGCTTGTAGGAGGACCCCAATATACATAGGCTAGAGACGGAAGTTCGCGAGCTACAACAGCGCTACGATGAGGTTAAGGGCACAACACGAACTGTCGCACTAACACAGAGACTAGCCAAGCTGTAGGAGGCCAAGCAGCTAAAGGAACAGGTGGATGCGGTGTTGCATAAGGAAGCAGTGTTGAAGGTGAGGCTAAAGCCCTGGTTGGAGGAGTCTTACATAGTGACAGGAAATATTGAAGGCAAGCTTGCGACTCTGCAAGCGACGCAACAAAAGCTTCAGGCTGACAGCATAGGAGCAGTGACCGAGCAGACAGTGGAAGACATGAAGCAGGCAGCAGCTCAGTGCACGGCCGAGGTTGTTGTCATACGGGTCGAGCTGGAAGGGCTTCGCACAAAGATCTCCGCGCCTACCGAGTGACTCGAGGGCAAGCCACGATGTTTGTGTTGTGGGCCTATTGGGAACGGGATCCCCCAAGGATAGTTTTGGGGCTAAAAGCCCATGTTTTGGTTAAATTTTGTAATAAACTTGTAAAGACTCTGCATTTTGTGGTTGCAGAGCGTGGAGGTGTCATAAGTCATAAAGGGTTGTCCGCCTTTAGTTTTGTAAAGTAAAGTCGACTGTAAGAGATCTACCCATGGTCCGCGGACCATGGGATTGTATAAAAAGGGCTAAGCTCTATGTAGTTTTGGAGACACACAACGGAAAGAATGTAAAAGAGTCATAGATCTGAAATAAGAAGTCTAAGTCTTGGGTTGTAGCGTAGGTAGAGGCTCTGCAGCTGAGTGCACAGAGGCCTAGGGTAGAAGTCCACAGCTGAGTGCGTAGACCCCTGCAGTTGTGTGCACAGGGTGGAAAAAGTTTGTAAACACTTGGAAGATATCAATAAAGAGAAATATTCTGCAATTTTTGTGTCTTTGTTCTGTTGATGCATCTTGATATGTTATGTATGAGTTTCCTTTATTATGCTTATATGATGCGCGAATGAATGCGATTACATTGGATAGCTTAACACAATCAAGGATATCTGTTACGCGGTGTTAACTATAATTATCTAATAAGATAAGTAAGACACTTAGAATAATTTGGGAATCTTCACGGTACACTGCCCTAGCAGCGCGAAAGTACCTGCGTAGCAGGTTAGGGCTGCGCGAAGGTCAATTGTACCCTTTCACAGAAGTATTGAAGGATGGAATAGAGGGCTCCTCTTGCAAGCCCTAGAACAAAGCAACCTGCGCGAAGGCAGGAATAAGAGGAATAAACCGAGATCACGACCATCTCATGGTGTGGAAACTTGGTTCCTTCATCCCCCCATACTGCTTCAGGTGAGACTTCAGTCTGCACTCCGCGGGCTGATGCCGAAAGGGCCATTAGTTTAGGGATTTGTTTGGATAATTAACGTTGAACCTGGGTCAGGCCCCCTCAAGCCAACAAACCTTCATTTACTAAAGGTTTGAATTTCACCATTAAGGGTTCCTTCTCCTTGCTTGTTGATGGCAGAACAAAGGGCAATGTGCAGAAAGGAGATCCTTTGTGGAATACTCCCTTCCACTTGCTGGTTGCATATACAGGTATGCTCCTTTTCGAGTGTATTCATATACATTTCTACGTACTACTCTAATACCTCCAAATATGGTAGGTAATTTATATTCTGGTACCCTCTTCCAGAAAGTTAGAGGTTTGGCGGAGTCCCATCCTTAACATGTGTACTACCCACTAATTCCTATAGTATATTTTTGTTATTATTTATGTATTTTTTTTTAATTACCAATCACCCTATCCAGATATTGATTGATGATTTCCATTCTTGGCAGGTAACTTCAGAACCTGTAGCTTCCGATTTCTCTCCTTTAAAGTCTACGCAATGGTCAAATTGGAGTTGCCCACTCACTAATCTCTACCGTTTGCACGCAGGTTGGATTCCTCCACATACTTTTGCTACTCAGAGGCGTTGTTTGAATCTAGGAGTTTTTTGTGCCTTCATCTTCCTTAATTATCCATTGTCGGTTCTTCTAGCCTGGGAAAATTTTATAGTTTAAAGTACTTGTGAAATTGTCATCTCTAAATTCTCAACAATAGAATGTATATTGATACAAGGAGGGGAATATAGTCGTCCAATTTTTGAATGAATTTAGCTTAACTTATCCTTTGTGGATATTTATGTTAAACACTTTTCTTCAAATAAAAAAATATGTACATTTTTCCTCATTAAGTTTGTATAATTGTTGTATTTATGATTTGAATGAAGTTTTTGGGTGTCCATGCTCGTTCGACGTGGAGTATATAAATGTAATATTTGGTATACATTAGTTTTATTTTGTTCACTCTGGCTTTAATAATTTAATTATGACTAGCTAATATAAATGTAATATTTTATGTTGTTCTCTCTAACTTTAGTACTTTAATTATGGTTAACCTTCATTTCCAATGAAGGTACAAGGTTTGTGTACATATGTATATTCCAACGATGATATGGAAACTTGATTTACTTTCTTTTCTTTTTATCAACTATAGATAAATGAGAATGCAAGAATTAGCAAATTAGATTTTCCCTAGATTGTTCCTTTATGACTGTGCACTACTATAAACTTTAAATTTACGGATCAATATCAACCGATGATATGTAAAATATTTGCTACAACAAAGTTGTAGTTATCCATTTAGGATTTTAAATCTTGGTGATTTCCATTGGGTTCTTTCCTTTCTCAACTAGTGCCTTGTTAGGCTACAACCCTATTACTAAGGAATTTTCGCTTGTTTGCTTATACCAATGTATCTCTTCTCTAGTGAAGATTTAACCCATTCAAATATAAGGTGTTGTTACTAAGGATTAGACTAGTTTTTTGTACGCTCCGCCATAATAAATTTCTAACAGTGATTTTCTGCATTATAGTATTTCATTTTACGAATTCGATAATCCAAAGTCAGAGTTATTTCTACCATTTCCCTTATCTCATGTCTCTATTGTAATTAATAACCTCTTCACATAAGCTTGGGAAGGGTTTGACACTTAAACCCTATCAGTGTATTTTGGGCACCTAAATTGTGTCAACCAATGTTTTTATTTTCTAACACCTAATTGTATCAATCGATACCCCAAGGGTTAACTAGGGTGCCTACTGTACTATCACTATTTTCAGGTCTCTGCTAGTATACATTTACTTTGGATTTCTCGTCACAACCTACAAGATTTATTTTTTCCACCTTTACTTACCATGTCTTATCATTTCAGAAGGGGAATTTTAGTATACTCTTGTTTATAACTACATCAACCAAGGCTCCCATAGGCATCCTGATCTCATTAGAGAATTGAAGTATCCTATTTTCATATACCATATAGGTTACGTATTTAACAAAACCCTATAAGCATTCGGTTCTTAATTAGAGAATTGAGGTATCCCACTTTCATATAACATGTAGGTTGTACCTTGAATTCAAGCACACCTTGCCTATACCTATTTTATTTGTCAAGATCTCATATTCCCATGTACAAATATTATGAATTGTTAAATGTTTAAAATTTTGTACTGTAATGGTTGTTTGAAAATTTAAATGCATTCTAATACCTACATAGCCAGCTCTCAAATAGAACCAAATGGAATCCAAATACACATATAATTTTACAGTCAATGAACACTATCAAATAGAACATGCATGCTAGTGAAACATGTAACGCAAAAAAAACCCATGAAAGTTATATTTAAAATTCAAATAAAAACAGATATGCTCACTGTATCCATTGGATATTCTCATTGTACCCATCGTTGGAACTGTACTTGAGAAAAATACATTGTCCTCCATCCATGAACCAATCCACCAGTCTCCCCACACCCAAGTCGAGATTCAATTGCCAAGGAATCCCTTTGTGATTCCAGATCAAGTATTTTATCCTTGCCTCCCTAGCAGATCTTTCCTCAGCGGCGTCCCACTTTTCAGGGTTTGCCAATCCAATATCCTAGGCTTTTCTATTTTTTCTTTTTCTTTTTTCAGAAAAAAAAGGTGTCTTTTCCTTTTTATTTAAAGCTTGCCTTTTTCTCCCGTGACGATTTATTCGCCCTTACTCAGTGTTTTTCCTTACACTGAGTGATTTAATAGATTTTCTCTCCAATCGTATTAAATCTTATTAATCAACCCCTAGGGATTTTTTTGGAGTGATATAAGGGAAGATTTTTCTTCATCTTATCAATCAACCTTTATTACATCATCGTACTTTATGCCAAATTCATAATGGCATCTACCATTCAGTCTTAATGTAGAAACATATTAACTTAAAGGTTGAGGGGTGTTATATATATGTGTGTGTGTATCACGTGATCTGATTTGAAATTGGGAATAGATGGAGTATCATTTATGGATATGAATCTAAGGAATTGTTTTTATTTTTATTTTTTAATCAAAATATTTTTATAATAAATAAAATAAAAATCATATATAAAAATGTATTATATTTTTTATTGATTAACAAGACAAGGGGATGAAGCTAGGAGTATGGAGCATTATGCTTGAGTAGATAAAAAATTGTTATATAATTCTAGAGGCTCGCCTTAGTTTGGTGATCGTAGGTTTGTTAAGGACCTTCTTTCTAATTGTTAGAAAACCCTCCATTAACATGGAACACGACATTTTTGAGATGGTTTAGGGGTGTAAAAGAAGGGGTTGACACCTAGAGGAAGACTGTATACAAATCAACAACCTTCCTCACACAAGAGAAAGACAGGGGATGTGAAATTTTCATAACTACTATGCACGCATTGGAGCATTCTATATCATCTCCACCTCTTTTTGGAAAACAATAAAATGCTCGAATGGGTGCATACTGGTCATGGAAATTTCACATCCCTTGTCTTTCTCTTGTGCGAGGAAGGTTGTTGATTTGCATAAAGTCTTCCTCTAGGTGTCAACCCCTTCTTTAATTCCCCTAAACCATCTCAAAAATATATTGCTTCATGCTAATGAAGGGTTTTCTAACAATTAGAAAAGAGGTCCTTAACAAACCTAGGATCACCAAACTAAGGCCAACCTCTAGAATTATCTAACATTGTTCGATCTACTCAAGGACAATGCTTCATACTCCAAGCTTCATCCCATTGTCTTGTATTTCATCATCATTGATAATGAAATGTATGGGAATTACAATAAATGTTGCAATATTGTCCTTATGCTTCATGTAGAACCACTAATATCACTTGATCCAAAAGTGATAAAACCCTCCTTACCTTTACTTTAATAACTTAATACTTGGTGTGAGACTATGTTGATTAGTAATATGCACTATTGTTTGCAAATAATAATTATAAAAATTATAATAGGAAAATAAAAATTAAAAACTCCAATAAAAATAATATATTTTCTTTTTTTAAGAAAAAAATATTAAAAATAATGTATTCACTTAAAAAAATAGAAACTCTTTATTAAATAAGAACCCAAAAAACTAATATAAGATTTTATAATACTTACAAACTTATTCCCAAAAAAATAATATAATTAAATATGTCATAAGTAAATTAATTCCAATCAATTTTATTTGAAACATTGTGAAATCTTTTTAAAATTATAAGTTTGCATTGTGTAATTCATAAAATTCAAATATTTTAAAATTAATTGTATTTATATATATAAAAAAAAAAAAAAAACAACAACAACAACAACAAAATATCACAATATACCCAAAAATAAAAATAAAAATTTAAACAACTTTATTATGATATATAGTTAACATCTTAACTCTTATCTTTATCATGATATATTCTTAATATCACAAGTCCTATGACACTTCTAACAACTTAATTTACAATCTATAATTTATTTGATTTATTGTGAAGATTTATGTATACTTGTCCAAAAGTTTCTCTATTTTACTTTGGTGGAATAGCTCTTTTCAAAAGATTGTGCATGATTATCTATAGATATTTTATCTAAATTTCTTAAATTAAATTATATGTGACATAAAATTTCATTTTTTCCATTTATATAATCTATTAACATGGATTTAATTTTTATGACTGTCATATTAATATAGAGATTTAAAATTTATTAATACCATATACATATACATACTAAATTATAAATTGTCGCTTTATAAATTATAAATACTAAAGTATTTTTTATTTATTATAAAAAGTTTGAAAATTGTAATATAAATATTTAAGCTATGGTAGTTTCATTTAAAATATTCTTCATTAAAAAATTATCTTACCAGTAAAAAGGTTGCTTCAAGAATAGAGATAAAAATAATCTCATAAATATAAAAGGAATCTTAAATCGTCTTTCAAATAAGCATTTCAAGAGGGAAAGATTTATTAAGTTATTTTCTAAGTTTAAACACTCCAACATCGAAATTTCAATGAAATGATGAAAACAAATTATCATAAAAGTAAGTGCCCGTAAACTTTACACACTTCAAACTTTATCCCATCGAAATTTGAATAAAATTAAGTACTTCAGTGAAATTGAATATATAAACCAAATTTGGATACAAACTAAAATGAAGTATTCAAACCCAATTTTGTTACAAAATTATGTACAGAGATATTCCTTGGCAGAGTATATGAAAGCTGAAAATTTACTCCCATTTTCCTGTGTACTTGACGTGATATTATACAAATTCCTATCCAAACCACGGTTCGGCCCTTTCAAATGACTGATATCTGTAAAGTAATACCGTGATTTCAAATGCTGTAAACATCTCAGATGTCGTAAAGTAAAATTTTAATAGGACTATGGTGGCAGACATATCGTTAAAAAAGTTTAGACTCCCCCGACGCAAATATTCCATCATGGCACTCCACTTTGAACCCACAGAACGTAGGAAAGTAGAGAGTAAAAGGCCATCGGTGAGCTCGCCATTGCTGAGAATCTGCTCCTCTGCGATAGTGAGCAATGTTTTCTCTAAAGGCTGCCGTCTTCCGAGGCATACCCTCAGTGGAAGGGCGATTTCCATCCATTTTAGATCAATTGTTGTCGTCTTCGTAATAGCCATTAGTAGGCTCAAGGTCTCGCTGAACGTAATATATTCAAGGAAACCATTACTTTCTTCCACAAAACCTAAGGGCAACTATTTGTCAAACTGCGATACAGACTTTGTTCAAATGTTTGTCATAACAAACCATTGCTTGAAGAGCACGAAAGTCAAAGATCTGTGAGATGAAATAAGTTGTGAGTTCCACGATGCCTTGTGCTTGAGTGATGCGCTGTATTTATGCTACAGATTCCCATAGATCTACCTGGTACAAGATTTAGTGGGGTCAAACAAGGAGCTAATGCCATTTGGGAACAACTTGATGCCATCATTCATGAGGAAAATTGCATTAAAAAGAGGGAAACGCTTCTCCGGAGATAGCTTTATCTTTCCTGCTCTCTAATGGTGACGAATGAGGTGAAGCTCTCACACACGACGAGAATAAGGATAACATCCTTATGCTCTTAATAAAATACCTTCACAACCAGCTCTGGATTGTCGAGGTTCAATAAATACCTGGAGGAGAATCCTCACTCCTACGAAGGAGTACCCAGGGACATGTCTAGAAATGCCCCATTTTCAATCGATCGCCTGTCTCGTAGTTTGCTCCATACCTGATTTACGATATATTTCGACTTCTCTGGAAGAGGATGATACTAGGAGAGATCCCTGTGGATTTTCCAAATTTCTGCCATGGATTCATTTCATCTCATTTTAGATCCAAATTTCTGCCATGGATTCATTTCATCTCATTTTAGAAATTTCGCGGGCACCCGCGGAGATAACATTTGAATTTTGAATTTTTTCTGTACCCAGGCTGCATTGAATGATTATGGTAGACTGTCTTATCAACCAAGGCGGAGATAACATTTGAATTTTGAATTTTTTCTGTACCCAAGTTGCATTGAATGATTATGGTAGACTGTCTTATCGACCAGGGTGGAGAAATGCACGGATGCCGGCGAATGTTCGCATGGAAGCCCATGGTCTTGCCCATGGGCATGCATGGTGAAGGGGCCTCCATAGGGGCATTTAATGCCCTATGGCAGGCTGGTTAGCTCTTGCTTATTAGTTATAAGCATATTTTTTACTTTTACCGTACAAAGGTAAAGAGGTAAAGAGGTTCACGAATTACTTAAAAGCCGACATTGCTATATATTCCGGGTCTAAAGCGTACATTGTAATATATTCTAGGGGTACACAGTTATAAATTGATTTTTTTTAATTTCCCATTATTTAACAGGAAAGGATAAAAATTTAATCGTCAAATTTTTTAATTATTCAAATTTTGTATTATTTATTAATTTGAAATTAAATTATTAAAAAAAGAATATATTAAGAGATTTGATTTTTTTAATGTATATTTCCATAGTTGTTAGTTTTGGTGTAGAAGCGAATTCTTGAAAAAATTGTGTTAAAGAGGTGAAACATTTGACTAATTAATAAATTAGGGTTTAAATGGAGGGGTGGCAGGAGCGGGAGGGGTAATACTAAGCCCCGACGAACAAACAAAGATCAAATACTCTTGGGCATTAGGCACGACAATAAATAAAAGCATAGTTACTAGCACTATGGAAAGGAATAGAGATTGCCATGTCAAGGAAAATTAGTCATTTAACTGTGTTCGAGGACTCAATGATAGTGATTAGAAAACTAAGAAATGCCAAAGGCAACTCTAGCCTTGGTCCTACACTACAGAGAATTGTATTGAATTTAAATCAATTTGAACAAATATAATATTTTCATATATAGCGACATCTGAATGTAAGGGCGGACTCCTTGGCCAATAGAAGAGCCACGTTGGAAGAAGGGAAAATGGAGTTGGATTCAACATTGACTCTTTTCGAGCCTATTCTATGAAGATGGCACATTGCTATTTTAATTTCCAAAACAAACATTGCAACAAGTGGATTCTCGAGCCAATCCCAAGGACAAAGATCGCCCATTTTTTCCTAATTTATAGACTCTAGGCTTCAGTTGGTTGGAAGGCACGTAGCATTAATCACAATTGGATTAATTTAATACCATGGTCAAATCCCTCAATGGATCACAATCCATGTTGCACCTGGCAATCTTCCATGGTAGAATGTAAGGATGTATGGCAACTAATGTCTATGCTTTGAGGTTGTAGCTCTATCATTTATGTGCAGGGATTAAATGATTGGATTTTGCATTCAATTATCTGCTCTTCATTGTTAGTTATCACCCTCTATCGAATGTGTCCAACACCTTCTAAGGCACAACAAGATCCAGAAATGGATTTGTTCGTTTTGCATATCAAAGCTTTTGTATTATGGTTTAGAGGACGGTGGGAATATATATTGAGCAACATGGCCTTGTGCTTGAACATCGTGGTTCTTCCAGTCTATTGAGGGCTCTAGAGTAGAAGAACCCAACAGATTAGGATCAACAAATTCTTCATTTGTTAATCAATACCATCCTGGAGTTAATGCTTGACCGAAATGGGCAATTTCAAAGTGAGATAAGGAAGGAGTTGGACTCCTTGAACATTCAGGTGGCAGCTTTGGATAATAGACCAAGTGGTAAGGTTCAAGTGACTGTGGAGAAACGAAAGGGATAGTGTTATGCTCAGCGTAGGCGAGGTTGAGACTAGTAGAGTGTCTGAACCAAAGAGAGCCAAAAGAGGCATGAAGAAAGGAACAACTAGCTTATCGGAATAATATGAAGCATCCAACGACATGGACAGTGGGAGAATTTTGATTTTTGCCATACTTTTGCTCAGTGTGAAGTCATAATATGTTTTGTAGGTATATTTTGTTGTTACGTGTATTATGTCATGACTACAGTCAACATCTATATAGAATAGTAGGCAAGTGCAGTGATAAGTTTAGGGCCTCAATTTTGTGGGTCGTTGAACCAAGTATTGTGTTGGAACATGATGCAATTTGTGGGCCCAAGAGTAAACGATATATGTAAGGGAACTGGGTCATAAACCAACCTTTATATATAATGCAAATGATAACCATTTTCTTGAAAATAAAAATAAAAATATATCAGGGTTTAAATTGATCTACGCTAGTTTACGTATATATAATTTTTTTTGTTTTTTCTTTTTTTGTTTAATACCTCTGATCCAAGTGGATATTGGTGGTCACCTGGTTATTCCACTTGAACCCCCACCACTGTTTCTTTCAGTTTCCTTAATTGTAGCAAAGTTTACTATTTTTGACAGTTTTTTGGGTCCTAAACTTCCAGAGTTGTTTTGAGGCCCTAAACGACGTTTTTTCTTGGAAAACATACATGTTAAAGTAAAAAATTATAGTCCTTGGATATATCTTTCTAATGAGGTATCGTAAAGATCATATGCCAATGTTACGACCCCAGGAAGTTGATGTACCAACTCATCATATACTCATGTGTCTGACCTGGACGTCTTTTAGTTACAAGCATATTTTTTACTTTGACCGCACTTGTATTTCTATACATAGATTGAGTAAAGAGGTTTAGGAATTACTTAAAAGTCGACATTGTTATATATTCCCGGTCTAAAGCGTACATTGAAATATATTCTTGGGGTACACAGTTATAAATTAATTTATAATTATTTTAAGAATTCTCATTAAATTATTTAATAGGAAGGGATAAAAATTTTAAATGTCTAATTTTTTTAATTTTTTTTTTTTTTCTCGGTAAAAGCTAATTCTATTAAGAAAGTGAAAAATATGTACAGAGAGGTTACATTTCGAGAGGAGGCCTCAGCCAGTCCTCAGCTAGAAAATCATGGATTTTGCAATATAGCCCTTCAGTCAGAATCACATTGAGGTCCTGCAGACGAGATGTAGCATACTTATGGATTTCTAGACCTACATTGACAACCAGTACCAAAAAATCTCCGATGTTGACAAAATCAAATGACAGAGTATACCAGTCATTAACTTTTAACTTCCTACCCAAGACCTTAAGAGCAAAAAAACAAAAGATAAGAGCAGGATGGCCACCCGGCCAGAAATTACTGTGCTGAACCGGCATGATTCGGGGACGGTGGCGCTTCCTCCCTTTCCGGACTGGGCGATGCTAACCAGGTGACATAGCCTTCTTCATCCAGCACTGGCTCGCCGTTGGGATGAGTGACCAGGTGCAGGACTCCAGAGTATCTGTGAGAGGGACCACAAGGTGGAGCATCTACCTGAGCTGGGGTTGAATTCGGAGTCTGATCCTGAACCAGGGCGCTTTCCTGAGCTAGATTCGGAGGCTGAGTTTGTTCAGGAGCCGGAGGGTCTTCTTGCTGACGGTCCGCACGATAAACACGCCCGGACAGATCCCCAAGCAGGATACTGTCATCTTGAGAAGGTTCATTATCAGAGGGAACAGAGCTGGAGGGATTACCTTCCTCTTCTGCAACAGAAACAGTGAAATTGATAGTAATAATAGGCCTGTTGACCTCACTCTGGAAAGAAAAACTGGAAGTCTGAAACGAGCTATTCGGACGAGCCCTCTCAGGTTCTAACGACAGAGGAGATGGCGGAATTGAAGAAATAGGATTAACAATCGGGGGTGCAGGATGAGCTCGACCTCCCCTATTACCATAATTGCTGCCCCGCCGAGGAATGCCACGCCTACGCATTTTGATAGCGGGCGCAGAGAGCTGATGAAGGCAAATGGAGTGCCAATGACCCAGAACAGAGGGAACTCTGTAAACCTCCTGAAGTCTCCCGCGCCAAACACACATAATAATGCTCCAAGACGGGAACGGCTTGGTTTTAAAGATCACTGAAACATTAATGCCATGGCCCGGTTGCAGTACCCAGAACCCAAGCGCCGTCATGGTTGCCATGCTTGAGATGAAATCAAACCAGTTTCGAGACAGCTCCAAAGTAAATGCTACCACCTTGAGCCTATAAATCCCATCTACCTCCTGTACCATACAGTACGCCCTGATGCCAGCAATGAAGCCAGCTGTCGGATCAGTGTGGCTTGACATTGTTACCTGGAGGGAGCACCCGCATCCAGGTCTAATTTTTTTAATTATTAAAATTTTGTATTATTTATTAAAAAATTATATATTAAGAAATTTGATTTTTTTAATGTATATTTCCATAATTGTTAGTCATGTTGTAGAAGCGTTTTCTGGAGAAAATGTGATAAAGAGATGAAATGTTTGATGTTTCGAGTGAAAATTTCAACCATCATGAGGGACATGAAGCAATAAAATTTGACCTTTCTTCGTAATTAATAAATCAAGGTTTAAATGGAGTAGTGGCAGAAGCAAGAGGGATAATACTAAGCATTGATGAATAGACAAATATCAAATACTCTCAGGCATTAGGCATGACAACAAATAATCAAGCAAAGTTACTAGTACTATGAAAAGGAATGGAGATTTGCATGTCAAGGAAAATTAGCCATTTAACTGTGTTTGAGGCCTCAATGATAGTGATCAAATCCTACACTATAGAGAATTGTATTGAATTTAAATCAATTTGAACAAATATAATTTTTTCATATAATGTGGCATCTTAATGTAAGGGTAGACTCCTTGCCCAATAGAGAAGCCACGTTGGAAGAAGGGAAAATGGAGTTGGATTCATGATTGACTCTTTTTTAGCCTATTCCATGAAGATGGCACATTGCTATTTTAATTTCCAAAACAAACATTGGAACAAGTAGATTCTTGAGTGAATCCTAAGGACAAAGATCACCTATTTATTCCTAATGTATAGACTTCGGGGTTGGAAGGAACATATCATTAATCACAATTGAACTAATTTAATACCATGGTCGCATCCCTCCATGGATCACAATCCATGCTACACCTGGCAATCTTCCATGATAGAATGTAAGGATGTATGGAAACTGATGTCTATGCTATGAGGTAGTAGATCTATTGTTTATGCGCAAGGATTAAATGCTTGGATTTTGCATTCGAATCTTTGCTCTTCATTATTAGTTATCACCCTTCATCGAATGTGTCGAACATCTTTAAAGGCGTAGCAAGATCCAGAAATGGATTTGGTTGTTTTACATCTCAAGGCTTCTGCGTTACGATTTAGAGGACAATGGGCATATATATTGAGCAGCATGGCCTTATGCTTGAACCTTGAGATTCTTCTGGTCTGTGAGGGCTTTGGAGTAGAAGAACCTAGCGGATTAGGATTGACAATTCTTCATTTGTAATAAATACCAAATTGGAGTTGATGTGGGACCAAAATGGGCAACTTAAAAGTGAGATAAAAAAGGAGTTGGACTCCTTGAACATTCGGGTGGAAACTTTGGAGAATAGACCAAGTGGTAAGGTTTAGGTGACTGTGGAGAAACAAACAAGGGATAGTGCTCTACTCAGCGTAGGTGAGGTCAAGACTAATAGCGTGCCTAAACCAAAGAGAGAGAGAAGAGGCATGGAGACAAGAACAACAAGCTTGTTGGGATAATATGAAGCGTTCAACGACATAGGACAGTGGGAATTTTTTTTTTTGGCATAATTTTGTTAAGTCTAAAGTTATAATATGTTTTGTAAGTTTATTTTGTTGTTAGGTGTATTATGTCGTGACTACAGTCAACATCTATATAGATTAGTAGGCAAGTGCAGTCATAAGTTGGGGTGCTGAGCCAAGTATTGTGCTGGAAGATGATGTAATTTGTGAGTTTAGGAGTAAATGATATATGTAAGGGGACTAGCTCATAAACCAATCTTTATATATAATGAAAATGATAATTGTTTTCTTTAAACAAAAAAAATCAGGGCTTAAATGGATTCAAGATAGTTTACGTATATATAATTCTTTTTTTTTAATTTATTTTATTGTTTAATACCTCCCCCATACCAAGTTGTAAAGCACTTGAATATTCTCAATGCAATATGTGTGTATGTGTGTGAGGACTTTTTAACCACTAGTCAAGGTTCAACTTTCGTGAGGATCACTTACTTTGGAAGCCATAGGGACACCTTGAGGTAGTGCTCAAATGTTTAGTTGCATGTAGAGAGATCATATTAATGGTCTAATGACCCATGCAAACATAAGTGGTTCAAAGCCCACCCCCATATCCTGCTTTTTTTTAAGTCAATTAGATTTAGCTTGGGTGGTTGGGAGAAATGTTGTATTCCTCCCCACTCGAGCATGTATTTGACATGTTGAGCCCACAATGAGCATTTATTATAATTGCTATGAACCTTGTTGTCTAAGCAATCACTTGAGGACTAAAACATGTATATTCTTTATTCTTTCTATAAAGATATTTCTCATGGAAAGGTAATATATATATATATATATATATATATATATATTTACTTATTTGATGTTTGGTGTCGTTGTGACCTTATATATATATATATATATATATATATATAAGGTCACAACATAACCACACCAAACATCAAATTGATGTATGAGACCTCCTCATTTGTGGAAAAAGGGACCTGCTTTATAATAGTGATGATCCAGGTGGATATTGGTGGTCACCTGCCTATTCCACCTATACCTCTAGTCAGTTTCATCTATTTTCTTGATTTTAGCAACATTTACTATTTTTAGCAGTTTTTGGGTTTTGAACTTTCAGAGTTGTTTTGACCCTCTAAATAGTGTTTTTTGTGGTACTCGAAGAGATCATTCCAACAAGGTATCGCATGCGCAAAACGAATATCATATGACCAAGTTCTGACCCCGGGATTAACTACCCAACTAACCCCAACGAGACCCACAAACTCTTGGTGTTTCATTTCCTGGGGTTAGGGTTTTCCTTTGTTTTTCAATAATAAAAAGGCCCTTGAGCCTCATTGTACCACAATTCAAAGGCATGTAGCTGCCACATCTCTTCTCAGAGATAAACTACCATTGCCCGAGTTAGTTTATTTCCATTTTGTATGTAAGCATATTTAAGTTCTTTGATGTTAATGAAATGAAGTTCTATTTTTGTTTCATCTCTGTATTTATGTTTATACCTATATTTGGTTGTGTTCCTATATAAGTCTAGATCAAGTTATTTCACTGTTAAAGTATATGGAGGTGTACATACTCTACCCCCCTCTGGATTTGAATATGTGACCTCTTACAAGGAAACACATGTTCTTAATCATTAGGTCCACTAAGCCCTCACTCATTTATGTATTATGTGTTAAGAACATGTGTTTCCTTCTCAGAATCCACAAGTCCAAATCCAAAGTGAAGTAAATTCAATGCACCTCAAATCATTGTGTGGAGGTGGGTGTGTTGTCCTAAAAATAAGGGAATCTCAAACATTGATTTGGTGTTTGACTTAGCTATGACCTTAAAATTAGATTATATATATATATTCCACGGGGTCTTGGATAGATGGTGATCGGGTGCTCTATTTAGACACTCCTTGATGTGAAGTCACCGGTTCAATTCCCCGCCTCGATCGGGGTGATATATTGGAAATGTTGTATATGTGTGTGTGTGTGTGTGTGTCGGAGAAAAATAGTCCCTCATACATATGTATTAGGCATTTTATGTGAAAACAACGGTACCTTGTAACCACCTTGTAGAATTCCCTTCTTTTCCTAGAGGATGGTAGTAATCATTTGCCCGTCTTCTCTAAAGGATGGTGATAACCATTAGCTAAATATGTACAAGTAACCCCAATGGACTCAATGAGGTCTGATCATAAGACGTGAACTTTTGCATGAAAACATTTACTAATTGAGCCAACCATTGGGGCTAAATGATGATGGATTTACAATTGTGTTGAAAGCTTCTTTTGTTTATTTATTCTATTACTTATGTCTATAATAATCACAATTATCACTCACTTGGATGGTGTCCATACGTTAGCACCACCACCCTCCACATGAACTAGGTGAGGATTGGCCTACAAACTATTGTATAAGGGATTATACACAAATGATGGGGGAGCAAGACGAGGGCATTCATGCCCAAATGAGTGCATCTATTCTAATACAATTGAATTGGTGACAAAATTGAGGTTATGAGCCATAATGGAAACAATAGGTGTTTGGTTGTTTAAGTTTCTTGAGGTTTGGAAAGGTCTAGTGCTTGAGTATACTCATGTAGTTAGAATATTCAACAATGAAGGAAGATCCTTCCTGGGACCTAGTTTCATGTTGCATCTACGTTTCTTTCGTTAAATATTTCACTACACTACCTCTTTTTTTTTTAGGAAATATTCGAGCAGATCCACCCGAAGGGATCACATCCTATCAGCTTATTAGAAAAGCCTAACCCCGAGGGTTTCAAGGAGAATTGACCTCATGACATCCCATTAGTGAGGTTCTTTAGCAACAAGAACTCGACCAATTGAGCTAATAGATGCTCTTGCATCAGATGTTCAAGAAGAGAAACGTTCAAGCAGTGAAAATGTGGAACGTGAGATAAAATGTAATTTGCAATTTAATGTTAAAGGTGATGAATTGTGTTATGAAACCAGCTCAAGAAAAGATAGAAAAGATAGATCAAAGCCTTAGAATTCAGCCTCTTCGAGGGGGCAACCTCCTTTACATTACATAAATGAACAATTCTTGGATGATACAAATGACAAAACCTCCTTTCTATATATAGGAGTCTAAGGAGTCACAATATAATCCAGTCGACCTAACAATAATAATATAAAGCCACAAAAATAACAATAGAGGGATTCTATGGGGCACAGAAATAACAATATGGGGGTAATAGGGGCACAACAATATAAATAAGGGGTATAACTACAATAGTAATGGGGTAATCACTAGTATTATAGGGACCCAACATGCCCCTCTCCTTCAAAAAAGTGTTGTCCTCAACGCTTGAGTAGTTCTGGATACTTCTGCATAAAATTCTCATCCTCCCATGTGGAATCTTCAGCGGATAAGTTCTTCCACTTGATAAGATACTCTGAAATTGATCGATTTCGTAGCTGTCGAGTTCTTGTTTCTGTGACTGCTTCCGGTTCCAATATAATTTTTCCTTCCTCGTCAAGTTCTGGCAATATTGTTTGAACTGGGAGCTTGTCGCCTATAACCTTCTTTAAACATGAAACATGGAAAACTGGGTGCAATCGAGAAGCTGCAGGAAGCTCCAATTTGTATGCCATAGTACCAATCTTTTCCAACACCTTGTACGGACCATAATACTTTGGTGATAATTTATTATCCTTCTTAGCTTGCTTTAGGGACATTTGCTTATATGGTTGTAGCCGTAGGAATACCCAATCACCTACATCAAAACTTCTTTCACTGCGATGTTGATCTGCCTGTTGTTTCATTCTATTTTGTGCCAACACGAGGTTATCCTTTAAGAGTTGGAGGACTTGTTGTTGATGTTCGATGTGATGTTCCACTGCCTGAACCTTAGAATTTTCTCTTAAATATGATGTGATGGATGGTGGTTGATACCCATAAAGTGCCATAAATGGGGTCATTTTTGTTGCTGTATGGAAGGAAGTGTTATACCACCATTCAGCCAGAGGCAACCATTTGACCCATTGTGTCTGTTTATCAGATACAAAGCAACGAAGATATCCTTCCAAACATTTGTTTACTATCTCAGTTTGCCCATCAGATTGAGGATGATAAGATGAGCTATGAGCTAACTGAGTACCAAGACAAGAAAATAATTCTGTCCAAAAATTTCCAGTGAAAATGGGATCTCTGTCACTTACAATAATCTTTGGGTTTCCATGTAGCTTTTGAACTGTTTCCATAAATGCAGTAGAAACTGTACTGGCTTTAAATGGATGTGATAATGCACAAAAGTGTGCATACTTGGTAAGTCTGTCAACTACCACCATGATGACACTCTTTCCCTCAGACTTGGGTAAACCTGTGATAAAATCCATTGAAACCTCCTCCCAACGTTGGCTTGGAATGGATAAAGGTTGTAATAGACCCGGTGTCTTAATTGTTTCAACTTTATTTTGTTGGCAAACCAAACATTCCGCCACAAACTTTTGAATATCTGATTTAAGGCCATCCCAAAAAAATTCCTTCTTAACCCTGTGGTAAGTTTTTAAAAATCCTGAGTGCCCTCCTAAGGGAGAAGTGTGCAATTCCATAAGAATCTTTTGTTTTAGCTGGGAATTCTTACAGAGGTATAAGCGATCTTTGTACCATAACGAATCATTTTGCCAGCTAAATGTATCAGAAGTACTGGAATCTTGTTGTAGCTTTCGAATAAGTGCCCACACTTCTTCGTCATTCTTCCATTCCTCCTTGCTTCGTTTATCCAATCTGGTTGGATAATAGAAATGGCACACAACAATGCTTCCACATCCTCATCCTTTCTTGAGAGTGCATCTGCCACCACATTTTGCTTCCCTTTTTTGTAGATGATTTCAAAGTCATAACCCAACATCTTTGTGACCCACTTTTGTTGCTCTTCAGAGGATAATCTTTGTTCTAAAAAGTATTTAAGGCTATCATGATCCGTTTTTACCTTGAAGTGTCTTCCCATTAGGTAGGGTCGCCATTTCTTAAGTGCATGGAGTATTGCCAACATTTCCTTCTCATAAATAGCTTTGCTTAAAAACTTTCCCTTGATTGGACGACTTTCAAAAGCAATGGGTCTTTCATCTTGCATTAGAACAGCACCAATTCCATTTCCTGAAGCATCACATTCCACAATAAAGGTTTTTGTGAAGTCCGGTGTAGCTAAGACCGGTGCTTGGCACATTGCCTCTTTAAGATGTTCAAAGGCCTTTGTTGCTTCCGGAGTCCATGAAAATGCATCTTTCTTCAATAATGTTGTTAGAGGTGCTGCTATTCTCCCATAATTCTTAACAAACTTGCGATAATACCCTGTCAACCCAAGAAATCCTCGCAGATGCTTTATGGATGTGGGGATTTTCCATTCCTTAATGGCTTTAATTTTGCTAGGGTCTACCTTAACTCCTTCATGAGATACAATATGACCCAAATATTCCACCTCCTGGACTCCAAAGAAACATTTGGATCTTTTTGCATATAATTGTTTCTCCTCCAATAGTTGTAGCACCTTGTCAACATGTTCAACATGATCCTTCCAAGACTTGCTGTAGATTAGTATATCATCAAAAAATACTAACACAAATTTTCTAAGGAATGGTTTGAAAATTGAATTCATCAAACCTTGAAATGTTGAAGGTGCATTGGTAAGGCCAAAAGGCATGACCAAAAATTCATAATGACCCTCATGAGTTCTAAATGCCGTTTTCGGAATGTCTTCAATCTTCATTCTGATTTGATGATATCCCGAACGAAGATCCAACTTGGTGAAGTAAATTGATCCATGCAATTCATCCAGTAATTCATCAATGACAGGAATGGGGAACTTATCTTTAATAGTGAGCTTGTTGAGCTCCCTATAATCTGGACACATGCGCCATGATCCATCCTTCTTGTGCACCAATACTACTGGAGCTGAGAAAGAACTTTGACTCGGTTGAATTATACCAGCCTCTAGCATTTCTGCAACCATACGTTCAATTTCACTTTTTTGGACATATGGATATCTGTACGGCCTGATGTTTGGAGGAACACTTCCTGGAATCAGATGAATAGCATGATCATGATCACGCATAGGTGGGAGACCTTTGGGAGTCTCAAATACCTTGGAATGATTGTCCAGGACTTTTTGGAGATCTGGAGAAATAGATGATTCCAATGTGGAAACATCTAGCGAACATAATTGTGCAATTACACCTCTTTGCTCCTTTTTTAGAAGCTTTGTCATGCCATTAGAGCTGATTATCTTTCCTGGTTTCCCTGCAATACCCCTTAATTCAACTTCCTTTCCTTCCACAGAAAATTTCATGAAAAGTTCTTGAAAATTAAAAGCTATTGTACCCAAGGATTGTAGCCATTGGACTCCTAGTACAACATCAGCACCTCCCATTGGAATGGAAAGCATTGGGCTAGTCAATACATATTCTCCCATGGATAGCTTGATATTATGGCACTTTCCAGAACAATTTATTGTTCCTCCATTTGCAATCATCACTTGACACTCTGGTGCTGGATATAGGAAGCAATTCAATTCTTTTGCTACCCTACAATGAATAAAATTGTGGGTGCTTCCTGAATCAATCAACACTATTACCTTTTTCTTCTTGATTTGTCCTTCTATCTTGATGGTTTGAGGAGTGGTAATTCCCGCCAATGCATTACAAGATATGGTCGGATTTATTTGTTCTTCATCTAGGCTTTGTTCCTGGAATATATCCTCTTCTTTTGACCTTTCTTGCTCCTTTTCTTCTTCCTCTTCACAATCTATGTAGAATAATTTCTTCTCAGCACACTTATGACCTTTTGTGTATTTGCTATCACAATTGTAACAAAGCCCTTTTGCTCTTTTTTCTTCCAATTGTTGTGGTGTCAACCTTGTAGGTTGTGGAAGACTATGGGCAACAACACTTCCGTCTTTATAGTTGTGAATGGTATGCTTCCTAGTTGCCATAATTTTGCTTTCCATTTTTCTTGCTAACCTGAATGCCTTCTCTAATGAATCAGGTTCCCAAAGGCGCACATCATGTTGGATATTATCCTTTAAAGACCCTATGAACACATCAATCCTATGCTCCTCTGGAATATCTTTTACCCTTATGTTCAATTTTTGGAACTCCTCAATGTGCTCCATTATTGAACCCTTTTGTTTGAGACTTATCAATTGGCTAAAAAAAGTGTTGCTTTTTGTATCCTCATAATGTGCTATCAATTCTTCCGTAAAAATTGCCCAAGTGATAAATTGTTTACGAGAACAAAGCCATTGATACCATACAAACTGATTTGGTTCCAAATATAAAGTTGCCATACGTACCTTTTGTGTGTTTTGCACATTATTGAGATCGAAGAATTGCTCCATCTGTAATATCCATGTGGCGGGATCCTTGCCATCAAACTTCCTCATATCGATTTTTGGAATGTGGTGATTCTTCGATCCAACATTAGCATCTATGGAATCATGATTAACATTTCTTTTGTTCTCATCATGAGTTTCCTTTACTACCTTTTCACCATTAGTAAGTATTTCTTGTAGAAAATTAGTCAAATCTGTCTTCAAATCTGCCATGCCTGTCTTCAAATTTGTGTTCAAATCTATCTTCAAATTGTCCATATTAGCTTCCATGCCATTCATCTTAGCTTCCACGCCATTTATCTTAGCTTCCACTCCATTTATCTTAGCATCTGTTAACTTTTGTGAGCGTGACATTTGTTGCACTTGTTCTTGTAATTTTGATATATCATGTAGCATTTCTTCCTCTTCTTCATGAGTCATGCTAGAGCTTTCAGGTTCCTTACTAGGTGTTTGCATTTTCTTTCCTCGGGGCATCAGTTACCGATAATAATGCTCTACTATGCCCTTTGAATTCCTTCAAAATAAATTTTCAAACCAAGCTTAAGCAAAAATTTAAAAAATCTACACACCTTTTTTCACTTTGTAGGAGCTCTATATTGCCTCTGATGTATCTCTGTACTTTCCAGTCATCTAGTTTTGAACTTGTGACCTGTAGTAGCTCTCTGTGTCCTCTTTCCAATGCCACAAGTCTGACGCAAATTGGATTCTCCAAGGAAGAGTTATGCGAAATCTCCCACAGTGACTTGATTATAGACTAGTTCAGTAGAGCTAACTTGTACGACGTATCGCGAGTCACTTTTTCGACCTTTGGATCTAAACAACACCCACAAGAAACTAAAGTCCGTCCTCTTTCTGTACCTTTTTACGAAATTTCAATCCGATCCTCAGAGAGAAAGTTATGACGATTTTCCCCAGGTCACCTGTTTTGAATGTAATTCAGGAGTCTGCAAAAAGACCAACTTCCTCAGATCATATCTCCGAAAATATCGTGCGAAAAGCTCTGAAATTCGGACCCAAGGTTCAGCGCCAATTCTTCTCAAATGGATTTTTTTTGCGACTTCTGAAACGTCACAGAAAAAAAGTTATAGCGAAAATTCCACGATGACCTGTTTGGAGCAGCGAAACCCTAGAATCCAAAGCTCTGATACCAAATGTTATGAAACCAGCTCAAGAAAAGATAGAAAAGATAGATCAAAGCCTTAGACTTCAGCCTCTTCGAGGGGGCCACCTCCTTTACATTACATAAATGAACAATTCTTGGATGATACAAATGACAAAACCTCCTTTCTATATATAGGAGTCTAAGGAGTCACAATATAATCCAGCCGACCTAACAATAATAATATAAAGCCACAAAAATAACAATAGAGAGATTCTATGGGGCACAGAAATAATAATATGGGGGTAATAGGGGCACAACAATATAAATAAGGGGTATAAATGCAATAGTAATGGGGTAATCACTAGTATTATAGGGACCCAACAAATTGATTTTCCAAACTTGTAATAGTAAAATTCAATCATAAACTAAATTGGATAATGAGATTGAAGAATTAAGAAAAATGATAGAAAAAAAACATAAACCAAGATATTGCAAGATAATGCATAAAGACAACAACATGATGCATTTGACTACTCGAGTATACATCAACAAAGGAGGAGGAGAATTGCAGCACAAAAGTTGGAAACCTGATGAATTAAAAGACACAACCATTGAAGCAGAAAAACAAAGAATGGATGATCAACAACATACTAAATTTTGGGATCCATGAGGAATTTTATAAACTTATGAAGATATATGGTCGGGAGACCATGAATTTCTTTTACCTGGGGAGTCTGATGCATGAGCATCTAACCTAGGGTATCATGTTTACTAAAGGAGTTAGTTCCTTAAATTAGGATTTAATTATTTAATGTATTTTCCTATAGTTTTAAGAGAAAATGAGAGTTATTGTAGTTAGGAGAAAATTCAAGAGTATTTTGGAAGAGTTGAGAGTTTTGAGGATTAGTTAGATCTCATCTAGAGATAAGGGATTAGGTTAGAACTTTTATGGATCATGAGAGATATTTTGGGAGTTTGTTTAGGATCTAGAACCCACTTTGGGTTCAAATGAACTTGTATAAATCTAGGTGAGCCCACGAGGCAAATAAGTTTTGGAGAGAAATTAATTTAATAAAATTATATGTTTGTTTCAATGGGTATTTTCCTCATATTTTCTCTACGTCACTAACCCTCGAGGCTTTTAAAGTAGATTTTTCTCTTCCTCCTGCTCAATTCAAGGAAGGGGTACACAGTACAACATATTTATGGATAATCCACATATTTCAGGATAACCATACATAGTCATGTCAATGAGACTTGAACCTGGGTGGGGAGGTTATCATTAAACCCAATGACCTAAGATACACTTAATTGGCACTGCACTACCTCTCTTGGTTCAATTGTTCCCTATTCTATTTCTCTAGTTCTCATCTTGTGAATCAGGCATTTTGTTAAACCAATTTGGGTCATGGGCACCTTATGGACTTTGTTTTTTAGCACCATTCCAATGATTAAATCTCCAACTTCATTCCTAACATGTCTTTGTAGTAATTCATTTTTCTCTCCTACCCTTGTCACATATGTCAGTCACCATCTCAATCATTGGTCTCACTCACAACCGAGTATCTCCATCCTCTGTTAGTCTATGAGTATGGCCAAGTCAATTATTGAGTTGAACCCTAAATATAGTAAACGAGGGTCTTGTAGGATATCAAAACTAGAAACCAAAAGCCATGTCCCCTAATATGTAAATAGAGTTGAAAGTAATGTCATGAAGCAACAAGAGATTTCTATTCTATATTTTCTCTCGAGGTCAAGGAGGAGATGACACACTTGGAAAATCCTATAAAACAAAGAGGAATGGGATAACTAGAGAATGAGTTGAGGAAGAATACAAGGGTTGGATCTCTGATTTAGGATTTTCCAAAACTACAGACATAAAAATTTCCAGGGTAACAAATCACTATTAGTTAGACAAAGCTTTTGTTTCCAAAGTTGTGGAGGAAAGAGACCTCCAACAATAGGACATTCTCCACAAGTTGGACTTGTTGGATAATAGATTTAAAACAATTTTGAAATCAAGCTTTGACATCAATATCATAGTTTCTGACCTCTAGAGAAATGGCAACAATAACATAATAGCTCTCGAAGGAACTCTATAATGGGAGGGAACCCCCTCCAATCTGATCCTTATTGAAGAAAAGACCTTGCGAGTGGGAGAAGCTCAAAAATAGGTGCCACAAGCACCTAGCTTTGCAAGACTGCTAGACTAGAATAACCATGTCTTGTTTAATGCTTAGTTCGAGGTTATTACTCCTTTATCATGTTTTTTTAGTTGTTTCCTAGTATATCGTTTGCACTACTTATGATGGAATCACGTTGGAATATGTTCAACATCTGAAGGTTACATGACTTCTTTGGATATTAAATGACGACTCTTTTATGGCCCATATTGCCTAGTTTCCCTAGTGGTAGGTCAAAAAGAGACATCATTGTACCATTTTTGTCTGATATTAATATAAGAACTTGATAGTTTACAATAACAACAACAACAAAATTACAACCATCACTACTATTGTTGAAAATGCAACAAGAAAATCCTAATTTAATTTTGTCCTTGAATTAAATTAGGAATAAAATTGTAATTCCATATCACAAGACAACTTGTACGATTTAATTAAGTTAAATTGACTTAGTTGGCTCAGTTAATTTGAGTTGAGGGTCTAAATTGAGTCATTTAGAGTGTCTCCTATATGATAGGAGCCCTGGTTGAGTTTATTTTGAGTTGTAATTAATTAATTCAATTTAACTAAGTTAAAGTCAATTAAACTAGTTCCAACTAATGGAGGAACAAGTAAGAGGTCAGACAGTGAGGTGTTGCTTCATGTGTTCAACTAGTTAACTGATGATTCACTCACAAATAAGTCATCCATGTCAGATCTGAGAGTTACCCAGTTGACATTGGAGTTCAAAGGCAGTGTACTATCAGTTGTATGTTCATCTGAATTGTACAGGTGGTGCATGTAGTCAGAGGAAGGCCTATGAGGATTGCGCAATTCATATCGAGGAATTTCCATAATTAATAGGGGGCTAATTCCCAAGGAAAAACACAAGGAAATAGGGACTTGGGCAAGCCAAAATTTGGTTAAAGCATTGTAATCTTCTCATATTTTCTGACTAATGCAATATATAGATAGCATGGGTTGTTAGCTATGGCTTTCCCCAGGAAATCATTGTGTAATGTGTTGATTGAATTCTTTCTCTTGTATGCTTTGTGATTTCGCGATCGTTTAATTATTTCCGCTAATGAGTAGATTGGATTCAAGTCTTTTGTTTTAGAAAATTACATAAGAAGTTTGAATCTACAAGGAATTTATGCATGGTAACAGGGCAGAAATTACTCTAGAAGAGGAGAATACGAGTTTGTCTTTTACGGGTGAAGTCGAATTTGTAGTATCATTCTTCAGAGCAGCAAGATTTCGTTCTACAGATTAAGACTCGAATATGCCCTTGAGGGTAGTTCGAACTATATTGATTAGAAGGACAGGATGGAGGCAATGTTGGGAGACAACCAACATAAGGAATTCATAGACAAAGATATTCCTAAGCCTCCAATAATTGATGCTCAAGATCTGGCAGAGTGGAGGAAATGTGTTGCAAAGGTGAGAAGGATCATACTAGAAGGAGTTCGAGATCATATTGTCTCGAACCTCCACGAGAAGGATACACCATATACAATGTGGCAAGCCTTGATCGGCTTGTTTCAAAACAACAATGACCACAGGACGCTGGCACTAAAGGACACGCTTCGAAAGATCAAAATGGAGAAGGGCAGCACAATACCATAATACTTGAGCAAGTTCACCTAATGTCAAGATGAGCTTGGGAGTGTCGGTATTACAGTTGTTGAATATGTTCTGGTCAACCTAGCACTTCTAGGCCTTCCTAAGAGCTGGCACAACTACCAGGATTTGGTAAATGGGAGGGAGCATCTACCAAAGTGGGAGTGTTTGTGGTCCAACTTGGTGCAAGAAGAGATAAGGCAGAGCACCAGAGATGGAACCTCATCCAAGCATGATGATGAGGAGAATTGTGCCTTAGCTGGAAAGGCAAAGAAAGGGATAAGAGAGAAATTCCAATCTAAAGGAGATTCCAGTCAAGGCGGAAAGAAGGACTTGTCAAAGATTAAATGTTTTTATTGTCATGAGTTGGGAAACTATGCCACAAAGTGTCCACACAAGAAGGCCAACAAGAAGCCATCACCAATTCGAGTTGGATTTCACCCTCATTTATTGCATGGTGACATCAGTGATCGTTAGTGTGTGGTATTTGGATAGTGGAGCATCATTCCATATGACCGACAACAAAGAATTCTTTAGTGACTTGGAGGAGAAGAACCTCCAGATGCACATCAAAATGGGAGATGATGGAAGGTATAGTGCGATTGACATCGGTATAGTTACTTTTTAGAGGGAGTCTTGTTCTCCTCTCACATCGAAATATGTCATGTATGTTCTAGTTCTGAAGAATAATTTGGTCTCAGTTGCTATGTTGGAGGACCATGGCTACAATGTGATATTTAGCAAAGGAAAGGCTTTCCTTTGTCACATAGCCTCAGGAAAATCAAAGCAGATCGAGGTTCGGGTGAAGAACCTCTACAAATTGGATGTAGAAGACTGTGTTGCTTTGAAAACAAAAGCAAAGAAGGTGCAAAGACGAGACATCAGTGAATTGTGGCATAGAATATTGGGCCATTTAAGCCACAAAGATTTGAAGATCATGCAGCATATTTCTGGGACTTCCCAAGGGTACGCTAGAGCGGAGAGATACATGAAAAGGGTTTACATTAGGGAAGTACACCAAATCCACCTTTCATGATAAGGGCAATTGATTGCAAGCAATCCTTGAAAGAGTTCACTCAGATGTGTGTGGACCATTCTCGACATCCTCCACAACCAAGCACATGTATTATGTAATATTTGTAGATGATTTCTCATGTAGGTGTTGGATTTTCCTCATGCAAAAGAAAGATCTGACTTTCAATAAATTTTGTGAATTTAAAGCACTTGTTGAGAAAGACACTAGCAGGAAAGTGAAGGCTCTCAAGAGTGTAATGGTGTAGAATATGTGTTGAATGAATTCAAGAACTTATGTGCATCAAAAGGCATTCGTCGGGAGTTAATAGCACCCCATAACCCACAGCAAAATGGGGTGGCTGAAAGGAAGAGCAAAAGTATTGTGGGAGTTGCACGGGTAATGTTACCTGATCAAGGCCTACTGTTGCACTTATGGGCTGAAGCATGCAACACAATTGTATATGTGTAGAATAGGAGTCCTCATTAGATTCTTAGGATGAGTACACCAAAAGAAGCTTTTTTAGGTAAGAAACTAGATGTGGCACACTTTAGAATATTTGGTTCGTCAGTTTACTGTCATGTTACCAAGGATGCAAAGAAAAAGCTAGATCCAACAACTGAGTTGGGCATATTTGTGGAGTACACTGATACACCTCATGAATATTGGGTGTACCTGCCATCTCACAGAATGGTAGTGGTTCGTAGAGATGTGAAGTTCAATGAAGAGAAGGCCATGAGATGTTCCCTTGAGAGGGAGCTTCAGTTACATGTAGATGAGGAGCTTTTAGCTCCAAAGGAAGAACCTCGGGATGATGTGCAGCAACCACATGCAGAGGAGAAAAGAGTGGAAGAACACATGCATGCAGATACTTCTAGAGATGGAAGGAAGCACACCAGAGAGGCTATCATATTTATGCATGATACTAGAGAGAATGTGGGAGCACCCACATCACAACGCAGATAGAGGTGGTCACTAGATCGGTACACTGGCTACATGGCTCTAGTGAGCAAGGGTGTAGAGATTGAGCCATCCTCATTCAAGGAAGCAGTGCAACAACCAATATGGGTTGATGCCATGGTAGAGGAGTATGACTCCATTATTAGAAACAATGTTTGGGAAGTGATCTCAAGACCAACAAACAAGTTAGTGGTGAGTTCCAGATGGCTTTACAAGGTAAAGCAAGTAGCAAATGGGAGTGTGGATAAACACACGGCCAAATTTGTGTTCAAAGGGTTCTCTAAGGTGGATGAAATTGATTACAAGGAGCCCTTTGCTCCAGTAGCAAGGTACTCTTAAATCAGACCTATTCTAGCACTTTCAGCACAAATGGGATGGAAAATACATCAGATGGATGTGAAGACAACATTCCTTAACAGAGTGATTGAGGAAGAGGTGTACATTGAGTAGTCAGGGGGATTTGAGACCTTCAACAGAGAATCGCATGTGTAGAGACTCAAGGAAAAATTGTATGAATTGAAACAAACACCTTGTGCTTGGTACACCATGATTCATAGCTATTTCATCAGGCTGGGCTTCACCAAAAGTGAAGCAGATGCAAACCTTTACCATATTGTGGTTGAAGGTAAATTATTGATTATAGTATTACATGTCAATGATTTAATTCTAGCAAGTGATGAGAAGCTAGTAAAATCTAGCAAAGAGGATCTTGCAAGAGAATTTGAGATGAAGGACCTGGGGCTCATGCATTATTTCCTTGGTATGGAAGTATGGCAAGGAGATGAGGAATTGTTTGTCTCTCAGGGAAAGTATGCCAACGAGATACTGAATAAGTTCCACATGGAGAGCAACAAACCCATGGAGAGTCCTCTACGAGGAAACTGGAGGCAGGAAGTTGCTACTTTAGGTGAGGTATTGGAGGCTACAATTTACAGGAAAATTGTGGGTTCACTTATGTATTTGGTGAACACACGACTAGACATATGTTTTGCAGTTAACCAGCTTAGTCAAGCAATGGTTAAGCCAACCAAAAGCTATTGGAAGGCAGTTAAACATGTGTTGAGATACCTTAGAGGCACCACTCAGTTTGGTCTTTGGTATAGACAGACAAAGGGAGTGAAGTTGCAAGGTTTCACAGATGCAAATTAAGAAGGGAGCCCATCCAATAGGAAGAGAACTTCAGAGGGAATCTTCAATATTGGGCTAACAAAAATTTCTTGGTATAACAGGAAGCATAAATCAATTGCACTCAGTTCAGCAAAACCATCGTACATGGTTGTTATTCAAGCAACTTGTGAGGCTATCTGGATGAGGAAGATCCTTGTTATGCTCTTAGCCTGCAAGACGATACCAGAATACCAAATATACAAAGAAATATACCCAGAACATAGAACAGTGAGAAATAACAGCAAGTATTTTATTATTCAGAAAGCAATGTTCACTTGCCTCTTCGAGGGGACAACCTCCAATAGAGCTGAGCTCAATTACAAAATAAGACACGATGCTCCTCGAGGGGAGTCTCTATCCTTTATATAGGATTCATACATGCAATACCATGGGGAAATACCATGGTTCTTACTAATACCATCTATCTAATACCATGGCCCATTTGCAACTAACTGTGGTCCCTTCATTAAATGCGGGTTAACCACTTACAATTATTAATATGGGCTTTATTGACTCTTTACTTAACTATACCTATGACTCAATTCTATTACATAAATAAGGGGGTTACAGTTGGACCCTAACATGCCCTCCCCCATAAGAATAGCCTTGTCCTCAAGGCTGAAGCTGCGGAAACTGCTGAAGGATAGTGGCTGGTTCCCAGGTTGCATCTTCTAGAGAGGTGTATTTTCACTTGAGGAGGACTTCCTTGATCATGCGGCCACACAGGTGCCATTCTCGTGTGTTAAGAACCTGTTCAGGTTGGAGCCAGATTGACCCTTCTTCATCCAGTTCAGGTAGACTGGTTTGAATTCTGCAATTGTTCCCAATCACTTTCTTGAGGCATGAGACATGGAAGACTGGATGGATTTTTGCAATGGGTGGCAAAGCTAGCTTGTAGGCAACTTATCCAATGCGCTGAAGTACTTGATACAGTCCATAGAATTTTGGAGATAATTTCTGACAACCCTTGTCTTTGAGTGACGTTTGCTTATACAGTTGCAGCAGCGATGTTGATCTACCTGTTGTGGAACAACTGAAACAACAATTTTCTTTTATTATAATATCTCTTTGCTTGCCTGGAGAATTTTCATTGGCAATAGACCAGATTTGTTTTAATATTAGCCTTAATCAGAAACCCTCTGTTAAAACAAAATAACAAAATCAGATTTAGCCATAAAAAATGGTGGAAACAATAATATGAAACAACTACTATTTACGCCCAAAACCAATAAAAAATCAATGGCTTTTCAATTAATATAACAACGGTCCCCTGGAGATGACAAGTGGCAAGCATAAGACTCTATCGGAACAATTGCATATCGTAAGTTTTAAACATAGTCGCAACAATCTTACGGTAAACATCCGATATAATGGATGTGATGTTTGAACTAAGCCATGGTTTATATGTGTATCAGATCCATATCTTATCCGAGATTAGAGGAAAGGGTCCGGGCCAAAAACAAAAGTCACGATATAACGAGCGGAGCCGATATTACAATTAAACCAATTCTATAACCATAACGGGTTCGGAGGTGATGATGTAGGCGGAGAGGTGACAGGGGGAAAGGTATGTCAGAGATTTTCCGATATCGACATTTTCTAATGTGGTTACATACGGGAGCTCCAACATGGAGCGAACGTGATATCTTTATAGAGCAGAATTAATACCATATCAAGTCCGACATAACGGAGCCTGATAGATATCAGAAGTGAGAGGGCAAGGTGCATTAGGATATCGGTGATGGATGTTTATCAGAGTATCGACAGAGTGATATAACGAAGGTCGAATCAGCGTGGATATTGAAGTATCGGCAGAGTGATACATCAGACGTTTTATCAATGTGACACACAAAAATCTCCGATATGTAAAAGCTATAGGGCCCCGATACATATTACAAAAGATTGAACTACAACCACTTGTTATAAGCCCTCGGCTATGTTATCTAACCATTTTATAATATGAAATGCTTTACAAAAATGACCATTTTTAATAAGAAGTGAATTACAACCGTTCAAAAGCCAAAGCCACTTGGTTTTGTTAAATAATGAAACTATAGCCACTATATAATAAAAAGCTTGGTCTCGAGGGCTAGTTAAGTGATTAAAATAAAAATATTGTTTACAAATATATATAAATATTTTACAAATAAAAGTAAAAATAAAGAAATAAAACCTATAAAACAAAAAGGTAAAATATATTATATACATATCATTAGGCCAAGGCAGTGAAAAATATCCAATTGACAATTAGGCACCATTTACAAACCAAATGTCCAAATGAGATCAAATGAGTTATGATAGGAAGATAAGAACAGATCAAACTTATTGAAGCAATCGAAACTCACAAAATCAAATAGTAATATGACCAACCATTCAATTAAAGGGTACCCATAGTGAAAATTAAGTGAATAATGGGGGTGTTATGTTTTTACCACAATATGACTACATGACTACATTGGGCCTGTGGATTACAAGGCCAATCAATTCATAGCACTGAGTGTAGGCATGAAGAGTCCATTAAATGAAATCAACCTTCTCTTTTCTCAATGAAATTAAAAGTGAATGAGAATGAGCATCATTGCACTTCTTAGAAAATGATAATTGTGAACACATTATGTGTAACATGCTAAGAAACTTGGTATTCAAATTAAGCGAATGATCCTAGTTAGTGATTTCCAACTATTGGATATCTACAAACTCTATTCACTGACAGTTCAAGGAGGATATTGTACATTGATGCTTGAATATATGGATATGAACATTAGGAGTCCCATCCTATCGATCTAGGTTTAGGAGAGACTAAAAATCACAATGTTTTTCACTAAATCTTTTGTTATGCAAAGTAATTGGAATTTTAGGTGTTGTTCAAGAAAGTATGCATGTAAGAAGTATTTAGATGTAATACATTTGGACATATGCAAACTCTATTTTTGAAAGATGTAGAGTTGGATATTTTATTTGAAATATAAGGCTAACAAATTTTGTAATCTCACTATTTAGCTACAACTACAAATTTTATGATACAATTTTTCTTAATTTATGTTAAAAAAAGAGATGGATAGAATAAATAATTTCCACAAGGGATGATAGGAGAAAATTTTGTTAGTTCTATACTATACCATATATTGAAGTAATAGGGTGAGTATACTTGAAGGAAATGAGGAGCACTAGGCAAAGGGCGACATGCTTACATGTTGGAATGGAGTGTATTCAAAATAGAGTTTTGATCACCACTTGATTTGAGAATTCAGTTATATAGTACTACAATAATGGACATTCATGGGGTTCCTTTCGAAATTGCTATGTAACTTGCTCTTAACGCCAAACGTAAATGCAATAAGTCTTTGCAACTACATGAAAGGTTAAAAAACATGGGAATTTCATATGTTCTTTCTATTTTTCATTCAGCTCTTTGGAGTAGAGCTTGGATTGCCTTGAGTCTAGTCAAGTAGAGGTTGATATTTTAAGAAGGAATTGGGATAGACACATAATTCACATTCTTATGACATCATTCCTTGATTGTGTGTGTGCAGATTTGAGGAACTCGTGTCCTAAGAAATAGGAGATCACAATTGCGCAAGGAAATACGGATTTGCACTATAAAATAGGAACCAAGATTTGCAAAAGGAAATAGGAGCAAGATCAGGGATTTGCAAGGCAAGTCAAGCTAGTTTAGTAGGAGAACAAGTGTGTTCTCGGAGGAACAAATTGCTTTGTACTAGATCCAATTGCTCAAGATCAATCAATAAAATACCACAACAAAGAAAGTAGGTTTTCTCATTTGGGTTTCCTAAGTGAACAAGCGTGTCAATTTTGTGTGAAATTTAGTTTTAGTTCAGTTGCCCTGTTGTTATTCATCTTCATAGTTGAGAAAATTAACAAAATCTACCAAGTGACAAGAGGAATCAAATATCGTTTCACTCTAAAAGAGGTTTGCATTTCAAGATATCTGATCCCTATTGGTGCTTGGTAGATTCAATGTTAAGAAAGATCTAGACTAGTTTAATTATTAATAATAATTATAATTATTAATTTTATATTTTTGTTTTTTTAATTAAATTAAAATTTTATTATTTCATTTTGACCAAATCAAAATAATAAATAGAACATTACAATATCTCTACCATAATCCACAAGGTTATTCAATTTTAGATTACCTCAACTTTAAAATTTATTTGAAAATTAAATTTTACAAGTCATTCAATTTTAAGATCAACTTTAATGTATAAAATGTATTATGTATCATGTATCTATTCTAAATATAAATGTGTTTGCACTTCCCTCATCCTAAATATAAATGTGTTTGCACTTCCCTCATCCTATCATTACAGGTCCAGTTGATCTATTTTGGTTATCCATGAAACTTAATAAAATTTATATTAATTTCTTAACAGCATATAACAAGAAATAATTGTCATGTGAAAATAATATACAATTGAACAATTTTTTAGTGTTATAATTAGCCACATATAAATTATATAATACATAAACATCTACACCCACCAAAATACTTATGTGCCATTCCTAACTCTAAAACAGGAGAGGAAGTTAGAAATGGAAAAACTATTAAAACATGTTAATTTCATCCTTGAATGGTGTATACAACTGAAAATTTTCTCACAACCTCCCTTTTTTTTTATTTTAAAAAAATCAAAAATTGTGGAAGGCCTATTCTGAAAAAGGCCACAACCGGTCCCATAATAAGACAAAATCTGGAAGAATCTTGATTATGTCATTGAAAAATAATATCTGCTAAGCACCATGATAAGCGAAAAATATACAGTTGAACAAGAAGTCTAAATCTGTCTGAAAGTCAGGTTTAGCCGTCCCGGACGCAACCCTGTCTCTTGATTTAGCCACTTAGGGGAAGTGTGCGGATTCACGTGAGATATGCCATGAAAAACGTGCCGGGACTCACCCCCAAAGATCAAAACGTCTCCAGATTCTAATAGGATTTTCTCAGCCTTATCTATATCCCTTTCTGTTCCATAGAGAAACTCTGCAGAGTCACCAAGAGAAAATGACACCACTGGTAGCCCTCTAAAAAGGCTTCTCCTACTTTCATCCTTGTCCTGCACAGCACATATCCAGATCAATTTTTATTAATGCATCCATAAATCCAATGAATGGCAGACAGCCCGTAATAAGTCACTTTCTTTGTTACTATGACCATTTTTGTTCTATTTTCGACGAGCCCCATTGACCTACTACTTTGGACATTGAATTCATTTCATTTGAAAAACAATTTATACTCACCTGATGTAGCCCCAACCTGCCAGTTTCTTTGTAGAAATTAACAATGCAAACATCAGGATCCATGTACGGCAAAATACGTTCTACATCTTCTCCTTTAAACTTTTTGTTCTTTCTGAGTGCATCATGAGATTCATCAATAGCTCTGTAAACCAAAGGAACAAACTCCGCAGGAATAGGTGGTGGCACTGCATTATCATAGTGACGAATTTGTCCATACGATCTCGATTCTGGGTCCCAGTCGTTACCAAGGCACATCATCCACAAATGCATTTTTCTGTTGCCACCAAAACTAGGTTGATAGAATCCTCCCTCGCCAACACCAAGTCTTTGACATTGTTGAACTATGTTAATCTGTATAATAGAAACAAAAAATAACTGCTGTTGGAATCTGAGATTTGCTTACACATCGCTTATGGGATAGTCCCAACTATAAGATAACAAAGAGGTAAACTCCAATTCGTTTATGACTATGAGGTAAACAAGACAAATGAAAGATTTATACAGATTAACATAGTTTAGTCATATGTCACCCGTCGACAATGACAATGAGTAGATCAAATAAATGCAGAAAAAATAAATATATTATTTGATATGTCAGTGGCAGTTAAGCGTTTTCAAATCTGATGTGGCATTTTCACCTTGGTAATCAAACAACGGTCTTAAAAGAGAATTAGTTTGTCAGCAGATCCTAAATCATATTACAAGCAGCTCTATAAATGATGTCAAAAGAACCATAATGGCCTGTGGAAATTCATGAAATGGTATAATAAACTAACGTATAAACTTAGGAAAACCCTATCTTAAAACTGCAACACACCAATTAGGGACACTAGTTCCTGCACCAATATATCATAAAATTGCAGCCATATTGAACAAGCGTCTACGTTGATTTCATAAGTCAAAATCCAATAGAGTCCCAATATAAATTCATAAACTAATAATCATTCAACAACTTGGCTGGTGGCAGATTCATCTTATTCATGCTCATCCTTGAAACTACAACTATCGTCTTTCCTGATAGATATAGATATTCAAAACTAATGAACATGCAACATTTTGGCCATCTTACTCATTTTCATCCTTGAAACTCCAATTATCTTTTCCTTATGATCTAGAATCTTCCAATTAAACAATTATATAACATTTATATCACCCAAGTAGAAAACCGCTTTCTGGTTGACAACGCACCTGATCATTTCGACTGAGCCAATTCTTCAGCAAGACCAAACCCGATTTCAAGACCTGGATTTTACTTCTTCCCTCATGATATTCAGTAATTTTATCATTATCTTTGCTCTGGACATATAGCGGGGAGGATAGCTTTACTGTATCATCTTTTGGCATGCAAATATCAAATGCATCTAAGATAGCCCTTCCTGTCGAAGAGTGTAAGTCGGAAAACTCATGCTTTACTCTTCCACTCCAAATTCTCATGCTGTCCGGTATTCTCTTACTTCTAGAGTCAATGCGCTGTCGAGATTTGCCAACGTCAATATAAACTGGGTGTGTTTTGATGTTTGGACTTGGCTCTACATGGAACTTTTGGAAATTTTCTCTGTTTGCAAAATGGGAAGATACATCTGTTCGCTGAATATCTTCATGAATATCATCTTCACTAGCCACTGAAACCTGTTTAGATATTTGTTCATTTATCAGTACATGTGTATACACCAATTTAACAGGAAACATTTCTGTGTCAGTTAACATGTTAGGTCTCTGTGTAAAGACCACAATGCAGAGCATAGAAAAAATGCCACCAAAAAAATATATCTGATTTTATTGAAATGAATAATACCACACAGAAAACACAAGGAATATCTATTAGTTGCACAAAGGATACAATCATTTGTTCCCATAGTTCCAGAAAACTTCCTAACACTTCTGCTTTGGAAACACTGTAGAGAGATGTTCCTAGAAAGGAACAGAAACTCAGTGCAGCATTGGTTTTGTGTTCAGATAGAAAACATGAAAAATATCGGAAGTGGTAAAAACTCAAGGCCATATATTAGGTATCACCTGCAGATAATAATCTTATTAATATCCAGCAAATGACCAAAATAGTTCAATGGGACTGAAACAAAAGTACATTTGACAAAAGCATCTGCAAGAGTGCCCAGGCCTACTCCAAAAGCATATTCACTATCCAAAAAGATATGTGATAAGAGCATGGAAGAGCTAGCGCAAGAAAAATACTAATGAAGAAAATAGGGGAGCCAAACGTTGACATAACAGTGAGGCCATAACTAAATGTCTGCATCACAAATGGAAATACAGGTAGGGGCTCTCCAAACGTTGACATAACAGTGAGGCCATAACTAAATGTCTGCATCACAAATGGAAATACAGGTAGGGGCACTAAGGAAGAGCCCCTATCACTCCCAGTCATTGAGATAGGACCAATGCAAAGCCTGACTGTGTCACCTAAAGAAGCTGGAGAGGACCCTACAACTTCCCTAACACTCTAGGTTGTCTGAAATAAGCTAATGATGGAACTCTGGTGGGTCATACTCTGTGCTGAACAGTTCTAGCTCTAATGTGTCATACAACTGGGAGCTGTATTGATCTGGTGGGAATCCGGGATCTGTGCTAAGAGTTGTGTTCAATATTGTGCCTGAAGCCTCAACGATGCCCTAATGGGAACTAACCTGCTAGTCATTAATCTAGGTAAAATACCTGAAAAAAATATGTATTCACTGTAAACGTCATCTCGTATCACCTTGTTCAATCCCTGTTTGGAGGACAGGAAGTGGCCAAGTGCATCCAGAGAATCCTTGAAAAGGGGGAGGCACTCGATAGAAATGTTAACGAACTGGAGGACAAAAGTTGTTAAAGAACTAACACCATCATCATCTAGGGAGAAGGCCAGTATAAGCAGAAGCAATCTCCTGTGAGGAGCAAAAAGCAAAGGAGGCATGCCACTCACACATTCCCAAAGCTATGTCACCAAGATATTGTAACATGTGGAGGAGCAAGGCCAATCTGAAAATAGTCTCAAGGCAAAGATGGTGAGCCCCAAACTTCACCTAGATGATGTCGTAGGGAATGCAATTTTGGGTTTTGCTGCTTGTACAACTTAAGGAATTGAAGGATAGATGGAAATCTCAGCTTTATGCTTTACATGCTATCACCTGTTCGATGACATATTATTAATATTCATTTTTAATAGGAAAAAGGGAGAAGTATCTTGAGTTAGGAAAAGAAAAATAGTCATCAATGAAACATATTCTCATCAAGCTGTAATTAAGGAAGAGAATTGGCAAAAAATAGCAATATAACAAGTAAAGCAAGATATATGGGCAGCAAATGCTCACATATAGTTTTGGAAGAGTCCTGGAATGCCTTCCTAAATTTGATAAAGAGAGTCAAGAACTACAATTATTGACATCTTACGACACAAGATTATGTGCCACCAAAAACTATTGTCAAAGAGTTTCCTAAAATGTCCTATTCTACATTAATAAGTTTCTCAATTGCTTTTAAGTTTTGGACCATTATTTCTGTTCATTCTCAAAGGAAAATCCAAGAACTGAGACAATAGCTATTCTGCATGAATATTGAGTCCTTCTAGGATATCTAATCTAATAGCTTATCTAAAGCTTCGTTGATTCTTAAAAAAAAATCTTCCAAGTCCATCTACTTTAACATGGCCTTCCTTTGCACTTCTCAGTTTCTTCCTTTTTAGTTTGGTTTGAAAAAAGCCTACTCAAATATGTCAGAGACAAATGAACATGAGACAGGTTTATAACTTTATGGTAAACCCACCTTTCTACCAGCTGGATCCAGCAACAGAACTGTTCTTCTCTGACTTACATTTTCAGCTTTCTCAAGTTCCTCTCTCTGCAGCTTCTTCTTCTCCTGTCACAGCCAGGGCAGATAAATTTCATGGCTATATATCAACTGCTCAGTTAAATTTATGTAGATAAAATGCAAGCCAGACACAGAAGTTCCTATGTTGCAAGAAAAAATGAAACCCACAAGGTAAAAACACAACACACCACATAACGCTGGCAGTGGGGTGCAATAATAAAGAATAAGAAATATTTCCTTTTCAAAATGCCTCAAATATAATTGCAATAAAACTTGAACACAACAGAGAGAAAAAATAGTAGGCTTTCAGCTTTCACTAAAGAAAACAATATAGAGCGAAGGGCATGCACGTCATATACAGGGCAACATACATAACACACATGAAGCATCCTTCTTGTTTTGGTGCTTGGTAGGCATTCATTATGAGTATTCAAGATCATCAGCTTTATAGGTGAAAAACACTTTTACAAAACTGCTTTGTATCCACAGAATTCAAGTTATATACATTTGTATATGGAAAATTTGTCAATTGGGATTATTTTGGGTGGTTGGGAGGAATGGTTGTCATCCTCCCCACCCAGGTTCAATGCCCAAAAGTGGCATGTTGAGCTCATATGCAGTATATTTGTACTTTTGTTGTAATGGCTTTGAGCCTTATTGCTGAATGGCCTTAAGCCCTAAAGACTATATTACCCTTGCCTACATTTTGGAGGGTGAAGTGCTTCATTACATGGAAAAGAAAACTCAAGATGGAATATTAATAAGAAGTTCAAGAATCTAAAAAACATTATCCACTTGCTTTGGAATGAACACTGGTTAAAATATACTACAAATACATACCTCAGGTGATAACCAAGAATTCCCATCAATATTGAAGTAATCACTTTGATCGTCAATAATAGTTGTCTGTGACTTTTCATTGCGGTCGTAAGCTAGAAGTTTATTCTTCAAAACATTCGCTTTCTCTTCTGATTCTGATATCTGTTCTGAAGGCCCTCTGAAATGTTGTATGGGTCGGTCATGGTGCCAAACCTCACTCCCACAAAAACTGCAGGGACCTTCACCCTCCTGCTCACAGATAACCTTACCACAACCAAGGCAATTGTTCAGTAAATTGTGCCTCCTGGCTTGACAATCACATGGCTCACCACGCCTCAAGTTCTGTAGAGGAACAGATAATGTACCCTCTCTTTCTTGTATATGCTCCTTTCCATTATCCCCCGGCCTCGTACTAACTCCATCATGCTCATGTGTTCTATCAGTAGCTCTAATGCTTTGAGTAGCCTGTTTACTTTGTCTGACTTTATTCTTGTTTTTACCAGTGGATGAACTAGTCGAAGATACTTCAGGCTTCCTATAGACTCGCATAGGTTTGTCCGGAGAATCATCTTTGCTGTCATATACGCTTCCAAGAGATCTCCTGTGAAGATATTCAGTAATTACTTGTTCACCATTCCCTGGAATCATATTCTGCAACCCAAATATATATTTAAGTAAACAACAGCAAAAACAATCTCAGTCCACAATAAATAAGATGACCTATTGAAATATTAAATAGAATATGTTCATTTTGGAAAAACAGGGGAATCAGCTGTATGGACAGTAACTTGCTCTTTCCTCATCCTCAACCCATGCACCACCTAGCAGACAGAATTGTCCATAGAAAAAAAAATTCAGCAATATATATTTAGTGACCATAAATAGTATGAAGGCCTCTAATTTGAATAACATTGCATGTACACACAAATTTCTGGTTGGAGGAGTTTGTGAATACATAGATACCCATCAAAGAGATCCGAGGAAGTTATTTGTTAGATGATGGACTAGGTAGCACTGGGGGAGCTATGGCCCTCAAAATCATAGTCAGCAAGTTCAGCAGAATCAGACAAAAAAGTTACAAATTTCAGATACAATCCAGTACATACTAATTATTCATTGAAATTAGACTCGATTCAGTCAAACTGAAGGTCAGACTGTGTTTCAGACTCTGTTTGGCTTTGATAATATATTGCATTATCAGCACAGGTGTTCATTTTTGTCTCGCCCAGTAAAGATAACAACAAGAAGAACATAACACCCTTCGCGTTCTCCTTAGTCTTTACATTACCTCTCCAAGACATTTTACCCACCTCAGCACAGCCTCCATTATTCATATAATTCCATAATGTACCTATTATTATTATTCAAGAATGAAAGAACACGTATGATTCTATTGAAAGAAATTGTCTAATTCGTGTGAATAGCTATTGTGAATCGTGATATCATATCAGCTGCATCCATGACTGTTCTACAGTTCACTTATGTTGGATGTTGGAGATGGATTGGAGATTAATTATGGATATTCAACTGTATCCATATTATTGTCACCAAGCCCAGAGTTTAAGCACCATGGGGTTTGAAGTTTGAACCACTGGCCTGTTGTTTTCTTTAAAAATCACATTTAACAGGATGCCTTATAATTATGGTTTATACTTGGCTTAGTCAAAGTGGAGTGAGGAATGAGTTGTTTCTGATATGGGCAAAATCCATTAAGTAGTATCTAAGAAAAATGCTGGCAATTGTCCTAGTTAAGAAAAAAATTCCCAACATTTGAAAATATCTAAGATGTCTATCCCTGAATTTTTTGTGAATGAAAATTGTCATTTAACATTTCTCTATCATACTGAGTTTGAATTCAAAATTCAAATTGTTTATGGTATCAATTATCTTTTATTTTTGCTATAATGGGTGATGACAGATCAGCACATGGGCGGGAATATCCTTCTAGAACTCAAGATGAACTACCTGTGGAAGTGGATCCTTAATCAAAATGACAGACTAGTTCAGCAACGTACAATTGTAGATAAAATGGAAGCCAGACAGAAAGGATACAATCATTTGTTCCCAAAAAGGATACAATTATTGTTGACCTTGAAACTTGAAAGCTACGTTGCACTATCCACTTTTGACAGTAAATCTTGAACTTTTGAGTATTTTAAATCAGATAATGAAGGTAACAATGATAAGAAAGTGTTGAAAAAATCAAGAAGGAAAGGACTATGAAGAACCTAGAGAAAATGAAAAGTACAGAGAGTTGTGACTGTAGAGACTTTTGTAAGAGCTTTCAGAGAAATACCATGAAGAGAACATTATTTTATTTATTTTGGCTTTTTGACTTAGGATCACAATAAACAATTATTAGAAATCTATATTTTAGATAAGTCAAAGCAACTAATCAAGCTTAGATTAAAGGAGGAATTGCATCTTATTTTGAGCAACTTTAGCTGCCTGATCTTTGTTATTTCATCTGTACGATTGAAGTGTTTCTTAGTTTATCTCTGTTTCTTTTACTTTCTTTATTATGCATTCACATTATCAACGTGGCTTGGGAGGTTTACGCTAGCCAGTTATAATTTTTTACCCATAATAGTCTAGGCACTTGTGGCCTTGCTCATAACAGTATTGGCGTCATGTGGCACTCTCAATGACCCTCCACATACCCATTTCAAGAAAAAAATAGTACAAGTAAACTAATAATGGTAGGATTGAAATAAAAAAAAAAAAAAAAAAAACTTTAGTGTCGTTTGGCAATAAAGCATGTATCAAAGCCTCTAGAATCCTATCCTGATTGAAAGGACCCTCGTAGAACATAATTGTCTCCTACAAGGATTATAGTTAATAGAAGTATTGCTTACATGAGGCACTTTCCAAATCACCCACCACATACCCATATCAAGAGAAAATAGTATAAGTAAACAAATAATGGTAGGATTGAAACAAAAATCTTGAGTGTGGTTTGGCAATAAAGCATTTATCGATGCTTCTAGATTCCTGTTATGCTTGAAAGGATCCTTGCAAAACAAACACAAAAGGGAGGCAAGAAACGAAAGAGCTTTTAGTCTGGTGGGCAGCAAGCAAGAAAGCTGTCCTGTTCATCTAATCCACCAACATTCATGAACCTATCCTTGCAAAACAAACACAAAAGGGAGGCAAGAAACGAAAGAGCTTTTAGTCTGGTGGGCAGCAAGCAAGAAAGCTGTCCTGTTCATCTAATCCACCAACATTCATGAACCTATTATAGCATCGCCTATAGTGTTGAACATTTGGTTCTAGCTAGCTCCCCTGACCATTCATATATTCCTCCCTCCAACCTTGAAAGGTGCCACGGAAAGAAATTAGGGTCGATGTGTGAGCAGCGGCAGAGCTCTTTGTCTAGCAGCATCTCTTCTTTCCATTAGGCATACTCTGCATAGATTGATTGGCCATGAAAACCATAAAGGCCTGGATCAATACAGTTCAATCCTAGAGAACCCTAAATCAATTCATAGGAGGAAGCTACTAGAAAGGCACTAGGAGAACATAATTGTCTCCTACTCGTAAGGTGTAGTTAATTTTGTGTGGTGTCTCATTCACTCCACAAACATCATTCAGACTAGCATAAAACTACATGGCTCTTTTAAAATGTTATATTGCCAAATCACAAATCAAAGCATTCTTCATTGTTGTCATCTAAACTTTATTTATGCTATATTTTCTTAATATGAGTGTGGTCAATGGGGCTGAAGAACACATTCTAAGGGGAGTGAACAATAAAAGCCTATTAGGCCAACTATGAATACCCTATTTTCAAATACTACACCATTGCTTCTACTATATTTCTGGAAGGAAACTTTTATTCTGCATCTACATACATTTTGTTCCTTGTCTGTGAGCATATAATATTCTGCTTCTCTCTACTTTCTGTTCCCCGTCTTTGGGCATACAATAGTCTAATTTCAACAGCAACATACAATGTGCATCTAGTTGTTTTCTGGAACATTTTCACAGTACCAAAGGAAAATGGAGGAACCATCCAGATCACAATTAAATTAATGTCCAAAACACACAAAATTAAATAAACTTTTCTTGCTAATAACTTTTCCTTAAATTATAATATCTTAAGCTGCATCCTAAGAGAATAACTCAAAATTTAATTAACAAAAAACCAGAAAGTCAACATATTACCCACTATATATATAATGTTATCACTAATGTAAATACCATTCTGAGAAAATTGATAGGCAGTATATTAAATTTTGAACACTGAGAATTAGGGTTTTTTTGTTTGTTGGAATTGCTTACTTTGAGTATCTCCGCGGCATCTGAAGGCTGAGCTCGTTCACAATATAAAACAATCCTGGGAATAGCTTCTGAGTCGATGAGACGTCCTTCACTGAGAGCTTTCCGCAGATAATCTTCTGGGGATGACGGTGGTAAATTGTCCATAGTTTCGCCCAGACCGCCATCAACAGGATTTCTGATACCAAAGGCAATGTAAATGAAGACTGAAGCGTAACCGCCTAGCTTGTTTAACTGTACTAAAACTACTAACAAAAGTTTATAATTGTATAATACCTTGTCATACACATTTATCTCTGTACCATCGGAGTCATTTATATATTTACCAAAAAAATATATATATATATCCAGAAATATAAAAATTATACCGCGAATACCTTTTCAGACTCATCGTATACTCGTGTGTCTGACCTGGGCGTCTTTTAGTTATAACCATATTTTTTACTTTTACGGTACAAGGGTAAATAGGTAAAGAGGTTCACGAATTACTTAAAAGCCGACATTGCTATATATTCCGGGTCTAAAGCGTACATTGTAATATATTCTAGGGGTACACAGTTATAAATTGATTCTTTTTTTTTTTTAATTTCCCATTATTTAACAGGGAGGGATAAAAATTTTAATGGTCAAATTTTGTATTATTTATTAATTTGAAATTAAATTATTAAAAAAAAGTATATATTAAGAAATTTGATTTTTTTTAATGTATATTTCCATAGTTGTTAGTTTTGGTGTAGAAGCAAATTCTTGAAAAAATTGTGTTAAAGAGGTGAAGCATTTGACTAATTAATAAATTAGGGTTTAAATGGAGGGGTGGCAGGAGCGGGAGGGGTAATACTAAGCCCCGACAAACAAACAAAGATCAAATACTCTTAGGCATTAGGCACGACAACAAATAAAAGCATAGTTACTAGCACTATGGAAAGGAATGGAGATTGCCATGTCAAGGAAAATTAGCCATTTAACTGCGTTCGAGGACTTAATGATAGTCATTAGAAAACTAAGAAATGCCAAAGGCAACTCTAGCCTTCGTCCTACACTACAGAGAATTGTATTGAATTTAAATCAATTTGAACAAATATAATATTTTCATATATAGCGACATCTGAATGTAAGGGCGAACTCCTTGGCCAATAGAAGAGCCACGCTGGAAGAAGGGAAAATGGAGTTGGATTCAACATTGACTCTTTTTGAGCCTATTCTATGAAGATGGCACATTGCTATTTTAATTTCCAAAACAAACATTGGAACAAGTGGATTCTCGAGCCAATCCCAAGGACAAAGATCGCCCATTTATTCCTAATGTATAGACTCTAGGCTTCAGTTGGTTGGAAGACACATAGCATTAATCACAATTGGATTAATTTAATACCATGGTCAAATCCCTCCATGGATCACAATCCATGCTGCACCTAGCAATCTTCCATGGTAGAATGTAAGGATGTATGGCAACTAATGTCTATGCTTTGAGGTTGTAGCTCTATCATTTATGTGCAGGGATTAAATGCTTAGATTTTGCATTCAATTATCTGCTCTTCATTGTTAGTTATCACCCTCTATCGAATGTGTCCAACACCTTCTAAGGCGCGACAAGATACATAAATGGATTTGTTCGTTTTGCATATCAAGGCTTTTGTATTATGGTTTAGAGGACGGTGGGAATATATATTGAGCAACATGGCCTTGTGCTTGAACATCGTGGTTCTTCGGGTCTGTTGAGGGCTCTAGAGTAGAAGAACCCAACAGATTAGGATCAATAAATTATTCATTTGTTAATTAATACCATCCTGGAGTTAATGCTTGACCGAAATGAGCAATTTCAAAGTGAGATAAGGAAGGAGTTGGACTCCTTGAACATTCAGGTGGTAGCTTTGGAGAATAGACCAAGTGGTAAGGTTCAGGTGACTGTGGAGAAATGAAAGGGATAGTGTTATGCTCAGCGTAGGCGAGGTTGAGACTAGTAGTGTGTCTGAACCAAAGAGAGCCAAAAGAGGCATGAAGAAAGGAACAACTAGCTTATCGGAATAATATGAAGCATCCAGCGACATGGACAGTGGGAGAATTTTGTTTCTTGCCATACTTTTGCTCAGTCTAAAGTCATAATATGTTTTGTAGGTATATTTTGTTGTTACATGTAATGTCATGACTACAGTCAACATCTATATAGAATAGTAGGCAAGTGCAGTGATAAGTTTAGGGCCTCAATTTTGTGGGTCATTGAACCAAGTATTGTGTTGGAACATGATGCAATTTGTGGGCCCAAGAGTAAACGATATATGTAAGGGAACTAGCTCATAAACCAACCTATATATAATGCAAATGATAACCATTTTCTTGAAAAAAAAATAAAAATATATCAGGGTTTAAATTGATCCAGGCTAGTTTACGTATATATAATTTTTTTTTTTTAATTTTTTTTTTTGTTTAATACCTCTAATGCAGGTGGATATTGGTGGTCACCTGGCTATTCCACTTGAACCCCCACCACTATTTCTTTTAGTTCCCTTAATTGTAGCAAAGTTTACTATTTTTGGCAGTTTTTTGGGTCCTAAACTTCCAAAGTTGTTTTGAGGCCCTAAACGACGTTTTTTTTGGAAAACCTACATGTTAAAGTCAAAAGTTATAGTCCTTGGATATATCTTTCTAACGAGGTATCGTACGCATCAAACGAAGATCATATGCCAAAGTTACGACCCAGGAAGTTGATGTACCAACTCATCATATACTCATGTGTCTGACCTGGACGTCTTTTAGTTACAAGCATATTTTTTACTTTGACTGCACTTGTATTTATATACATAGATTGAGTAAAGAGGTTCAGGAATTACTTAAAAGTCGACATTGTTATATATTCCGAGTCTAAAGCGTACATTGTAATATATTCTTGGGGTACACGGTTATAAATTAATTTATAATTATTTCAAAAATTCCCATTAAATTATTTAATAGGAAGGGATAAAAATTTTAAATGTCTAATTTTTTTTAATTATTCAAATTTTGTATTATTTATTAGAAAATTATATATTAAGAAATTTGATTTTTTTAATGTATATTTCCATAATTGTTAGTCATGGTGTAGAAGCGTTTTCTGGAGAAAATGTGATAAAGAAGTGAAATGTTTGACGTTTCGAGTGAAAATTTCAACCATCATGAGGGACATGAAGCAATAAAATTTGATCTTTCTTCGTAATTAATAAATCAGGGTTTAAATGGAGTAGTGGCAAGAGGAAGAGGGATAATACTAAGCACTGACAAACAGACAAAGACCAAATACTCTTAGGCATTAGGCATGACAACAAATAATCAAGCAAAGTTACTAGCACTATGAAAAGGAATGGAGATTTGCATGTCAAGGAAAATTAGCCATTTAACTGTGTTCGAGGACTCAATGATAGTGATCAAATCCTACACTATAGAGAATTGTATTGAATTTAAATCAATTTGAACAAATATAATTTTTTCATATAATGTGGCATCTTAATGTAAGGGTAGACTCCTTGCCCAATAGAGGAGCCACGTTGGAAGAAGGGAAAATGGAGTTGGATTCATGATTGACTCTTTTTTGGCCTATTCCATGAAGATGGCACATTGCTATTTTAATTTCCAAAACAAACATTGGAACAAGTAGATTCTTGAGTGAATCCCAAGGACAAAGATCGCCTTTTTATTCCTAATGTATAGACTTCGAGGTTGGAAGGAACATATTATTAATCACAATTGAACTAATTTAATACCATGGTTGCATCCCTCCATGGATCATAATCCATGCTACACTTGGCAATCTTCCATGATAGAATGTAAGGATGTATGGAAACTGATGTCTATGCTATGAGGTAGTAGATCTATTGTTTATGCACAAGGATTAAATTCTTGGATTTTGCATTCAATTCTTTGCTCTTCACTATTAGTTATCACCCTTTGTCAAATGTGTTGAACATCTTTAAAGGCGCGGCAAGATCCAGAAATGGATTTGGTCGTTTTACGTCTCAAGGCTTCTGCGTTACGATTTAGAGGACAGTGGGCATATATATTGAGCAGCATGGCCTTATGCTTGAACCTTGAGGTTCTTCTGGTCTGTTGAGGGCTTTGGAGTAGAAGAACCTAGCAGATTAGGATTGACAATTCTTCATTTATAATCAATACCAAATTGGAGTTGATGTGGGACCAAAATGGGCAACTTCAAAGTGAGATAAAGAAGGAGTTGGACTCCTTGAACATCCAGGTGGAAGCTTTGGAGAATAGACCAAGTGGTAAGGTTTAGGTGACTGTGGAGAAACAAAAAAGGGATAGTGCTCTACTCAGCATAGGCGAGGTCAAGACTAATAGCATGCCTAAACCAAAGAGAGAGAGAGAAGAGGCATGGAGACAAGAACAACAAGCTTGTCAAGATAATATGAAGCGTTTAACGACATGGATAGTGGGAATTTTTTTTTTTGGCATACTTTTGTTCAATCTAAAGTTATAATATGTTTTGTAAGTTTATTTTGTTGTTAGGTGTATTATGTCGTGACTACAATCAACATCTATATAGATTAGTAGGCAAGTGCAGTCATAAGTTGGGTTGCTGAGCCAAGTATTGTGCTTGAAGATGATGTAATTTGTGAGTTTAGGAGTAAATGATATATGTAAGGGGACTAGCTCATAAACCTATCTTTATATATAATGCAAATGATAATTGTTTTCTTGAAACAAAAAAAAATCAAGGTTTAAATGGATTCAGGATAGTTTACGTATATATAATTCTTTTTTTTGTTTAATACCTCCCCCATACTAAGTTGTAAAGCACTTGAATATTCTCAATGCAATATGTGTGTATGTGTGTGACGACTTTTTAACCACTAGTCAAGGTTCAAATTTCGTGAGGATCACTTACTTTGGAAGCCATAGGGACACCTTGAGGTAGTGCTCAAATGTTTAGTTGCATGTAGAGAGATCATATTAATGGTCTAATCAACCATGCAAACATAAGTTGTTCAAAGCCCACCCCCATATCCTGCTTTATTTTTAAAGTCAATTAGATTTAGATTGGGTGGTTGGGAGAAATTTTGTATTCCTCCCCACTCGAGCATGATATATTTGATGTTTGGTGTCGTTGTGACCTTATATATATATAAGGTCACAACACAACCACACCAAACATCAAATTGATGTATGAGACCTCCTCATTTGTGGAAAAAGGGACCTGCCTTCCAATAGTGATGATCCAAGTGGATATTGGTGGTCACCCGCCTATTCCACCTATACCTCTAGTCAGTTTCATCTGTTTCCTTGATTTTAGCAACATTTACTATTTTTAGCAGTTTTTTGGGTTCTGAACTTTCAGAGTTGTTTTGACCCTCTAAACAGTGTTTTTTGTGGTACTCGAAGAGATCTTTCCAACAAGGTATCACATGCGCAAAACAAATATCATATGACCAAGTTATGACCTCGGGATTAACTACCCAACTAACCCCAACGAGGCCCACAAACTCTTGGTGTTTCATTTCCTGGGGTTAGGGTTTTCCTTTGTTGTTCAATAATAAAAAGGCCCTTGAGCCTCATTGTACCACAATTCAAAGGCATGTAGCTGCCACATCTCTTCTTAGAGATAAGCTACCATTGCTCGAGTTAGTTTATTTCCATTTTGTATGTAAGCATATGTAAGTTCTTTGATATTAATGAAATGAAGTTTTATTTTTGTTTCATCTCTATATTTATGTTTATAACTATATTTGGTTGTGTTCCTATATAAGTCTAGATCAAGTTATTTCACTGTTAAAGTATATGGAGGTGTACATACTCTACCCGCCTTTGGATTTGAATATGTGACCTCTTACAAGGAAACACATGTTCTTAATAATTAGGTCCACTGAGACCTCACTCATTTATGTATTATGTGTTAAGAACATGTGTTTCCTTCTTAGAATCCACAAGTTCAAATCCAAAGTGAAGTAAATAAAATGCACCTCAAATCATTGTGTGGACGTGGGTGCGTTGTCCTAAAAATAAGGGAATCTCATACATTGATTTGGTGTTTGACTTAGCTATGACCTTAAAATTAGATTATATATATATATATATATATATATATATATATATCTGTGTGTGTGTGTGTGTGTATTCCACGGGATCTTGGATAGACGATGATCGGGTGCTCTATTAAGACACTCCTTGATGTGAAGTCATCGGTTCAATTCCCCGCCTCGATCGGGGTGATATATTGGAAATGTTGTATATGTGTGTGTGTGTGTGTTGGAGAAAAATGGTCCCTCGTGCATATGTATTAGGCATTTTATGTGAAAACAATGGTACCTTGTAAGCACCTTGTAGAATTCCCTTTTTTTCCTAGAGGATGGTAGTAATCATTTGCGTGTCTTCTCTAGAGGATGGTGATAACCATTAGCTAAATATGTACAAGTAACCCCAATGGACTCAATGAGGTTTGATCATAAGACGTGAACTTTTGCATGAAAACATTTACCAATTGAGCCAACCATTGGGGCTAAATGATGATGGATTTACAATTGTATTGAAAGCTTCTTTTGTTTATTTTTTCTATTACTTATGTCTATAATAATCACAATTATCACTCACTTGGATGGTGGCCATACGTTAGTACCACCACCCTCCACATGAACTAGGTGAGTATTGGCCTACAAACTATTGTATAAGGGATTATACACAAATGATGGGGGAGCAAGACGAGGGCATTCATGCCCAAATGAGTGCATCTATTCTAATACAATTGAATTGGTGACAAAATTGAGGTTATGAGCCATAATGGAAACAATATGTGTTTGGTTGTTTAATTTTCTTGAGGTTTGGAAAGGTCCATTGCCCAAGTATACTCATGTAGTTAGAATATTCAACAATGAAGGAAGATCCTTCTTGGGACCTAGTTTCATGTAGCATCTACGTTTCTTCCGTTAAATATTTCACTGCACTACCTCTTTTTTTTTTGAGGAAATATTCGAGCAGATCCACCCGAAGGGATCACATCCTGTCAGCTTATTAGTAAAGCCTAACCCCGAGGGTTTCAAGGAGAATTGACCTCATGACATCCCATTAGTGAGGTGCTTTAGCAATGAGAACTCGACCAATTGAGTTAATAGATGCTCTTGCATTAGATGTTCAAGAAGAGAAACATTCAAGCAGTGAAAATGTGGAATGTGAGATAAAATGTAATTTGCAGTTTAACATTAAAGATGATGAATTGATTTTCCAAACTAGTAATAGTAAAATTCAATCATAAACTAAATTGGATAATGAGATTGAAGAATTAAGAAAAATGATAGAAAAAGCACATAAAGCAAGATATTGCAAGATAATGCATAAAGACAACAACATGATGCATTTGACTACTCGAGTATACATCCACAAAGAAGGAGGAGAATTGTAGCACAAAAGTTGGAAACCCAATGAATTAAAAGACACAACCATTGAAACAAAAAAACAAAGAATGGATGATCAACAACAGACTAAATTTTGGGATCCAGGAGGAATTTTATCAACTTATGAAGATATATGGTTGGGAGACCATGAATTTCTTTTACTTGGGGAGTTTGATGCATGAGCATTTAACCTAGGGTATCATGTTTACTAAAGGAGTTAGTTCCTTAAGTTAGGATTTAATTATTTAATGTATTTTCCTATAATTTTAAGAGAAAATGAGAATTATTGTAGTTAGGAGAAAGTTTGAGAGTATTTTGGAAGAGTTGAGAGTTTTGAGGATTAGCTAGATCTCATCTAGAGATAAGGGAATAGGTTAGAACTTTTATGGATCATGAGAGATATTTTGGGATTTTGTTTAGGATCTAGAACCCACTTTGGGTTCATATGCAATTGAATAAATCTAGGTGAGCCCATGAGGCAAGTAAGTTTTGGAGAGAAATTAATTTAATAAAATTATATGTTTGTTTTAATGGGTATTTTCCTCATATTTTCTCTGCGTCACTAACCCTCGAGGCTTTTAAAGTAGATTTCTCTCTTCCTCATGCTCAATTCAAGGAAGGGGTACATAGTACAACATATTTCTGGATAATCCACATATTTCAGGATAACCATACATAGTCATGTCAATGAGACTTGAACCTGGGTGGGGAGGTTATCATTAAACCCAATCACCTGAGATACACTTGATTGACACTGCACTACCTCTCTTGGTTCAATTATTTCCTATTCTATTTCTCTAGTTCTCATCTTGTGAATTAGGCATTTTGTTAAACTAATTTGGGTCATTGGCACCTTATGGACTTTGTTTTTTAACACCATTCCAATGGTTAAATCTCCAACTTCATTCCTAACATGTCTTTGTAGTAATTCATTTTTCTCTCCTACCCTTGTCACATATGTCAGTCACCATCTCAATCATTGGTCTCACTCACAACTGGGTATTTCCATCCTCTGTTATTCTATGAGTATGGCCAAGTAAATTATTGAGTTGAACCCTAAATATAGTAAACGAGGGTCTTGTAGGATATCAAAACTAGAAACCAAAAGCCATGTCCCCTAATGTTTCCCCTAATATGTAAATAGAGTTGAAAATAATGTCATGAAGTAACAAGAGATTTCTATTCTATATTTTCTCTCGAGGTCAAGGAGGAGATGACACACTTGGAAAATCCTATAAAACAAAGAGGAATGGGATAACTAGAGAATGAGTTGAGGAAGAATACAAGGGTTGGATCTTTGATATAGGATTTTCCAAAACTACAGACATAAAAATTTACAGGGTAACAAATCACTATTAGTTCAACAAAGCTTTTGTTTCCCAAGTCATGGAGGAAAGAGACCTCCAACAATAGGACATTCTCCACAAGTTGGACTTGTTGGATAATAGATTCAAAACAATTTTGAAATCAAGCTTTGACATCAATATCATAGTTTCTGACCTCTAGAGCAATGGCAACAATAACATAATAGCTCTCTAAGGAACTCTATGATGGGAGGGAACCCCCTCCAATCTGATCCTTATTGAAGAATAGACCTTGCGAGTGGGAGAAGCTCAAAAATAGGTGTCGCAAGCACCTAGCTTTGCAAGACTGCTAGACTAGAATAGCCATGTCTTGTTTAATGCTTAGTTCGAGGTTATTACTCCTTTATCATGTTTTTTTAGTTGTTTCCTAGTATATTGTTTGCACTACTTATGATGGAATCATGTTGGAATATGTTCAACATTTGAAGGTTACATGACTTCTTTGGAGATTAAATGATGACTCTTTTATGACCCATATTGCCTAGTTTCCCTAGTTGTAGGTCAAAAAGAGACATCATTGTACCAATTTTGTCTAATATTAATATAAGAACTTGATAGTTTACAATAACAACAACAACAAAATTACATGCATCACTACTATTGTTGAAAATGCAATAAGAAAATCCTAATTTAATTTTGTCCTTGAATTAAATTAGGAATAAAATTGTAATTCCATATCACAAGACAACTAGTACGAGTTAATTAAGTTAAATTGACTTAGTTGGCTTAGTTAATTTGAGTTGAGGGTCTAAATTGAGTCATTTAGAGTGTCTCCTATATGATAGGAGCCCTGGTTGAGTTTACTTTGAGTTGTAATTAATTAATTCAATTTAACTGAGTTAAAGTCAGTTAAACTAGTTCCAACTAATGGAGGAACAAGTAAGAGGTCAGACAATCGGGTGTTGCTTCATGTGTTCAACTAGTTAATTGATGATTCACTCACAAATGAGTCATCCATGTCAGATCTGAGAGTTACCCAGTTGACATTAGAGTTCAAGGGCAGTGTACTATCAGTTGTATATTCATTTGAATTGTACAGGTGGTGCACGTAGTCAGAGGAGGCCTATGAGGATTGCGTAATTCATATCGAGGAATTTCCATAATTAATAGGGGACTAATTCCCAAGGGAAAACACAAGGAAATAGGGACTTGGGCAAGCCAAAACTTGGTTAAGTATTGGCATGGGCTTGTCTAGGAAGTAGTGAGATAGATAGAGATAGTGCAAAGATTGCTCAGACTTGAGCAAAGCATTGTAATCTTCTCATATTTTATGACTAATGCAATATATAGATAACATGGGTTGTTAGCTATGGGTTTCCCTAGGAAATCATTGTGTAATGTGTTGATTGAATTCTTTCTCTTGTATGCTTTGTGATTTCATGATCATTTAATTATTTCCGCTAATGAGTAGATTGGATACAAGTCTTTTGTTTTAGAAAATTACATAAGAAGTTTGAATCTACAAGGAATTTATGCATGGTATCAGGGTAGAAATTACTCTAGAAGAGGAGAATACGAGTTTGTCTTTTACAGGTGAAATCGAATTTGCAATATCATTCTTCAGAGCCAATAGGATTTCGTTCTATGGATTAAGACTCGAATATGCCCTTGAGGGTAGTTCGAACTATATTGATTGGAAGGATAGGATGGAGGCAATGTTGGGAGACAACCGACATAAGGAATTCATAGACAAAGATATTCCTAAGCCTCCAACAACTAATGCTCAAGATCTGGTAGAGTGGAGGAAATGTGTTGCAAAGGCGAGAAGGATCATACTAGAAGGAGTTCGAGATCATATTGTCTCGAACCTCCACGAGAAGGATACACCATATGCAATGTGGCAAGCCTTGATCGACTTGTTTCAAAACAACAATGACCACAGGAAGCTGGCACTAAAGGACAAACTTCGAAAGATCAAAATGGAGAAGGGCAACACAATACCATAATACTTGAGCAGGTTCACCTAATGTCAAGATGAGCTTGGGAGTGTTGGTATTACAGTTGTTGAATATGTTCTGGTCAGCCTAGCACTTCTAGGCCTTCCCAAGAGCTGGCACAAATACCAGGATTCGGTAAATGGGAGGGAGCATCTACCAAAGTGGGAGCATTTGTGGTCCAACTTGGTGTAAGAAGAGATAAGGTAGAGCACCAGAGATGGAACCTCATTCAAGCATGATGATGAGGAGAATTGTGCCTTAGCTAGAAAGGCAAAGAAAGGGATATGAGATAAATTCCAATCTAAAGGAGATTCCAGTCAAGGCGGAAAGAAGAAGGACTTGTCAAAGATTAAATGTTTTCACTGTCATGAGCTGGGAAACTATGCCACAAAGTGTCCACACAAGAAGGCCAACAAGAAGCCATCACAAGGAGCAACAGGTGAAGCTCTTTCTTCACAATTCGAGTTGGATTTCATCCTCATTGCTTGCATGGTGACACCAGTGATCGTTAGTTTGTGGTATTTGGATAGTGGAGCATCATTCCATATGAGTGACAACAAAGAATTCTTTAGTGACTTGGAGGAGAAGAACCTCCAGATGCACATCGAAATGGGAGATGATGGAAGGTATAGCGCGACTGACATCGGTATAGTTACTTTTTAGAAAGAGTCTGGTTCTCCTCTCACATTAAAAGATGTCATGTATGTTCTGGTTGTGAAGAATAATTTGGTCTCAATTGTTATGTTGGAGGACCGTGGCTACAATGTGATATTTAGTAAAGGAAAGCCTTTCCTTCGTCACATAGCCTCAGGACAATCAAAGCAGATCAAGGTTCAGGTGAAGAACCTCTACAAATTGGATGTAGAAGACTGTGTTGCTTTGAACACAAAAGCAAAGAAGGTGCAAAGACGAGACATCAGTGAATTATGGTATAGAAGATTGGGCCATTTAAGCCACAAAGCTTTGAAGATCATGCAGCATATTTCTGGGACTTCCCAAGGGTACACTAGAGTGGAGAGATACATGAAAAGGGTTTACATTGGGGAAGTACACCAAATCCACCTTTCATGATAAGGACAATTGATTGCAAGCAATCCTTGAAAGAGTCCACTCAGATGTGTGTGGACCATTCTCGACATCCTCCACAACCAAGCACATGTATTATGTAATATTTGTAGATGATTTCTCATGTAGATGTTGGATTTTCCTCATGCAAAAGAAAGATCTGACTTTCTCTAAATTTTTTGAATTTAAAGCACTTGTTGAGAAAGACACTAGCAGGAAATTGAAGGCTCTCAAGAGTGTAATGGTGTAGAATATGTGTTGAATGAATTCAAGAACTTATGTGCATCAAAATGCATTCATCGGGAGTTAATAGCACCCCATAACCCACAACAAAATGAGGTCGTTGAAAGGAAGAGCAAAAGTATTGTGGGAGTTGCACGGGTAATGTTACATGATCAGGGCCTACTGTTGCACTTGTGGGCTGAAGCATGCAACACAATTGTATATGTGTAGAACAAGAGTCCTCATCAGATTCTCAGGATGAGTACACCAGAAGAAGCTTTTTTAGGTAAGAAACTAGATGTGGCACACTTTAGGATCTTTGGTTCATCAGTTTACTGTCATGTTACCAAGGATGCAAGGAAAAAGCTAGAACCAACAACTGAGTTGGGCATATTTGTGGGGTACACTAATACACCTCACAACTATTGGGTGTACCTACCATCTCACAGGATGACAGTGGTTTGTAGAGATGTGAAGTTCGATGAAGAGAAGGCCATGAGATGTTCCCTTGAGAGGGAGCTTCAGTTACATGCAAATGAGGAGCTTTTAGCTCCAAAGGAAGAACCTCGGGATGATGTGCAACAACCACATACAGAGGAGAAAAGAGTGGAAGAACCCATGCATGCAGAGACTTCCAGAGATGGAAGGAAGCACACCAGAGAGGCTATCATATTTATGCATGATACTAGAGAGAATGTGGGAGCACCCACATGACAATGCAGGTAGAGGTGGTCACTAGATTGATACACTGGCTACATGGCTCTAGTGAGGGAGGGTGTAGAGATTGAGCCATCCTCATTCAAGGAAGTAGTGCAACAACCAATATGGGTTGATGCCATGGTAGAGGAGTATGCCTGCATTATTAGAAACAATGTTTGGGAAGTGATCTCAAGACCAACAAACAAGTTAGTGGTGAGTTCCAGATGGCTTTAAAAGGTAAAGCAAGTAGTAGATGGGAATGTGGATAAACAGATGGCCAAATTTGTGTTCAGAGGGTTCTCTAAGGTGGATGAAATTGATTACGAGGAGACCTTTGCTCCAGTAGCAAGGTACTCTTAAATCAGACCTATTCTAGCAATTTCAGCACAAATGGGATGGAAAATACCAATGTTGCACGGATCGTTATCGAGATAATATGAGCGCGAGGAAAAAATCGGAATTATCGGGAAATAATCGTTTGGTACAAAAATATTCATTTTTTTCAATTTTTTTAATATCTAAACCATCTACAACATAAAATAAATACATTGACACATAAATATGATAAAAGAACTAATATATAAGATGTTTAATATCATTTCTAGTGCTAAAATCACATATAACATTGAATCATGTCCTGAATAGTAAGTCTTGACTCCTGAGTCCCAACTCAGCCTCAAAATATCAACAAAAAATATAATAATGTATCTCATCATGTCATAATGTCATATACAATAAAATGAAGAAAATAACTAAAGTCTAATCCTATTGATTTCCTCTGTCCCTCTTGCGAGAAAATGCCATAGCTTTCCCTTTCCCTCTAGATGTAGATGATGGTGCTGGTGGAGTTGGCAGTGGAGTTTGCTATGCTCTAGAAGCTGAAGAACTAGAAGTAGGAGCTATAGGAGGTAGACCATGTCCTCTACTGGTGGCATGGGTAGCCTGGGCAGGTGGTGTCACCTAGAAACATTACAATCTCCCAATCCTGAAATCCTGAAAAACTGATAAGTTTGCTGGATTTTGAATGAAATCTAAAATTCTACTTTCTCCATATGAAATCCAATGAGGTTGGAACCACTCTCAAACATCCCGAGTCATTTCATGGTAATGTTAAAAATTTAAGTAAAAGGATGAAAATGAAGATTAAGGAGAATGTCACTTTTACTTTAAGAATTTAACATTGCCATGAATAGCATATCAATACTAGGGCCTAAACTTGATCATTAAGCTGCCCCACTAAAAAATTATTTGTTTCTTTAAAAAAAAAAATTCATTTCAAACATTTAGCATCCATTAAAAAACAAAAAAAAACATTATAAAACCTCGCTGCCGGAGATCCCCACAATAATTTCGATTGTTATCGCGATAAATTCGAATTTATCGCGATTATTTCAATTTATTGCGATAAATTCAATAAAAATCGGCAAAAAAAATTTCCGGCGATTATTCCGTATAGTTATCGCGATTTTATTGGGACAGTGAAAAAATCGCGATTATTTCAATTTATCGCGATTTTGACAACACTAGAAAATACATCAGATGGATGTGAAGACAACATTCCTCAACAGAGTGATTGAGGAAGAGGTGTACATTGAGTATTTGGGGGGATTTGAGACCTTCAACAGAGAGTCACATGTGTAGAGACTCAAGAAAAAATTGTATGAATTGAAACAAACACCTTGTGCTTGGTACACCATGATTCATAGCTATTTCATTAGGTTGGGCTTCACCAAAAGTGAAGTAGATGCAAACCTTTACCATATTGTGGTTGAAGGTAAATTATTGATTATAGTATTACATGTCGATGATTTAATTCTAATAGGTGATAAGAAGCTAGTAAAATCTTGCAAAGAGGATCTTGCAAGAGAATTTGAGATGAAGGACCTGGAGCTCATGCATTATTTCCTTGGTATGGAAGTATGGCAAGGAGATGAGGAATTGTTTGTCTCTCAGGGAAAGTATGCCAATGAGAAACTGAATAAGTTCCACATGGAGACAAAAAAAACCCATGGAGATTCCTCTACTAGGGAATTGGAGGAAGAAAGATGCTACTTCAGGTGAAGTAGTGGAGGCTACAATTTACAGGAAGATTGTGGGTTCACTTATGTATTTGGTGAACACAAGAATAGACATATGTTTTGCAATTAACCAACTTAGTCAAGCAATGGTTAAGCCAACCAAAAGCTATTGGAAGGCAGTTAAACATGTGTTGAGATACCTTATAGGTACCACTTAGTTTGGTCGTTGGTATAGACGGACAAAGGGAGTGAAGTTGCAAGGCTTCACAAATGCAGATTAGGAAGGGAGTCCATCCAATGGGAAGAGCACTTCAGGGGGAATCTTCAATATTAGGTTAGCAACAATTTCTTGGTATAATAGGAAGCATAGATCAATTGCACTCAGTTCAGCAGAACCATAGTACATGGTTGTTATTAAACCAAATTGTGAGGCTATCTGGATGAGGAAGATCCTTGTTGGGTTATTTGGTCAGCAGATGGATCCTACAATGATTTAATGTGACAATTAGAGTTCTATAAAACTCTCTGAGAATCAATTTTTTCATGATCAGTCCAAGCATATCGACATCTGGTATCACCATCTATGAGATTGTGTGCAGAGGAGTATCATGTTGCAGGAGTACATTCCTACAAAGGAACAAGATGCAAACATCTTGACTAAGGCACTATCAAGAGGCAAATTTGAGTTTCATAGAGGCAGGATTAGGGTATTTGATAATCCCTTTCTTGTTGAGAGGGAGTGTTGAAAATGCAACAAGAAAATCTTAATCTAATTTTGTCCTTGAATTACATTATGAATACAATTGTAATTCCACATCACAAGACAACTTGTATGAGTTAACCAAGTTAAATTGACTTAGTTGGCTAAGTTAATTCAAGTTGAGGGTCTAACTCGAGTTATGTAGAGTGTCTCCTACATTTTAGGAGCCCTGGTTGAGTTTATTTTGAGTTGTAATTAATTAATTTAGTTTCACTGAGTTAAATTCAATTAAACTATCGGATCAGATCCGCGCAGCCCACAGCGCGACCTAGCCCCTGCGCCGTCCCTGATCTGGTGCTGCGATCGTTTAAGCAGCTGCGGCCCTTGGCAGCCATGCCTGGTGATGGGGAGGCGGATCCTCCCCCCCTCCCTCCAGAAGTCATAGAATTTCAGAAAATAATCGAAGCATGCAACAGACGCCCTCCTTCTGCTCAACAACAGAAATTCGTCAAGAAAAAAGATTGCATTCCCACGGTGGCTCTCCCTGAGGAAGAAACCTGCCGCTCGGCTCTGAATCTAGCAGATAGAGGGCTCATAGGACAGTTCACCGGCCTCTGGCCATCGCCCAAATCTGTAGAAGACTGGATCAAGAGAAACTGGACCCCTCTGATCAAGGAAGGAATTAAATCTTACTTTGTAGGCAAAGGTTTCTTTGTATTTGTCTTTGAATCAGCAGAAGATCGGAGCCTCATCTTCAGGAACGGGCCATATTTCATGGGGCCACAGGGACTATACTTAAATAAATGGTCTCCAGATTTCGATCCGACCCAGGATGTCCCTTCTACGGTTCCAGTGTGGGTGCGGCTCCCCCATCTCCCCCTACACTGCTGGAGCCAGAAATCTCTCCAAATCATCGGCAACTCTCTGGGCAAATACATTGATCAGGCCGTAAGGAAAGACCAATACTCCTGCGCCCGAATATGCGTGGAAGTAGATCTGGAAGAAGGACTACCTGAAGCAATAAAACTCACAGTGGCAGGATGGTCCCATATCCAGGAGCTGGATTATGAGCAGATCCCCTTTAAATGCAGACACTGTCATGGCTATGGTCACTTCGCAAAACACTGCAAGAAAAAAACGGAAGAACAGAGCCATCCCCCCAAGGGAGATCAATGGACTACAATCCAGAAAACGGGCAACGCAAAAGCAACAGGGAAAGGAGCCACAAAGGGGAATAATCAAGGAAAACCCAGCAAAGAAAATGAAACCCAACAGAAAACGGATGAGATCCCAATTTCTGAAGAAGCCTCTCCATCAGAACCCCCAGAAACGGAACTGATCATACCAGCACAGGCCGAAGATCCACAGGCAAATAAAGAGCGAGGTGGAGAAGCATCGCTTGGCTCTCCTCAGGGCAGTCCCTCCAGGCTTTCATATGCAGATATAACAAAGAAGAAAAAATTGCCAGAACCTTCAGACTCCTCAGAGGAAGAGACCTATGAGAGACCCTCGAAGAAAGCAGGCAGGAAGACCCACAAAGCAGTCAGGGAGGAGGAAGCAGAGCATCTCAAAATGCAAGGCAGCCAATCCACAATAGAGATGACTATAGGAAGAAATACTAGAGGAAGATCCACCAAGGGAGGATTCCCAAACCCCTCGCCAGGTAAATAATGCGAATAGTCTCTTGGAACTGTAGAGGCCTGGGGACCCAACCAAAAATTGAAGCCGTCAAAGATCTAATGAAAATAGAACCCTCAGACATACTCCTGCTCCAAGAGACCAAAATCGATGGGCAAGCCCTCAAGGATATCAGCAAATCTAAATGGAAGAAGAACGAAGGCATAGCAGTCAGCTCAAGGGGAACCTCGGGAGGCGTTGCAACTCTCTGGTCGGAAGATCAGTTCCATCTGGCTAACTCCCATGAGACCCAACATTGGATCTTCACGGAGCTCAAGCATCTAGAAAGTAAGTTATCTATAGCCTTATTCAATTTATATGTTCCTGTTAACTATGCAGAAAAAAGAGACTGTTGGAATACTCTCTCGGCCTTTTTAGATCTTCACTCCCTAAATAACATTGTCCTGGGAGGAGATCTTAACATAGTCATGAAGCCAAAAGAAAAAAGGGGGGGAAACAGCAACAGAGACCAGACGCTCCCTTTGGTAGAGGAAATAATGCAGCAGTGGGATCTTCTAGATTTTGCCCCGGTGAGAGGCAAATATACTTGGACAAATAACAGAACTGGGCCTGACCACATCGCTGCCCGGCTGGACAGATTTCTAATTCAAAGCTCCCTGCTGATGGAAAATCTCCTCATATCAACAAAAATTCTCCCCAAGCTCTCCTCGGATCATAAGCCAATTCAACTCCTTTTGGCCCCTGAAGAAGATCTTGGTCCCATTCCCTTTAAATTTAATCCACTATGGATCGAAAAAGAAGGGTTCATGGACACTATCCAATCAGCTTGGGATATCCCCATCAACGGATCCCCAAGTTTCGTGTGGGAGCAAAAATTAAAAGCCACCAAACAAGCTCTAAAGGAGTGGCTAAGGAACCTTCATAACCCCATCACCCATCAGAGAAAAATCGATGTCCAGCAGCTGGAAACCTTGCAAATAGGTATGGAAGGGCTTCACATCACCCCGGAAATTTTAAATAAAGAAGCAGCCTTTCAAAGAAACATCCATCAGTCCATCATAAGGGAAGAAGAGCACTCGAGACTTAAATCTCGCAGCCTTTGGTTAAAGGCAGGAGACCGAAATACTTCCTTTTTCCACCGACAATACAAATCCCGCCTATCTCGGAATCACATCACAGAGATCAAAAATGATGAAGGGCAGATCTGTAACAAATTTGACCAAATAAAAATTGCAGCTGAAAATCATTTCAAAGATCTATATGGCACAAGGCATGAAGGATGCAAAGAAGACACCGAAGATCTACTCTCTCATATTCCTCACCTCATCACCCATGAGGACAATCAGGCTTTATTGAAACCAGTATCTGAAGAAGAAATCATCAAGGTTATTTGGGCAATGGATTCAGATAAGGCCCCCGGGCCGGACGGCTTCACAATACACTTCTTCAAAGTCTGCTGGGACATCATCAAAATAGACTTGCTGAAAATGATACACGGATTCTTTGGGAAAGCCAAGATTGGGGGAGGCATCAACTCCACCTTTCTTGCACTAATACCAAAAGAGGCCAATCCGGAAACATTCGGCAGGTTCAGGCCCATCTCCCTATGCAACGCCTCCTATAAAATTCTGTCAAAAATTATGGCAAATAGAATTAAACCCCTTCTTGACAAACTAATATCCAAAACCCAAGGGGGGTTCGTCAAAGGCAGACACATCTTGGATAATATCATCCAAGTGCAGGAAGCTATCCACTCCAGCAAACAGAGGAAAGAGAAGGGGATGCTGATCAAGCTTGATATGGCTAATGCATTTGACAGAGTCAACCACTCCTTTCTACTCCAAGTCCTACGATCCTTTGGCTTTCCTCCTCAGTTCATCAATCTCATCAAAGCATGCATCTCATGCCCATGGATTGCCCCCATGGTCAACGGTCGTCCAGCATCCTTCTTTCAAGCTCACCGCGGATTAAGGCAAGGCTGTCCTCTCTCACCTTTCTTGTACATTCTTATGGCCGATTCTCTTAGCAGGAAGCTGGCTGCGGAAATGAACACAGGTGATCTCCCAGGAATCCGAATCGCAAATGCTCTAAACCCAATAAATCATGCTCTCTTTGCAGACGACTCTATTCTTCTAGGAGGAGCCTCTACTAGAATAGCAGTCAATTTTGATGTTGTTTTAAAAAGTTATTGTAGAGCTTCAGGAGCTGTGATAAATGACAGAAAGAGCTCGATTTTCGGATGGAATGTGAGTCAGCATAACCTCAATAATATAGGCCAGATCCTAGGATTTGAGTGCTTCGCCCAATGGGACAGCATCAAATATCTAGGCTTACCCCTCACATCTGGAGTCAATAACAGATCTCTGTGGCAGGGTGTCATTAGCAAAATTAAAGACAAGATCACCTCCTGGGGAGGCTATTGGCTAACCAAGGGAGGGAAAATTATCCTTCTTAAATCCGTCTTATCTGCTCTTCCCATTTATCAAGCCTCCTTTCTTCTGGCCCCGAAACACATCATGGAGCAGATCTCTTGTCTTCTAAGAGACTTTCTCTGGAAAGGAGGCAGAGGCAATCAAAATAAAATCCATTTGGCAAACTGGGATCTAGTCAAGCGGCCAATTCTGGAAGGCGGGCTTCAGATCAGAGATCCTGCTCTTTCGAACCTGTCACTTGGATGCAAGCTCCTGTGGAAAATATATTCAGATCCTACACACCAGATCAGCGAAACATTCATCGCCAAATATGCGCAGGGGATCTCCCTCAGGCACCTGTCAGCAAATAACACAACAGCAGGCACATATACCTGGAATCTCTGTAGGAAAAGCATAAGCAGCTTTAGTAAACATCTATACCGCATCCCGGGCAATGGGGAGAAGACCCTTCTCTGGAAAGATCGCATCATGAACAACCCTCCACTCAGCTCCCACGCAGAAATCCGGGACATCAGAAATTGGCTCCACGATGCAGGAATAAGAAAGCTGAACGATATCTCTGAGTGGGACAGCAGAGGAAATTGGGTCGAATGGGCGATCCCTCCTGTGCCAGAGCAGCTTCAACATCAAACCGAAATTCTCAAATCTCTGCTCTTAAATGCAGCGCCGGTACACCGCAACATCGCAGACAGATGGGGGTGGGGCGAAACTGGGTTTTACACGCCATCTTTGGGTTACTCTGCCCTGCAGACCAAAAAAGACAGCATGAGAACGCCATCGTTCTGGAAACAGGTATGGAATGCCAAGGGACTTCCCAAAGTTAATTTCTTCTTTTGGATCCTTATGCAGAATAAACAGCTCACAGGGGACAACTTGTCAAAGCGAAACTTTGTTGGGCCTCACAGATGTGCAATGTGCAAAAACTCAGGAGAAACAGCTTCCCACCTGTTTATTGACTGCGTTTTTGCCAAAGAAGTATGGACACTAACTCTTCTTGGACTGCCCGTCTCCCCGCCCCAGCACAGCTCCATTGCAGACCTTTTTTCTGAATGGCTCCAATACTACCCTCAATCCATCCCAAAGAAATCCTTGTGGTTTCACATATGGCTTTCCATTCCCAAATTTGTTTGCTGGGAAATTTGGCTTGCCCGGAATGACTTAATTTTCAATAATTCCTCTCGCTCTCCTGCTAAAACCGCCTCAATTGCCAAAGGTCTTCTTATTGAATCTGTCCTCCAGCATTCTCAAATCTCTGATTCCTCCCTTCTCCCCTCTGAAAAGGCTTGGCTGAACCTCCACAGCCCCTATCCCTCTAGCAAAATCCGTTCCCTTCCCCCTCCCCTCCCCTCTCCTCCTTGGAAAATCAGAGAATCTGAAGCGGCCTTTCAAAATTGGTGGAAGATCCAAAACACAACTTCAATCTTCTTTGACGGTGCCTCCAAAGGAAATCCGGGGGCTGCGGGAGCTGGAGGAGTCATTTACTTCGCAGACAATCTCAGGAAGGTCCATTTCTGCTGGGGGCTCGGCATCTCCACAAACAATCAGGCAGAGCTTCTTGCCCTCACAAAAGCCTGCCAAATAGTTCGGGACGAAGGCATCAAAGAATGCCAAGTATTCGGAGACTCTGAAATCCTCATTAGGAAGATCAATTCAGATGACCAGTTCAACAATGCAATCCTCAACAAGTCCCTGAATAGATTAAAGCTAATCCTGCAAGATTTCACCTCCTTCAAAATATTCCATATCCTCAGAAGTTTGAATAAGGAGGCAGATGAAATGGCAAACAAAGGATGCCTATTAGCTCCGGGAACTCTCAACTACAATGGCAACAACGCTATCTCAAATTGCATACCTTAGCTCAAGGGCAGATCAGAACAAGAAGCAGGAAGAATGGAGCATATCACTCTGAACATGCTCGAGAGGAATATGTCTGATATTTTCGGCACATCATCTGTAACAGGCCACAGCAAAATGAGCACAGATAATTCTGGGGAATTTTTTCCATTTCAAATTCAACACACAGGGAAGGCGCAGCTAGACAAAAAGGGAGGCCTGCAAACGCTTAAGATCTGTACAGAGGAGTCTAGTCTTTCGACTCTGAAGGCGGCATTAACACCTCTCCTCGATATTCAGATGGACTCTTACGACACCCGCTATGAGGACGATTCTGCACTCCGAAAGGGACAGGATGGAGGACCTTGCAAATCGGATAGTTCTCTGCCAGCGCCACTGTGCTCGGCTGCAGGGCTCCACAACGGATAGCATCGGCCAGAGACTGAAATTAATCGTCTACAACAGTCAGCAACCCAATGTCCCAGAATCTTCACCGACTTCTAGCTAAAACCACGACAAATCTTGTCAGTATGTCGGAAATGAGTAGAGCTCTGAGAGGTCCAGGCATTTCTCAGGCATGCAGAATCCCCTAAGGCGGGAAATAGGAAAGGAAAGCAATGTAAATAGGTTGAATAAGCCTTGGTTCACTCAGTTTTCTAAATAAATGATATCCGTTACAGTTAAAAAAAAAAATTCAGTTAAACTAGTTCCAAGTGATGGAGAAACTAGTAGGAGGTCAAACAGTGGGGTGTTGCTTTGTGCATTCAACCAGTTAACTAATGATTCACTCATAAATAAGTCATGCATGTCATATTTGAGAGTTACCTAGTTGATATTGGAGTTCAAGGGTACTGTACTATCAGTTGTATAATCATCCGAATTGTACAGGTGGTGCATGCAGTCAGAGGAAGGCCTATGAGGATTGTGAAATTCATATTGAGGAATTTTCGTAATTAATAGGGGGCTAATTCCCAAGGAAACAATGTAAGGAAATAGGGACTTGGGAAAGACAAATTTTGGTTAAATATTGGCCTGGGCTTGTCTAGGAAGCAGTGAGACAGAGATAGTGCAAAAGTTTCTCAAGCTTGAGAAAAGCATTGTAATCTTCTCATATTTTTTGACTAATGCAATATACATATAGCAGGGGTTTTTAGCTATGGATTTCCCCAGGAAATCATTGTGTAATGTGTTGATTGAATTATTTCTCTGGTATGCTTTGTGATTTCACGATCGTTTAATTTTTTCCGCTAATGAGTAGACTATATTCAAGTCTTTTGTTTTAGAAAATTACTTAAGCAGTTTGAATCTATAAGGAATTTCTACAACTATAGATTTGACATGCTTCATTATTTATGTGTTACCCACAATACTTGCAAGTCTCACTATAAATAGGCATATCCCATGATTGAGATTTTGTTCGACATTAATACTATCTTCCTATTTTTTGTGTCATGGGTGTGTTGTGAATTATCATATTTATGAGAAAGATGTTATTTACAAGACATTCCTTACACTTGAAGCTTTATCAATTTGGAAGATAAGTTTTGGGTGAAAATATTTATGTGGTTATGATAACATCCTATTTTACTAACATTGTTGAGAGTGTAAAGTCATGATTTGAGAGCCTTTTTTGACTTTCATTTATTATCCATGTGAATTTCAAAATAATTCTTACTACCATAGCGACATGTATCACATATCATTCTAGGTCTTTTTTGACTTATTGTTGTTATATGTGTGAACTCCATAACAATTTTTTAGGGTGCAAGATACTCATTGATGTGAAATAGGGCCGTCTCTCACTCTGATACTAACATTCCCAATAATTTTTGGTGTCATACCTTGTATGGTATGTTTGACTTGTGTTTTTTAAGCTTTTGATATCCATAATAATTATAAATCTTATTAATATAATGGCATATCCCACAATTGGGATTTTATTCCACATTAATACTCTCCTCATTGTTCACAATTATTCTTTTGGCCATTTTAAACTCAAAATGAGTACAACTTACATTATTAAGTTACCTTATTAGAACTATCTCTACAATGGAACTTTCATCACATTAATGATAATATTGTGTTCTTCCCTAATACATTGATAGATGAAAATTATGTTGGATTTCTATTCATGCAATGAGAATGCCACATACTTCCATCACATTTTAAATTGCAGGAAAAATGTAAACTCCATTTGGAAAATGAAAAGGGGAGATGGTTATTGGCTATAAGGTTTGAAGATATATCAAGGTTAAGAGTGTACCATTTAAAGGGTATTTTTAAGGAAGATAACATGGAAACTATGCATAAATAGTAAGGGATAGCTACTTTATCCCCTTGTTTGTTTCGAAGATGTATGGTATTTGGAGTTCTTTTTAAGGTCTTATGAAATTATTAAGGGGGACCTTCTTCGGGTGGTTTAACAGGCCCAAGATATCCAACAAGATGTTGGCAACTTTCAGTACCACCTTATTTCACTCATTCCCATATCAGATAATCCTTCCTACTTTGAGGATTTCAATCCCATATCTTCAGGAAACTACATTTATAATATCATTTATGAAGTCACAACTAAATGGGTTAAATCTTTATTATCAAAATCTATTTCATAGGAACAATTTGGCTCCTATCAAGAAGGAAAATCTATGAATCCATTCAAGTGGCTTATAAATCTTTTCATTCTATTAATTCAAAAAACTACAGTCATTGTTCTCAAGGTATATCTCTCTAAAGTTATGATAGAATCCATTGGCTTTGTTTGAGTTTGTTATTGAATTATTTAAGCTTCAATATTGACTTTGTTAATTGGGTAATGTCTTGCCTCTTTTTTGTTTCCTTTGCAATTTTGTTTGATGGTTCTACTTTGAGTATTTCAGACTTGGAGAGGGTGTGTGGTAAGACAAAGGTGTCTTCTATCCCTCTTACTATTCTCACAATAGCACAAGGGTTGAGTGAGATTCAATTGTCACTTTTGTCATTTGTTAATGGTATCTTACTTTTTCTAATGGTTTTAGAAGAGATGCTAAAAATATTAAAGAAATCATAGGTTTAAATTGCTTAGTTATTATTATGCAAGTGAACGTAAGGAATCATCAATTTCTTATGTTAGGATTGAAGAAGAGGACAAAGTGCTTCTTAATCAAATATCCCCATTATTCGAAGTGGACCTTCAGGTTAGACATCACATATTTGGAATTTCATTTAAACCCAAGTGATTAATCAAAGAGAGACTAGGCATGGATGATTTCCAAGGTGGAAAAGAGGATTTCATTTTGGTGTAAGAAGTGGTTTTCTTGGGGGGAAAGTGAGTGGTGGGAGGTTTTGGAACATTTAAGGAGGATCAATTATAAATTACTATGGGTAGGGCTAGACGAGAAAAATAATTTTCTATTTCTTTTCTAGAAAGTGATAGTGATTAACAAGGAATTGGGGGATGGAGCTTGAAAATCATTAGTAATTTTGCAAATGCCTTAGCTAAAAAATGTATTTGGAGACTCATAGAAAGAAAAGGATTATGGATCTAGGTTTTGTGTCAAAATTCTATCGAGACATTGACTATCGAAGAATAATACAATCCTCAACAATGTCCTTTAAAAACTCTTTTCTTATTTGGAAAGTTATGGTATTGGCATTCCCCTTCATTTGGAATTCGTTGGTGTGGAGAGTAGGATCAAGTGTTAGAGTGAAAGTAGGGGAGGGTCCATGGTTTGGTAGAGAGATAACTTTACATTTCCATAAATATGGTAATTTATCTTTCTTTCTTTCTTTTTTATATATTTGAGTCAAATAGTTGATATGGAAGCTACTACAATTTGGAGACAATAATGGTTATATATATAATGGTTGGATTTTTATAGCGATGAAGTAAGGAGGTGGTAAGATTATATAATTTCTTTATAAGTCAATCACACAAGCATTAATTGGGGTTATCTTGGGTGGTTGGGTGGAAAGATTATTATCCCCCTGATATGAAATGAGGGTTTAATAACTTTTTATGCTTACAAGAACTTCCCACTCAGCTTAACAAATAAATGATCTAGCTTATATATGACATTTGAGGAATTAAATACTTGAAACACGTGTATGTTTTCTTTTAACTGTTTAAGTGCCTTACGTCCATTTGTTTCTGCTAATATTAAACACATATAACAACCATATAATGCAACAAATAAACAACCACACATAACATCAAATTTAATCTAGGAGTTCACCCGAATATTGTGGGCTACGTCTCCTTGAGCTTTTGTCATCTTGAATTGGCTCTTTGGGATTATGGAAAAGTTTCTTTTACAAGTTCCACACTTAAATCCAAAAGTTACTGAACTAAACCAACAGGATTAAAATACCATCTATATCCCTGTCATGGTTGTCATCACTCTTCAAATAGATCTAAGCTCCCTTAGACATGATTCCTTCAATTAGTGCTCTGAGCTACCCTGAGCTTCTTGATGGCACTAACTCCTTCAGAATTATTTAACTGTCACTGAAACCTCATCTATTGTCTCCAGCACATATCAGAAACCAAAAATAGACTGACCATTTGCTCAAAATTAGCACTGCATCCCCAAACTAGGCCTTCCTCCACGGTTGGCACTAGGCTCCTTGAAACTTCCCTGTAGCATATCGGCCTTTAGAAGTCTTCAAATTCTTCTGCAAATCCCTACAATTGATTCATAAGGCTCACTACAGTCAAGAATGATTGTTGGTTTGCTGAGAACGAGTATTGGTAGCTCCTACAACTGCCTCCAACTCCTAGTGACCCTGAGCTCCAAAATCTCCCTGGATGAAAATCTATATGAAGGTGACTTCTTCAGCTTCTATGGACTGTTCCATTGGCTTTAGAAGGCTCCAATTAGCCTAGCTAGCCTCTTGTTTCACTCCCTCTGGTCGAAAACTGTTCCTGGAGTGCATTTAGTCAATATCCCCTAGGGATACTCCACCAAATTTGGAGAACTGCACCTAACTCCAGTTAAATATAGCATTTCTGCCTTTTTAGCTGCTCCACCAAGCTGACCGTCGGAGGTGAGTAGTTACAATAACTTCTTGGGCGCACATATGAGGTGGTATAATCTCGGCAGTTAGGGATAATCCTCACCAGAAGCATTTCAAATAGCGAAATCTTCACTGTCAATCTATCCCGCTCAATCCAATGGATATCGCGTCATCCACTCACCAACTAACCCGGACAATCTCCACCATCGATGTGACCCATCCAATCGAACGGCTGTGCCCACTACTCTATCATTGTCGACTTTGATTTACAAATAATCTGACACACAAATTTGAAAAATTGCAGAGGTGGATGCAATTTGGCTAATCATTTCAAATTACTTCACTCTCTTATGCGTTAACCTAAATCAAGTTTAGTTCAAAAATTAATTGCATTTAAAAAAATGTTCATGAATGTATGGAAAAAGTGTCACGCAAAATGGAAACATGTAGAGAAAATGAGTGAAGCAATGAGTGTGTACGAAGAAAGGAACATGTAAAAAATACAACACTTCCATACATTCACACATTTCGCACAACACTTATGCATATTTTGTATCTTTTGCAATTTTGCAATCAGTTATTATCTTAAGTTATGATAATACAATTAAAAAATCTGAACTATCAAATATTGAAAAAAGTAAATGGGAAAAAAATAAATAAAGATTTAAGAATACTCATACATCAAGAGTATATATGATTTCTGTAATTGATGATTATTATTACCTTGCAATAGTTAAATTAGTTACTTATCCAATTTGGACTCCGCATGAGAACGAACAAACAAAGGTATCGTTACAACTTGTACGAAATAGCTAAGATTTACAAAAGTTTGTTGTATTGCATTTACAATTTCCTGTGAAATTTACTACTTGAAAATAAAAAACACATAGTTTATGCAACATTAGAATCACACAAAGTGTAATTAAGAATGAATTGCATCATGATCACTCTAGTATGAATGTGAAATATGAACATGACATTGTTGAAGAGGGAAATTTGTCCAAATGTGATCAATAATTGTCTTATTACCGGAAATAAAATTCCCCATTACTTCTTGTAATTGTTCATATCACATGTACTCTAATAATTCTTTACTTCACCCCCCAATTAGGGTGTAAGATGGACAACACTCCAATCATGGCAGTTTAATGCAAATGGCTTTGGGGTACAAACCCACCACCCTTCGCATGCTTGAGGCGATAGGTGTGGTGGCTCCATGCATGCAGGTGGTAAATACTCCCGCAGGAGGTGGCAACGACATCGTTTCTTGGGTTTGGCATCATGTTAATTGCTCTGAGAGAGTAGATGGTAAGTGACATGTCCATGGTGAGGAAGGGTGATGCTGAGCACAGTGGAACGTCGCAGATCTAGGCGAGGTGGTGGGATAATCTTCTATGGGTGAGGGTAAATTGGTATGTGACATGTCATCTCTTTCTCTCCTCCATGCATCAACTTATCTGGTTAAGGGATTTGGGACTGCATGGTGTCGATTTTCCAGGGGTTGGGAGAAAGCGAGGTTCCATGAAGCTGCATGAGCTTGTCTCCCTGCTGCAGTAGGTCCTTTTTCCCAACATGGTTTCTGTGTCTGTTTGGTTTGGAATTCTCCTTTCTAGGATGGGGTTATATGGGGTTTGTGTCTCTACGGTTGGCCACTGGGACTCTCCTCTTCTGGCTCAGCTTGATAGTACTGGGGTTCGGGGATGAGCTGCCAAAAAGGCTATCTCTGGGTTTTTTTTCATGATATTTCCCGGGGAAGGGTTGTGATTTATTTTCTATCTGTCCCAGAGCTGTATTATTTGTGGTAAAACCAACTCCCATGACCTTCGCCTCTGTGGAAGTCTTTCCAGGAGGATAACTGTGGTTTTGCGATGGTCTGGGTACAGGGTTAGTACTTATGGTGTAAGCGTTGCTATTTCTTAAATCTTTCTTTTGATTGTAATGTAATTGGGCTTTGGGTTGTGGAAGCTGTTTTATCTATTTGGGTCAGATGGCAAGGACAATATGCATTGGAGGAGAAGGGAGGGAGTCCCTTGAATTTTATACTGGAAATCACCATTTTGTGCTTCTCCCTTGGCAGGTGTGTGGGGCAGTAGGGTCTCCTGGAAGTGAACAACTTCTAGGCTTGGGCTACCACCTCTGCATGCAATTTTCCCTACCCTTCTCTCCACTTCACACTATAAGTTTGAGGCAATGACTCAACCAACCACTGCTAGAGGCCGCAGTAGGAAAACCGAGGTGACAATGAAGGCAGAGCAACCCAAATCCTCTGGGGGAAAAACGTGGGGTTACAAACCAGTCGCCAGCATCATAAACAATGTTACCACAACATACTATGAAGGAACAAGTGAGGAAATCCAACAGTTAATTGAGGAATGGGAAGCCGATTTGAACCGGCAGGTTGGTTCAATGGACATTGAGATGGAGGATTGGCGGGCTATGGTGCTGGACAGGTCACACCCGTCATTTTGTTACTCAGTTTAAGAAGACCTTGTACCTGTACTGGTCCATGAAGAGTATGTTGGGAAAGGCCTTGGATCGTTTCTTAGTGAGCATGGTAGCAATGGTGCAAGACTTTCCCAACTATAAATAGGAATTCCAGAAGCTCCAGTTTCATATGCAAAAACAAGATGGTCGCCTTTGCTGAATTGAAGATCACCTCCCTTGTATTCTCTCATAAACAGAGCTTCCAGGTTCCAATGCCAAGGACCCAAATTTGGTGGAGTCTGTGTCTTCCGAGGGAGAAGAGTAGCCTGCTAGCTAGTTTCTTAGTTTTTTGTTTTATTATGTATGCAGAAAGCTTTTAATTTTTAGAATATTTCTTCTTATGTTTATAGGAAAATAGTATTTAGGAAAGGGAAATATATTCAGACTTTTATAGCTTGGCTAGGAAGACTAATTATTTTTTTCTACTGGATGGCATATCACGATGTTAGGTGGCCAACATACTTGGTTTCCCTCAGGGCAAGTTGAGGCCACCTAATTATTCATATGTGGTTGTAACTTGCTTTTATATTAATGAAAATGGAAGGGTCTACCAAGCTTACAAAAAAAATGTTTACTTCACTTGTTATTTGAATTGATGTCAATATTGAAATCTCCAATAAGTATAAAAATGTAATCACCAAGTGTGAATTGTGCCCTTGCTATTGCTATCGCTTCAATGATTACCGAAACATATACAAGTGGCATAACATATACATTTATTATGCATATTCAACATTGGAAATATACTTCTGACAAAACAAGTTTGATTATGTTATTGCAAACATTTTTCATTGATACAATTTCTATGTTTTCTTGTATGCAAGTAAGTACTCCATGAAGACAATTTGATATGTTGAAATTGAATTTACGAAATTCAGTATTTGACGGTAGAAATTTTAGATGTGTTTCTTGGATACAAAGAATCATAACATTCATTAGGTATTCATCATGCACAATGTCATTCACATGAGCATGTAGACTTCACATATTCAAACTTGCAATCATTAAATTACTTGCACTTGCTATCAACTTCTCTATGTATCCTAATTTCCATGATGCTTCAGTTCTTAAGTGTTTCATTTCTTCTAATACTTTATTATTCACACAAAAGTTCTTTTGTGTTAGTTTTTGAAGAAGATACAACGATTCCATGATTCTAACACGTGATAATGTTGTGTAAACTAGTCCATGTGTCAATATGCCACTTGGATCAAATGCAATTCCATTCAATGTTAAACCCTATGATCAATGAATTGTTCTAGCACAAGCTAATTGTATTGGAAATTGTTTATGCACTATAGTTGTAAAGTTCTTGCTATGACATGTTAATGGTTTTGAAACACATAATATTGGAGTCCAATTAGATGAAATGTTTTCGTCATATAGTTCATGATACTTGTTTCTTTGAAGTTTACCAATTTCTATATTTACAAAATCTATCCATAACATGTCAACATTCTTGCTATTTTTCATATATTTTTGCATATTCCATCTGCTCCATTAATGAGGCCATATTCTGTATTACACTTCCCTGCATATAACTCAACAAGAATGTTGCATTTGATAAGGAATCTTGACAGTAATCTCATTGTTTTCTCATATTCTACATTACCTATTTCCTTACTGTGAGATTCTTCAATCACATCAAGAAGTATTAGCTCCTCATTCACATGTGACAACATTTTTTTGTTATGCTTTTGTACATCCCTATTTCTATAAAATAGGTATGGATACAATGGATCTAGTGGAGCAAGTCTATAACACTTACCATTTATACATTTTATGTCTTCATCATATTCTTGATTCACTCGCATTTTGTTAAGGATTTTAACAAATTTATTATCTATTTGACATATTGTGGTACACAATTCATAGCATTTGACTTTTTCCTTCCAGAAATTGTATGCTGGTTTTTCGCTTTCTAAAATTGGTTGCTAAAAAATTATAGAATCTTTGATTGGTTGCACTTGGAACAAGTCACCTGAAAAATATTACATCAATATTTCCAAAATAGGCCAACAAAGTATGCTTTATTTCCCATAAACATTTGTCAACTTGGTATAATAATGTTGAACCTATCAAAGATGCCTCATCAATCAGCATAACACAAATTTGTTCGCAATTTTTTGTCAATGTGTCTAGTTTTTCATTTTTAATAAAAAAATATTCCAGTTTATTAAATGGTAAATAGAATGCAGAATGCAACATTATACCACCTGCATTGAATTCTACCTTTCCTATATATGCTGCTATGGTTCCTTTTAATTGAGGTGGGTCATATCCGAATATGTTGTTGTACAAACGAATTAGAGATTGGAATATTGATATAACAATAAATGTCTTTCCAACACCTGCATCACATGTTACAAGTACATACAATGGCTCATTTAGATTATTTTTTTCTCAGTCACTATTTCTTTCACTATTTTTTCTTGTTATGGGTTGAGCATTCTCATGATTTCATAGAATTCTATTTCTTCTAGTACTTGTGGCTATTTTACAAGTTGGTAAGGTCTCTCAACAATTGATTTTGCATTTCTAGCCTTTTGCAAATATTGAAAATCTGATTTGATATCATATTCTTGATAACGATTTTCACTGTCTATTTCTTCATGTGTAGGTACATCTCTTTCAAACATTTCATTCTGTTTGTTTTTAAGGTTAACTTTTATGCTATTAATATCAATCCACACCGTCATTGTTTCATTCATTAATTTTCATTTACTGCATTTTATGATTTTTTCAAATAATAAATATGCATTCTCCCAAGTCGAATATTGTTCCTTAAAACTGTTCTCCTCAATATGATATGGGACATACAAAATTAATCATTTTCTATAATAGTTATCAAGATCAATATGTTTATTATACTTTACGTATCTTATAATGTATGGTCTCTCAACACCTCCTCTTTTTTTGCCTTGTAGTGTATAACATGATGCAAATTCCGCTAAGCATACATGTTCAATGTTTTCTAGTCATTGGACATAGCGATCGATAATTGATAAACATGCTATGTTTTTTGAATCATCCAGTTCACGCTCAAGCTCTTTTGATTTCTTTAGTAAAAACATTCGATCATCTATTGTTGAAGTATTAACAAATATACATTTCCTTGAACTAGTATTCAACGACATTGACAACATTATATATACAATTTGTTGTGAAAACATTTGCTATAAGTTCAATAAATTTTTTCCAAGTCTTGCAATTGTTTCTATGATATCACCATCATTTTTTTGACATTCACTTTGTACATATTTAAACATCAACGCCATTGTTTTATCTAGCTTTGTCATATATGAACTTCAATAAGTTGTTGTAGCATATGAGTCAAGTAAAATTGGGCATCAGTATTTGCACCCAAGATTAAAGAAATATGTCGAGCAAAGTTATTAGTCCATACGTCTACTAGTTCTCTTTTCCACATAATTGTTCTTTATATCAGAGTGCATTTAATTGCATGGATATAATCAAATTCACTTATACCTATTTTTTTTCTAGAAAAATATCAAGTGTATATGTCTCATCATGTTGCATATTCTCTAGTGCATCAAATATTGTTTTTTCATTGTTGAATTCCATAGGCTCAAGTATTTGCGACCTTGACATTGGTGGAATTAGAAAATTGAACCTCCAATGCATCTGTTTTCCTTTCCTACAAGTTCTTGTATGACAATGATGTTGCATAATTTTCAGATTTGAAGGTAGTTTAGTTGAATCACAACACAAATATTTGAAAACAAAACTTTCAATTTCAATATTCATACATGTTCCATAAATGAGAACATTTTTTATCCATAACAATCCATGTTCATGTTGGCTTCCTCAATTTTGGAATTATGTTACAAAGAAATAGTCAACGATGTCACCAAAGTAGTTGGAATCATGTAAAAATAACTGGCGTAGAGCATTCATTCTATTTCTATAATATTGTACATAGGTAACGGGGTCATTCCTTATCAAGGTATCAATATCATCTTCCTCTACTTCATTTTCAATCGACAATTTTTCTCTCTCGATGTATTTGTTACAAAGCCTTTACTAAAGGCTCCCATATATGTTCAACATTACTAAACGAAACAAAGAAAGTTAGTGGACCCAACTGTCGTATCATTGCATATAATTTCTTGTGAAAATGTGGAAAATAGTCCGGTGATGTCCGTATTTGTCTAAGATCCATATACACAATGTTCGATGTCAAAATGCATTTCAAATTTTCCTTTGTTTTAATGTCTCTAGATATTAATTTTTTCCTTTTAACTGTCCTTTTCTTATATGAATCCAAATACAATTGAATACTTGATTGATGATAATTTGCACTGTTTTGTAAAACAAATTCATTATATGATACACAAAATCATGATCTTGATGCAAAACTTTCCATCGAGCAATACAATGATATGTAAAGTTTCTGGTTTGATCATTTTTACTGTAAAACAGCGTCAAAAAGCTCATCTCTTATGAATACCTATCTCTGAATATGCCCAAAGGCCTATAGCCTTCACCTAGAGCAATGTTTATTTGATTATTATGAAGATCATAAATACTATATGAATTGCTAAATCCATGTAATAGTGTTTTTGTTACCAACTCTTGATCATAATAATCATTATCATCATTTTTTTCTGTATCTATCTCACATGCATATTCATCCTTGTTTTGCCCAAATACTTGTTTCTAGTTTTTGTTTATTCTGACATTCTGTAGTCTATAAAGTGGAGTTTTACATAATCGTCTCAATGTCGTCATGACTTTATGAACATGTGTTCACCCAACAACAAATATTATTTTAATTATTAAACACATTTTAACTGCCAAAACCATTATACTAGATTCATTTATGTCATGAGGAAGTGCAATTTGAATTTGAGATGTGTCAGTAGGTACATTGATTAGTCCACCATTCAATGCCAATTGTGGTTTTCTAAAATGATGTCCAAGTTCCTGTATTTGCAAAGATGGTAATCTTAATGATATTTGTCTTTCCTCCAATCATAAAGTTCTTTCATTGTGGAAAATTTTCTATTATGCCTAATTCACTTTGGAACGCAAATTTGATAACTTTGTAATTGTCTAATGCTTTTCTATTTTTTTGGCTTATACACTTAACTTTGGACACATTGCTAAACTGTTTTTCTATGACATCTGTTTTAAACCAAGCCTGATTTCATATTGCATAATCATAAACAAGAACATCTTTTATTTTCTTAAAATACTACTATTTGGCCACTGTTTCAAATGTATAATTGAAATTTTTTAACAATTCTTTATATTTATTAGGAAATATGGTCACTTTTTGTATTAACTTTAGTCGATTCGGCCGTCTTGTAATCTGAATTGTTTCAATAACTTTAATGTTTCTTATGTATTTTTTGAGTTCATGCAATGAACAACATGGTGTCTTGCTTACATTGACATGCTATATATTAAGTTCCATAGTATCTTCGTCAATGTTGATGTTCTTAGAGCTTGTTACACAAAAATATCGTCACCATGATTATTTGTAGTCACTATGGGTCTATCATCACTTGTACTGTCCTCCTAAGCAAGTCTCAGACCTCAGCTCTTCAAATCAAGCTTTGGAAATGAGAGAAAGACATTAAAAATCAATGTAACTCTGGTTCCGCACTTTCTCTCATGGTCACCTGCGGTCCCGCACCTTCTGTGTACAAAAGTTGTGTACCTGCCCGCTCTGTCCCTAACGGTGTAGGTGCGGACCCCTGTGAAAGTCAAAGGCGCAAGTTTTATCTTTAAAAACTCACTTTGGGTTAATTCTAGAGGTTTCTAGAAGGAATTTTGACGTGGATTGTTCGCTCTGAGGTGGTTCATGCATCCCAAAAGAGAAGGAGCTAATCCCTTGATGAGAGGAGCTATCCCTTTGAAGGAGGGCTTTATCCCTTTGAAGGAGGACCTAGTAACCTCTCTCCATTGCACTATAAATACAGGCATTGGGCTGGTTGCTAAGGAGGTTAGAAGCTAAACATTTTTGAGGGTAAATGCTGGTGAAATCAAGACTTCCTAGTTAAGCCTAAAGAGGAGAGATCACATACCTTTTTGGTTTCATTGGGAAGTGAGTGAAACTTGTCAAAGTAGAGGAGGCTTCTTGCTGGACCCTAGGAGGAGCTTGTACAACGTCAAGGCAAAGGTTGTAAGGTTCTTCTTCTTTTGAATTAATACAATCAAACTCATTTTTCTCAACAAGTATCTTATGTTATTTGTTTCATGGACTCCTTGACTTTCATGTTAAATATGTTTTATGCAATTGGCTTTTCAGGTGCTATTTAATTTGTTTGCCTTGTTTGTGTTTGCAGATTCGCGAAAAGGAGCTCATTTGGATCAAAGAAGCGAGGGCATCCACAAGCTTGCGTTGGACCTAAGGTAGGCCCTAAAAACACTTGTTTGCTATTGTTTATCAAAGCATATTTAGAGAAAGATAGTGTCTGGTTGGTTTGCTTGTCATTAGGTCTTCTTTAGATTCTAGGAAGGTCTATCTTGTCCGCAAGATCGACCTATTTCGTGTGACAAAATGGCGACTCCGCTGGGGACTTGATTGTTTTCCTTGTTTATACTTTGACCTGAGAAACTCTATTTTTGTTTCTGTTTTTGGCTTGATGATTGTGGGATTGGGTGGATTTAGTTAATTTTGAGTTAGTTTTTATTTTTCATAGTTTTGGGAGAAGTACGCACCCTCTGAGTTAAGCACAGTGCGTACCTGTACGCGCTTTTGCTTTGTGCATAGAGCGTGCACGCACTCGTGTAAACAGGCTGCTTGCGTACCCTGTCAAAATTTTGAGAAATTTTAAATTTTTCTCTTTTTTATCAGTTTAGAATTTGTTTATAGGTTTTAGCCATTACCCAGACCTGCGTGTACCCTGTCAAAAACTTTCCTTGGTTTAATTTCACTAGTGTTAGGGTTTTAGGTGAAATTCCTAGGAGTTTTGCTTGTTGGGTTTGGTTTTCATTTTGGTTGTGTAGTGGCTCTGAGCTTAGAAGCTGTAGGGACTTCAGATCACCTTAGTGTCTACCAGCTTTCTTATGAGTCTGACCATGTATGAAATCTCCCCTTGTTGAGGAATCCGCTTTGTATTTTCTCATTTCAAAACTTCGAAAAGCTTGTATTTGAAAGTTTGGATTTTCATTTTCAAAAAGAAAACGAAATGGGTTGTTCTTGACTGATTTGTGATTCTGCATGAATTAGTCCTTAGCTTGCATCTAGCTGAGTAAAACATCCTTAAAAAAGACTTTTAGTAGGCTTTGACTTCAAATAGGTTTTTATAATTTGTAGATCTCAAAGTTAGTCATTTTCATTAGTTTTGAGTGTTTTGCAAAAAATAAAAAATAAAAAATCTCTTTTGAAAAAGTTTGTTTTTTGTAGTGATTGAGTGCTTTGAAACGAAAAAGGGAAATTTTTGTGAAATAATTAGTTGTCTCGTTTTGAGTGCTTTGGAAAGGAAAAGCTCTTCTTTTAATTTGTTTAATTGAGAAAGATTTGTGTTTACAAAGTTTTTGCATTCTCAAACTCTGTTATGAAACCAGCTCACAAAAAGATAGAAAAGAGAGATCCACGCCTTAGAATTCAGCCTCTTCGAGGGGGCAACCTCCTTTACATTACATAAATGAACAATTCTTGGATGATACAAATGAAAATACCTCCTTTCTATATATAGGAGTCTAAGGGTCCCAATATAATCAAAGCCTACATAACAATAATATTGTAGGGCACAACAATAACAATAGAGGGATTCTATGGGGCACAATAGTAACAATATGGGCACTACATGGGTACAACAATATAAATAAGGGTATAACTACAATAGTAATGGGGTAATCACTAGTATTATAGGGACCCAACATGCCCCTCTCCTTCAAAAAAGTGTTGTCCTCAACGCTTGAGTAGTTCTGGATACTTCTGCATAAAATTCTCATCCTCCCATGTGGAATCTTCAGCGGATAAGTTCTTCCACTTGATAAGATACTCTGAAATTGATCGATTTCGTAGCTGTCGAGTTCTTGTTTCTATGACTGCTTCCGGTTCCAATATAATTTTTCCTTCCTCGTCAAGTTCTGGCAATATTGTTTGAACTGGGAGCTTGTCGCCTATAACCTTCTTTAAACATGAAACATGGAAAACTGGGTGCAATCGAGAAGCTGCAGGAAGCTCCAATTTGTATGCCATAGTACCAATCTTTTGCAACACCTTGTACGGACCATAATACTTTGGTGATAATTTATTATCCTTCTTAGCTTGCTTGAGGGACATTTGCTTATATGGTTGTAGCCGTAGGAATACCCAATCACCTACATCAAAACTTCTTTCACTGCGATGTTGATCTGCCTGTTGTTTCATTCTATTCTGTGCCAACACGAGGTTATCCTTTAAGAGTTGGAGGACTTGTTGTTGATGTTCGATGTGATGTTCCACTGCCTGAACCTTAGAATTTTCTCTTAAATATGATGTGATGGATGGTGGTTGATACCCATAAAGTGCCATAAATGGGGTCATTTTTGTTGCTGTATGAAAGGAAGTGTTATACCACCATTCAGCCAGAGGCAACCATTTGACCCATTGTGTCTGTTTATCAGATACAAAGCAACGAAGATATCCTTCCAAACATTTGTTTACTATCTCAGTTTGCCCATCAGATTGAGGATGATAAGATGAGCTATGAGCTAACTGAGTACCAAGACAAGAAAATAATTCTGTCCAAAAATTTCCAGTGAAAATGGGATCTCTGTCACTTACAATAATCTTTGGGTTTCCATGTAGCTTTTGAATTGTTTCCATAAATGCAGTAGAAACTGTACTGGCTTTAAATGGATGTGATAATGCACAAAAGTGTGCATACTTGGTAAGTCTGTCAACTACCACCATGATGACACTCTTTCCCTCAGACTTGGGTAAACCTGTGATAAAATCCATTGAAACCTCCTCCCAACGTTGGCTTGGAATGGATAAAGGTTGTAATAGACCCGGTGTCTTAATTGTTTCAACTTTATTTTGTTGGCAAACCAAACATTCTGCCACAAACTTTTGAATATCTGATTTAAGGCCATCCCAAAAAAATTCCTTCTTAACCCTGTGGTAAGTTTTTAAAAATCCTGAGTGCCCTCCTAAGGGAGAAGTGTGCAATTCCATAAGAATCTTTTGTTTTAGCTGGGAATTCTTACAGAGGTATAAGCGATCTTTGTACCATAACGAATCATTTTTCCAGCTAAATGTATCAGACGTACTGGAATCTTGTTGTAGCTTTCGAATAAGTGCCCACACTTCTTCGTCATTCTTCCATTCCTCCCTTGCTTCATTTATCCAATCTGGTTGGATAATAGAAATGGCGCACAACAATGCTTCCACATCCTCATCCTTTCTTGAGAGTGCATCTGCCACCACATTTTGCTTCCCTTTTTTGTAGATGATTTCAAAGTCATAACCCAACATCTTTGTGACCCACTTTTGTTGCTCTTCAGAGGATAATCTTTGTTCTAAAAAGTATTTAAGGCTATCATGATCCGTTTTTACCTTGAAGTGTCTTCCCATTAGGTAGGGTCGCCATTTCTTAAGTGCATGGAGTATTGCCAACATTTCCTTCTCATAAATAGCTTTGCTTAAAAACTTTCCCTTGATTGGACGACTTTCAAAAGCAATGGGTCTTTCATCTTGCATTAGAACAGCACCAATTCCATTTCCTGAAGCATCACATTCCACAATAAAGGTTTTTGTGAAGTCCGGTGTAGCTAAGACCGGTGCTTGGCACATTGCCTCTTTAAGATGTTCAAAGGCCTTTGTTGCTTCCGGAGTCCATGAAAATGCATCTTTCTTCAATAATGTTGTTAGAGGTGCTGCTATTCTCCCATAATTCTTAACAAACTTGCGATAATACCCTGTCAACCCAAGAAATCCTCGCAGATGCTTTATGGATGTGGGGATTTTCCATTCCTTAATGGCTTTAATTTTGCTAGGGTCTACCTTAACTCCTTCATGAGATACAATATGACCCAAATATTCCACCTCCTGGACTCCAAAGAAACATTTGGATCTTTTTGCATATAATTGTTTCTCCTCCAATAGTTGTAGCACCCTGTCAACATGTTCAACATGATCCTTCCAAGACTTGCTGTAGATTAGTATATCATCAAAAAATACTAACACAAATTTTCTAAGGAATGGTTTGAAAATTGAATTCATCAAACCTTGAAATGTTGAAGGTGCATTGGTAAGGCCAAAAGGCATGACCAAAAATTCATAATGACCCTCATGAGTTCTAAATGCCGTTTTCGGAATGTCTTCAATCTTCATTCTGATTTGATGATATCCCGAACGAAGATCCAACTTGGTGAAGTAAATTGATCCATGCAATTCATCCAGTAATTCATCAATGACAGGAATGGGGAACTTATCTTTAATAGTGAGCTTGTTGAGCTCCCTATAATCCGGACACATGCGCCATGATCCATCCTTCTTGTGCACCAATACTACTGGAGCAGAGAAAGAACTTTGACTCGGTTGAATTATACCAGCCTCTAGCATTTCTGCAACCATACGTTCAATTTCACTTTTTTGGACATAGGGATATCTGTACGGCCTGATGTTTGGAGGAACACTTCCTGGAATCAGATGAATAGCATGATCATGATCACGCATAGGTGGGAGACCTTTGGGAGTCTCAAATACCTTGGAATGATTGTCCAGGACTTTTTGGAGATCTGGAGAAATAGATGATTCCAATGTGGAAACATCTAGCGAACATAATTGTGCAATTACACCTCTTTGCTCCTTTTTTAGAAGCTTTGTCATACCATTAGAGCTGATTATCTTTCCTGGTTTCCCTGCAATACCCCTTAATTCAACTTCCTTTCCTTCCACAGAAAATTTCATGAAAAGTTCTTGAAAATTAAAAGCTATTGTACCCAAGGATTGTAGCCATTGGACTCCTAGTACAACATCAACACCTCCCATTGGAATGGAAAGCATTGGGCTAGTCAATACATATTCTCCCATGGATAGCTTGATATTATGGCACTTTCCAGAGCAATTTATTGTTCCTCCATTTGCAATCATCACTTGACACTCTGGTGCTGGATATAGGAAGCAATTCAATTCTTTTGCTACCCTACAATGAATAAAATTGTGGGTGCTTCCTGAATCAATCAACACTATTACCTTTTTCTTCTTGATTTGTCCTTCTATCTTGATGGTTTGAGGAGTGGTAATTCCCGCCAATGCATTACAAGATATGGTCGGATTTATTTGTTCTTCATCTAGGCTTTGTTCCTGGAATATATCCTCTTCTTTTGACCTTTCTTGCTCCTTTTCTTCTTCCTCTTCACAATCTATGTAGAATAATTTCTTCTCAGCACACTTATGACCTTTTGTGTATTTGCTATCACAATTGTAACAAAGCCCTTTTGCTCTTTTTTCTTCCAATTGTTGTGGTGTCAACCTTGTAGGTTGTGGAAGACTATGGGCAACAACACTTCCATCTTTATAGTTGTGAATGGTATGCTTCCTAGTTGCCATAATTTTGCTTTCCATTTTTCTTGCTAACCTGAATGCCTTCTCTAATGAATCAGGTTCCCAAAGGCGCACATCATGTTGGATATTATCCTTTAAAGACCCTATGAACACATCAATCCTATGCTCCTCTGGAATATCTTTTACCCTTATGTTCAATTTTTGGAACTCCTCAATGTGCTCCATTATTGAACCCTTTTGTTTGAGACTTATCAATTGGCTAAAAAAAGTGTTGCTTTTTGTATCCTCATAATGTGCTATCAATTCTTCCGTAAAAATTGCCCAAGTGATAAATTGTTTACGAGAACAAAGCCATTGATACCATACAAACTGATTTGGTTCCAAATATAAAGTTGCCATACGTACCTTTTGTGCGTTTTGCACATTATTGAGATCGAAGAATTGCTCCATCTGTAATATCCATGTGGCGGGATCCTTGCCATCAAACTTCCTCATATCGATTTTTGGAACATGGTGAGTCTTCGATCCAACATTAGAGTCTATGGAATCATGATTAACATTTCTTTTATTCTCATCATGAGTTTCCTTTACTACCTTTTCACCATTAGTGACCCTTTCTTGTAGCAACTTCTTCAATTCATCCATCTTATCATCCATGCCATCAAATTTAGCGTCAATCTTAGCTTCCATGCCATCCATCTTAGATTCCACGCCATTTACCTTAGATTCCACGCCACTTATCTTAGCTTCTGTTAGCTTTTGTGAGCGTGACATTTGTTGCACTTGTTCTTGTAATTTTGATATATCATGTAGCATTTCTTCCTCTTCTTCATGAGTCATGCTAGAGCTTTCAGGTTCCTTACTAGGTGTTTGCATTTTCTTTCCTCGGGGCATCAGTTACCGATAATAAAGTTTTACTATGCCCTTTGAATTCCGTTAAACCAAGCTTACACAAAAATTAAAAAAAAACTACACACCTTTTTTCTCTTTATAGAAGCCTGATATTGAATCTGATGTATCTCTGTAATTTCGGATCCTCCAATTCTGAAATTTCTACCTGTAGTAGCCTTCTGCGTCCTCTTTCCAATGCCACAAGTCTGAGCCAAATTGGATTCTCCAAGGAAGAGTTATGTGAAATCTCCCACAGTGACTTGCTTTTAGACTGGTTCAGTAGAGTGAACTTGTATGACGTGCCACGCGTCACTGTTTCAACCTTTGAATCTGAAACACAGGAACAAGAAACTACAGTCCGTCCTCTTTCTGTACCTTTTTACGAAATTTCAATCCGATCTTCAGAGAGAGAGTTATGATGATTTTCCCCAGGTCACCTGTTTTGAATGTAATTCAGGAGTCTGCAAAAAGACCAACTTCCTCAGATCATATCTCCGAAAATATCGCGAGAAATGTTCTGAAATTCGGACCCAAGGTTCAGCGCCAATTCTTCTCAAATGGGTTTTTTGTTCGACTTCTGAAACGTCACAGAAAAAAAGTTATAGCGAAAATTCCACGATGACCTGTTTGGAGCAGCGAAACCCTAGAATCCAAAGCTCTGATACCAAATGTTATGAAACCAGCTCACAAAAAGATAGAAAAGAGAGATCCACGCCTTAGAATTTAGCCTCTTCGAGGGGGCAACCTCCTTTACATTACATAAATGAACAATTCTTGGATGATACAAATGAAAATACCTCCTTTCTATATATAGGAGTCCAAGTGGTCCCAATACAATCAAAGCCTACATAACAATAATATTGTAGGGCACAACAATAACAATAGTGGGCTTCTATGTGGCACAATAGTAACAATATGGGCACTACATGGGTACATCAATATAAATAAGGGTATAACTACAATAGTAATGGGGTAATCACTAGTATTATAGGGACCCAACAAACTCCTTCTTAGTTTAGAAGTTCATCGAAGAGAAAAAGATTGTTTAGATCATCTTAGGTGCATTTTTAGTGATTTTGAGTTGAGTCTTCATACCACGAGTTTCATCTCCGCACCTTTTGACTTAAACAAAAACCACTAAAATTAACGCTTAAAGTAAAATTCACCTAGTAACCTTTTTATTTCTAGGGCTCTGATACACCAACTTAGCTTAGGCTAGTGTCTTGGAGTAGGAGAGTAATTAACTCTCCAAGACAGTAAAAACAAACAAGTAGCTGTATCTTGTGGTAGGGAAGAAATCCAATTGTTGCATTTATGCTCTGGGAAAGCTCCTCTTAAAGGAGAAGCACGAGATCGTGTCCGAACCAGTGTGGGAATCAATCCTTCCTCATTGGGAACGACGCCAGATATTCACGTATTAAAAACGGTAAACCTCGGATTAGCCATTATCGAGGAGCCTGGGGTCACTTGTTGGTAAACCTTGGATTATGTCAAGGAGCCTTCAAGGGGATTGAGCTTGCTACTCTGCCCTTGCGTGCGTATCGGATCGTAGACTGTTCCCCCAAGTGTATTTGTCTCAGTTGGTAACCTTAGTGGCCATATTCTTTAGGACTCTTCCTGAGGTGACAGTGGTGGGAAGATCCCACTGTACCTGGAGCAGACGTCGGCTAGACTCACTTGGATTTTCTGGGGGGTTCACTTCACTCGAGACGGTTAAGTGGAGGAACTTGTGCCAGTCTATTCATTAAGCAGGTTGCCGGGGTAACTGTTCCAACTGCCATTTCTGTACTAAACTCTGCGACGTTGGATTTCATCACTAATAAGTGTTTTCGGTCCGAAAAATTACTGTTTCTGTGTGTTTGATCTCCTAGATTCTTTAGGCATGTGATTCAAATTTGTTTGGTTCTTTAGAGACCTTAGGTGCTTTTTATTGAGATTTTACTTTGTTTGTGTGTGAAGTAGTTAAAAGTCTTTAACTGTGGCTGAATTACCAAGACAGTCCCGTAGACTTCGGGGCCAGTCTCCTGAGATTATAAACGTGGCTGAGTTACTGAGGAATTCCCGTAGACTTCGGGGCCAACCTCCTGAGGAAGTACCGAGCCAACTTGAAGGCTTAAAATTCCTCGTAACTCCTAGAGACAGTAGAGTTGGGTCACCGGAAGAAGGAGAATCTTCTTTGATTGTACATCCTGATTTTCAAATGCCAGTAGTAGAATATAATCCACAGTCAGTGTCTATCTCCGAAATCGCTGGTAGCTTTTCATCTACCAGTGATATAGGTGAAGAACCCAAAATATCTGAGCCTGAAAGTGAATTTGCTGCTACTCCGACATCGGGGTTTATTTCTCCAACTTTTAGTGGTCCCGGTTCACCTAGGGTAGAAAGAGTAATCACTCAAGATTTTCCTTCTGGACTTATTTCTATTGAATAACTTGCTCCGGAAGAAGAAGAAGTAGGCATCCCTATCCCTAAAAATCAACCTGTCATTGAACTAAGGGAGCGTGAATCAATTTTTTACAGTCCACCTAGGGGTAGTTCTTGGTATCTTTCTTTGACTAATTATTTAGAAAACTCAGGGTTAAGTTTTCCACCACCTCGTGCTCCTAATCACTCAACACCTAGAGGTTTTTATACTCCCGTAAATATGTCAGGACAGTCGTCCATGTTTACTCAATCGCCCAAATATTTTTTGTACGACGGTCCATTTGTTCCCTCTGGGTATCAGTCTCTTTCTGGTACTTTTTGGGAGCATCTCCTCAACCCATTAAGCAAGGGTTATTAACTCGAAGCAATGGTGCAAAGCCGTTGAGCGTAGAAGACATTCTTATGATGTCAGGTTCTATTCCCAATCCTCAACCTCAAGGTGGCCAGTTACCACCTGGGGGGCAGCCTCAATTAATACCTGGGGGGCAACCTCAAGGTACACAATTTGCATCTGGGGGGCAACCTCAAGGACAGTACATACCTACGGGACAGTACGTTCCTCAAGGTCAACCCCAGACTCAATATGTACCCCAAGGTCAACCCCAGTATCAATTTATACCTCAAGGTCAACCCCAGTATCAATATGTGCCTCAAGGGTATCAACCCCAAGGTCAATACTCGAACCAAGGTTTCCAACCACCCCAAGGTCAAACGTATGTTCAAGGAATGGGAAATGTACCTTTCAATTATCAATCCTACCCTCAACCCAGTTATGGTCCTCAATATTCTCAACCAGTTATGGGTCATTACCCCAGAATGAATATAGTGTGGGATCCATCGCAAACCCAACAGGTGTTGCAGCCAAGTGTACAGTTGTCATCTCAAACTGGACAACCCTTAGTTTTCTAGTACACCCCAGCAACCAGTCCAGTCTAACATTCAAACTTCTGTACCTTCGGTAGTTTCTCAGCCTGGGCCTAGTACACCTCGTACTCCGCCTCAAACGACTGCTACAACTGCCGCTACATCTGTTCAATCTACCCCACCCACTTCTGGAGTATCGACAGCTCCGGTTTCTACTGTTCCTGTATCTACTCCTCAGACATCTTTACCACCGTCTGGATCTACAATTCAAACTTCGGTTCAGATGCATGTAGGACAACCTAGTTTAAGTACAGTTGTCACAAGTCAACCACAATTCACCTTTCAACCATACCAGGGACAGTACCAATTCGGTCCTGCTGTCCAGCAGCCAGTTTATCAGTATCAACCGTATCCTGGGTACACTTATCAACAACCTCAACAACCCGAGTACGGTCCGGTTAATCCTGGTTTTCCAGGAGGATACAATATCCCGAACGCGATTCCTATTTCTAGTTATCCTGGATATCCTCCTCTTGGGGCTGGTCTCATGACCCAGAGTTTCAGGGATCCTAATCGGCAGTTACCGTTTATCGCAACTTTGGACTTGCCTGACTTGTCGCGCCTAACGAACGATCCCATTAATTATCTTCCGTTTTGGCCGCCAATGCCGAATAAGTTGCCCAGTGACATTCCCAAATTCGAAGGTAAATCAGGAGAGGACCCGTCGAACCATGTGATGACTTACCACCTCTGGTGTGTGTCTAACTCCATCACAGATGATTCAATCCATCTTAGACTTTTCCAGCACACTCTAATTGGCTTTGCGGCCAAGTGGTACATTGAGTTACCGCGAGGCACTTTTTATAATTTTAGTCAGTTAGCTACCTCGTTTTTAACTCATTTCCAGTTGCCAGTCCGATATGACAATGGCACGGAATTGTTAACTTCGCTAAAACAATCGACATCCACGTACATTTCAGATCATATTCATGAGTGGAGACATCGACGTCGTTTAGTGAAGGTATTTATTCCAGATCAAATCTTGGCTGAATGGTTTGTAAAATCTTTGTTGCCAAAGATCACTGAAGATGTTGCTAAAGCCGGAGTTGTTACTGAGGAGCAAGTCATTGCTCAAGCACAGTACCTTGACTTGGTCTATACTCAGTCAGGTACGTTACACGAAAAAATCCCCGATCTTCCCAAGCAAAATCAAATCGCTGCAGCTCCTTCGGGATCTCATGCCGCCGATGGTATGATTGGCACGGTTAACACTAAAAGTAAGAAGAAGTCTTCCAAGAATTCTTCCCCTATCATAACCTTGCCTGATTCCCCAACAGGAGATTCTTCTGTAGAGATTTCCACCGATATTCACGTTGTAGAATCATCTACAGCCAAATCAAAATCCAGTGGGAAGAAGAAAGGAAAGAAGAAGAATAAAACGGACAAAAGTTCAAAGGAGAAACCTGAAAAGGCGGAATCCAATGACGAAAAGCGCAAACCTCATTATCCTTGTCTCATTTGTGACGATGAACATTTTACAAGAGACTGCCCTCATCGTGCAGAGGTTTAGAAGATTGTCAAGGGTTCCCAAACTCCTGCTATTTTGAAGGATCCTTTTCCGATTCAAGACAACAAGATGATAGGTTCATCCTCAAGTGCCAATGAAGAACCCATACTGATGATGTCCCATGTTAGGATTGCGACTCGATCGCAAGATTATGGTAGTAAGAGTCCTGTTGATGGTAAAGAAGCAGAATCTTCCCATTCTAATCCATCAACCTCAGCTCCCGGTTCCGATCCACTACAGATCGAGAAACCTAATCCAGACTTGGTAATCAAACCGCCCGCTAAGGGTATACTTCGAAAGTCAGCTTTCAATCCACATGCGAGAGCGGCTCAGAATTATAACATTGTTGAGGATTTAGTTGTTTCACCCTCAGCAATGTCGGCTTTAGAAGTGCTGCAATCATGCCCAGCACAACGTAAATTACTTTTGTCGGCTATAGGAGCTGTTGATGTTCAGGACCCGAACCTAATAATTTTCGATCTAGAAAATAGTACACCGCGTTTGCCTCATCAAATGGCTTTCCAGATTCCAGTGATAGTAAAAAATAGGCCTATTCATCGGACTGTAATTGATGAGGGAGCCTCAACGTGTATTATGTCGATACAATGTTGGAGATCGCTTGGTTCTCCTTCACTAAATCAATCCCCGACGATTCTAAAGGCCTTTGATGGCCGTGGGTTTCATCCTTTTGGCATTCTACAGGATTTGCTTATAGGGGTTGAAGGAAAAACCGTTAGTCTAGATGTGGAGGTGGTTGATGCCCCTCTAGACTACAACCTTCTCTTGGGTTGAAGTTGGTCTTACGCTATGACAGCGGTCGTTTCATCGGTCTTTCGAGTAATAAAGTTTCCACACAATGGGAAGATCGTAACAATAGACCAGCTGGCTTACTTTTCATCCGACCCAGCCTCTTCGGAGAGTATTCAGCATGTTGGTAAAATGACTATCCCATATAAGGATGTTGGAGTAGGATTAGTTAAAGATGCCGGTTTACTGGGAACTTTTCCTTTTCCTCCAATCAACGCATCATCTTCATTTGCAACCATTCATATGATTACATCAGACACCATTATTTATGATGATCCTTGGATCGTCCCTTCTGAATATGAGATAGACTCATTTGACAATTCCATGCCTTTGAGTCCATATGAAATTGCCTATGAAGCCATGCAGTCTTTTGCCAACCCGTGTTCAACCGAAAATGACTTAATGAATGTGGTCCGTGAGGAATCACTTTTCACATCAACCTCAGATTTAACTACGTTTTCTGAACTTGTTCACTCTGATGAGCAAATTCGTGAAATCCTATGCGTAGATGATTTACCATGGGAAGATCTCCATCACAGATCTTCGTTTTCACCTGAGGATGATCGTTTTGAAAATGATTTCTCATCAATTTTTACAACTGAATATGTCAAGGAACCTCAGAATCCAATGAAACATCCTGATTCAGAGTTAAATTTGGGAAACATCTCTCGAAATTTTCCTATTGACATTTCGGTCAAGCTCGGAATTCTTGAGAACATTCATATAGGTCCCTCGTGTACAGATGACAAAATTCAATTATATAAGGCCCTATTTCAAGAATTCCGCGACGTGTTTGCCTGGTCCTATGAGGAAATGCCAGGAATTGATCTCGCAATTGTTGTTCATGAGATCAAGACTTACCCGGACGCTAAACCCGTCCAGCAACGTTTGCGTCAAATTCACCCACGAAAAGATGCTGCAATTAAAGCAGAAGTTGAAAAACTGTTGAAAGTAGGTTTCATTTATCCGATCCCGTTAACGGATTGGGTATCAAATATTGTTCAGGTTAACAAAAAGTAGGGAACAATAAGAATATGCATCGACTATAGGGACGTTAATCGAGCCTGTACAAAGGACAATTACCCAACCCCCTATATCGATCAAATCATTGATGATTGTGCCGGCAACGAAATATTTTCCTTTATGGACGGTTTTTCCGGATACAATCAAATCAACATTCTATCTGCCGATCAACCAAAAACGGCTTTCATTTGTCCATGGGGGACATTTTCTTATTGCAAATTACCTTTTGGGCTTAAGAATGCCGGAGCAACTTTTCAAAGGGCGATGTCTTATGCGTTTCATGATATCAAACACATTGTGCAACCATATCTCAATGACTTTCCTGCTCATTCATTACATCGAGCTGATCACCTCGTCCATTTACGAGCAATCTTTATGAGGTGTAGGCATTATCGTATTCGGTTGAACCCACACAAATGTGTCTTCTGTATAGAAATGGGTCGATTGCTGGGATTTGTAGTTTCGAAAACCGGAATTCGCGTTGATCCCTCGAAGTTCGAAGCTATCATCAAATTGCCTCCTCCTTCAAGTCTTCGCCAACTCCAAAGTTTGCAGGGGAAAGCAAACTTTTTACGACGATTCATTCCTAACTACGCCGAGGTTACAAAGGGTTTTACCCGCTTTTTGAAGCAAAACACTCCATTCTATTGGGATGAGATAGCTCAGAAATATTTTGATGCACTCAAACACGCATTGACCCATGCACCGTTGTTGCATCCTCCCAACTACAGCCAGGATTACTTCTTGTATCTCGCCGCCTCTCATTCCACCATTGGAATGGTCTTAGTTCAGGAAGATGAATCAGGAACTGAACATGTGATATATTACCTTAGTCAAACGTTAAATCCAACTGAGCTAAAATACTCACATGTGGAGAAATTGGCATTGGCAGCCGTCCAAGATGTCCAACGTTTTCGTCGCTACATTCTACTACGTAAAACTACGGTAATTTCGGATTGCAACCCTATGATCTACATTTTGACCAAGCAATTTCTAGGGAGCAAGTACTCTAAATGGATCGTTATCCTGCAAGAGTTTGACTTGGAATTTGAGAAATCTAAGTTTAAGAAATCTTTAGTTTTTGCGGAGTTAATGTGTGACTTCCCGCATGCTGACACGGAAACTGTGGCGGAGGAGCCCATTGCGGACGAATCCTTGTTTCTAATCAGCACTTTAGATCCGTGGTATGGGGATATCATCGTTTATCTCCAGACCCAATCCTTTCGGCCAGAAATTTCAAGGTCAGAACGTCAGAAAATTTGATTCCAGTCCCAACAATTCAGAATTATTGGAGATACTCTTTATCGCCGTGGGGCGGACTCCGTTTTTCGACGTTGCTTAACTCACAAGGAAGCTGAAAGGGTTCTAAATGACTGTCACTCTAGAGCCTGTGGCGGTCATATGTCTGGGTTTGCCATAGCCCAAAAGATATTGCGTGCTGGCTACTTCTGGCTGTCTTTATTTAAAGATTGTATTATGGCGGTCCGAAAATGCCACAACTACCAGATTTTTGATCGTAAAATGCGCGCTCCACCTGCTCCTCTCCATCTTATAATTACCGTTGGTCCTTTTGCCAAATGGGGTATCGATTTTATTACATGTAACCCTCACTCGACCGGGGGGCATGCGTATATCATCCTTGCGGTAGATTATTTTACTAAGTGGGCCAAGGCGATGCCTACATTCGAGGCAGACGGCAAGACAATTGCAATTTTCATGTTCAATCATATAATTGCTAGGTTTGGTGTCCCGCAAGCGATAATCACTGATCATGGGCGTCATTTTCGAAACGTTATGATGACCGAACTTACAGGCCAGCTTGGTTTACGTCATGATAGTTCAACCCCTTATTATCCACAAGCGAATGGTCTAGTTGAGTCCATCAACAAAGTTTTAGTTATCATGATCCGACGAATCATTGGGATTCATCGGTCGAATTGGCACAACATGCTATTTTCAGCGCTTTGGGCATACCGAACTTCAGTAAAAACATCAATAGGGTTCACTCCTTTCCAACTAGTCTATGGTTTGGAAGCTGTGTTACCCATTGAATGTGAAATCCCGTCACTTAAAATGGCCATCGAGTTACTTCCAGCCACTTCCGAAGAGGAAAAGCGTTTGTTATACTTAGCTCAATTAGATGAGAATCAACGTGATGCTGCATCGGCGATCGAGACTCACGCAAAACGGATGAAAGCTCAGTATGATCGAAATGTGACCCCTCGAAATTTTTCGGAAGGGGATCTAGTCTTAGTTTATGATCAAGCTAATGATAAATTAGGTGCTGGAAAATTCGTTCCTATGTGGCATGGTCCCTATGTTGTCAAGCGAAAGCTAGCCAAAGGGGCTTATGAATTGGTAGACTTTGATGGGGACTCTTTGGGTAAACCCTGAAATGGCCTTTACTTGAAGAGGTATTATGCTTAAAAGAATGGGTATGGAGATTTTTAGTTAGGATAATTTTTCTTTCTAGCTGGTGTGGTTTAGTTTAAACAGTGTGCTTAGCTTAGAGAGTGTTTTTTTCGTCATTATTCCTGCTTATCTTGGTTTTACTCTTGATATTGCAGATGTCGATGCCTCTCCAAACATACATCGGTTTCGCTGATGGTGCTTGTCGTAATACACAGAATATCTCTTCCGCAGCTTGGGTTATCTATTCGCCCTCTGACGAGTTAGTATCTATGCATGGGGTAAGCCTCGATCAAACAACGAACAACATTGCCGAGTACAGTGCAGTGATTGAGTTATTGTCTGAATCTATTTCATTTGGGATTCAGAGTTTGATAGTGAGGTTAGATTCTGAACTCGTTGTATTACAACTTAATAGAGTGTATGCCATTAGAAATCCAGTGTTATTAAGATTATTTTTGAGAGTGCGTCTCTTGGAACGTGAATTTGATTACATTGAATATCAGCATATTCCAAGATCTTTAAATACATTAGCAGATGCAATTGCTTCTCGAATGTTAAATAGACATTTGCAATAATCATACATGTAAATTTAAAATCATTCCATAACATGATTAACAAGATAAGCCGGTAATAGTGATATATATATATATATATATATATATATATATATATATAGGAGTGTGTCAAAAATACATCGTCTTCGATCATAGGTTGAAAGACACTTATGATCGGCAAAAATGATAAGTACAAAAAACAAAATGTCACATGTGCCACAATAGGCGATCATCCTATCACTGGTGATGATCTCTATAAGAAACCACTGCACGGGCCACTTTGCAAAGGAACCTCCTAAAAGGTCCCGGGACTCCAATCACATAGCGCTGAAGTCGACGAGGAATGTCGTCTATAGTGGTCTCAGGAATATCTCCTGTCAAGCGCTCGAGATGACCCTCCAACTCGGCCAAAACCTCTGCTGATTCATCCTGTGGGGCTGGCGTAGGTGCAACTGGTTGCCTCCTCTCGAAAGGTCGGAGAGCGGCTGGTCGCTGTGGACCCACATCTGCATTTGAAATTTTTACTATCAGTTTTGAGACGATGGAAAAATAACAAAAAAATTTAAAATAGGAAAAATGTTGAAAAGGATTTTACCTGACTCGTCCCACTGCTCTCCTGGTGGAAGAACCATGTCTGGGTCACCACGAAAATCTATCCCAGCGTAAGGGAAATCCTGAATGGAAAAGACCTGGTTTTCCAACCATTTGAAATACTCAGGTTTGAAGCGAGCAACCTCTGTCCTCTCGTCCGGGTGACGGGCCATGACTGCAACCCATCGCATCAGCTTGGGCTCTCGAGGAAGCCCAGCTCCAATAGTAAGGTGCTGTGGGATCAGCATAGGAACCCTCTCCAGGCCAAAACTCCCGACCAAAGCCCCATAACCAAAGGTCTTTAGTAGTCCGTTCTTGGCCCTGGTCAGTTGGCCTTTCACATTGGCCAACACGGCATCACACCAGTTGAAGATGGTGCCTCGAAAGCAATCAACTACCATACACATCTGGGATCCGGTGGCAATATGTAATGCGGCAGCTCCGCAAAGTCTGGTGACAGTAAACGCAATCACCATGATTTCAGGATGGGATATGGTCTTTATGTCTATCCCTTTGTCTCTAGCCTGGTTGTTGCAGTACTCTAGCCGGAGGCTATCGACAGACTGGCCACCTGGCCTAGTCCCATGCAGAGTCAAGTCTTCGCCTCTCTTAGGCAAACCAGTCAAGAAATAAATGTCCGTAGGCTCGATTTTGAGCTGGTGGCTGCCGATGAAGAAGCACTGGTCCTGTATGCTCCATCTGTCAACCAACCACTGTAAGAAATCCACCTGAGCCCTCATGCCAGGAATGGCCCAGAATTTGTACAGTCCGCACGCCCTCAAAGCATCAAGTGAAGGTTGATGATTCCATGCGGCACCATCCACGTCCTCGTGCTCTCGTTCATGCCAATCTAGCATGATGTACTCTCTGCATCAAGTATAAAGATTAATTAAATTACTAGAAAATATTTTGATTGGTCCATTTTTGAGAATTTTTGGGTTCAAAACCCTTGCGGCGGGGTACGCACCCTCCGGGTTAGACACAGTGCGTGGGACCGCACTTTGTCTACACGGAAGGTGCGGACCCCAAGCTTTTTCCCAATGGAGAAAAAGTCGGGGTCCGCGGGTCCGCAATGGTAAACCTGCGGGCCCCCGCGCGCGGGTTTTGCGCCTAAAAACCCTCCCAAAAGTGAAAATAAAGGACTAAAACAAAAAATTAAACGGTTAAAAATGAAGAGTAGGATGATGTGGATTACCTGGAGAAGACGGCGCTCGATTCCGACGGTTGGATTTTCCGCAATCTTCACGGGAAGTTTTCTAAGCAAAAGCACTATTTTCTCACCCAAACTCAAACGGTAAAAATGAATTGACAAAGGCCCTTTTTATAAGTTTTTTGAGTAAATAAATCGCAAATTTGTTTATGTTTCACTTTGAAAAGGTATTTTGCGACATTTTTATCCATTTCAAACAGGTATGAGTAATGTTTGTGTTTTTGTGCAGAATAAAGGATTATTCAGGCGAAATCTATTATTTTCAACGAAAAAACATGTAGAGTCATCTTTAAGCTCTTTTTTGACTCCTAAAACATGAAAAGATTGCCGAGTGTTTCTTTTAGACTCGTTAAGACGAAATTAAAAGACAGTACACTTACAACTCTTTTCCGACTGTAAAAACATGAAAAGATTGCCGAATTTTTGTCGTTTCAAATTCGATATTGGTTTTAAAAAACGACGTGTCATTGATCGCTTTTTTACTTTTTTGGGTCAAAGGCACTAATGACAAAAAGTACTCGGTCGTAAAAGATCAAGCGGTTCTCTCAAGTATTATTTAATACTTTTTCGGGCTTGGGAGACACAAATTTACGAAAAAGGTCAACCCTGGAGTCTTCTTAAGTTTTTTCAGACTCTCTAAAATTGAAAAACGCCGAGTTTCTCCTATATTGGACTCGTTAAAATTTCACAGTAAAGGCCCTGTTCAATTACAAACAGGAACGAACCACTCCTTCTTAGGGTTCGAATTTAAACTAAGTTGGACTCATCCGAAGGATGAGCTTATAATCAAGCAAATGTTATCCTCCTCAAGCTTGTCAAAAATAAAGAGGTACTTGCCAGCAATGGTGGGGGAAAAGAGAGAAAAATGAGCCTGTTTGTCATACTTTCTAACCACTCTTGAACACGACACTTTTATTCACCTGGCTCGGGAAATCCTTTGCCTAACAGTTGATCAAACCACATTGAAAGTCTTCAGCCGGTTTCTGGGTATTAACTTTGGGTCAATTGTCACCAAACCATTTGTCGTGTCGTTATGTGTTCAAGAGGTCACTGCTAATAAGCCATTCATTTGCAAAATATCTGTCATCCATCTTGACCATCCCTGAGTCAGTCCTTGCAACTAAATTTCTTCAACTTGATCTATGGATCACTTTATATCGACATCAACTCATTATCTAGAAAGATGATCTAGGAATCGTCAGTACCTTGGGATCTGCATGCATCAATGGCAGGTTTCTCGCCTTTGACGACAATTTACATCATTGAATTTCGATCAAAGGATTCCGTGGCATGCTCGAAATCAACACATTTATTCGCATCTCATGGACTGTACTGGGTACTTTGAGAGCCATTGACATTACTGGTGGTTTCTCTCACACTTTTTAACAGTTTATATCATTGACTGGTAATCAAGTGGTTTCTACCATGTTCGACATCAACACATTTATTTGCATGGATAGAATCGTACTGTTTCGGGAAGTAGAAATGAAGACCCTGGATCTAGTTTCCACAATCCAGGCTGCGAGGAATTTTGTATTCATTATATAATGGACTATTCATAAACAGATGGCTGCGTCCATACTGTGTCCACATGAGTCTATACTTGTGATGTTTTACAAGATCGTTCCTGTATCAGAACAGTAGTTAGTTTCTAGTTAGTTTTTATCTGAGTATGGGAATGCCTACCTCAGCGATGATATGATGTCATATATATATCTTGCATTGAATGTTTTTACAGGTTCCAACCGGGTTCTCCACAAGATGATCCTCGAAGTGATAAAGTACTTCACTCTTCCTAAATGATAAGAAATCCTCATCTACTACAGACTTCGCACTTTAGGGGGCAATCTGTTACACAAAAATATCGTCACCGTGATTATTTGCAGTCAGTATGGGTCTATCATCACTTGTACTGTCCTCCTAAGCAAGTCTCAGACCTCAGCTCTTCAAATCAAGCTTTGGAAATGATAGAAAGACATTAAAAATCAATGTAACTCTGGTTCCGCACTTTCTCTCATGGTCACCTGCGGTCCTGCACCTTCTGTGTACAAAAGCTGCGTACCTGCCCGCTCTGTCCCTAACGGTGTAGGTGCGGACCCCTGTGAAAGTCAAAAGGCGCAAGTTTTATCTTTAAAAACTCACTTTGGGTTAATTCTAGAGGTTTCTAGAAGGAATTTTGACGTGGATTGTTCGCTCTGAGGTGGTTCATGCATCCCAAAAGAGAAGGAGCTAATCCCTTGATGAGAGGAGCTATCCTTTTGAAGGAGGGCTTTATCCCTTTGAAGGAGGACCTAGTAACCTCCCTCCATTGCACTATAAATACAGGCATTGGGCTGGTTGCTAAGGAGGTTAGAAGCTGAACATTTTTTAGGGTAAATGCTGGTGAAATCAAGACTTCCTAGTTAAGCTTAAAGAGGAGAGATCACATACCTTTTTGGTTTCATTGGGAAGTGAGTGAAACTTGTCAAAGTAGAGGAGACTTCTTGCTGGACCCTGGGAGGAGCTTGTACAGCGTCAAGGCAAAGGTTGTAAGGTTCTTCTTCTTTTAAATTAATACAATCAAACTCATTTTTCTCAACAAGTATCTTATGTTATTTGTTTCATGGACTCCTTGACTTTCATGTTAAATATGTTTTATGCAATTGGCTTTTCAGGTGCTGTTTAATTTGTTTGCCTTGTTTGTGTTTGCAGATTCGCGAAAAGGAGCTCATTTGGATCAAAGAAGCGAGGGCATCCACAAGCTTGCATTGGACCTAAGGTAGGCCCTAAAAACACTTGTTTGCTATTGTTTATCAAAGCATATTTAGAGAAAGATAGTGTCTGGTTGGTTTGCTTGTCATTAGGTCTTCTTTAGATTCTAGGAAGGTCTATCTTGCCCGCAAGATCGACCTATTCCGTGTGACAGAGCTAGAATTTAATAGCTTGCATAATTTTCTAAGAACAATTGTTTTGAAAATGTCCTTGTTTCTTATATTTCTTTTGAGTTGATGCAATGATAGTCATGATCTCTTGTTTGCATTGATAATTTTTATGTCAATTTCTTTTCCATTTTCATATATGTTCATGTTTTGAAAGCCATTCGTATTAACCTCATTATGTTTTTTATTGGATTCTTCTATATATTGCTCTTCATTAACTACTTCAATAGAACATGAAATATTTTTCTCTTGTACTATCTATTACATAGGTTCTTAATGAAAATGACCTACACTCATTCCAAATTGCATAACATGGAATATCGTTGTATCTTTCTCGAACCCACGAAATTCAGCTACAACAACTAGAGTCTCAATAGACCATATGCATATATTTATATTCAAGATATATCATATCCAAACATAAACAAAAAGTACACCATCTATCTTTTTTTTTCATATGGCATTGCTAATTGTACAATATATCCTTGCCAATCTCCTATTCTAGGAAATTGCATAATTGCATGTTCGTTCATGTATTTTTCTATGTAGTTTAATGCAAATAAATCATTATGCATGATTGCATTGCAAAAATTATTTGCAATTATGTGTCGTAAACAGGGAACATCATATTCATTCTCCATCAATTGGCATAATGTTTCAAAACAACTTTCACCATAAATGCTCTTGAACTTAGAAAATTTCTTAAACATGTCTCTACTCATGCTTTCCTCTATCTGCATCCATCTATGTTTTGTTTGTTCATGCGTTGTTATATTTATTATATGTTCATGATTAGTTCTCATTAAACGTTTTTTCTTGCACAAAAGTGGTTTGAAATGTCCTACAATTTAATTTTCATCATGGAACAATATGTCATAACTTTATTTTCATTGTTTTCTTTGACCAAAGTCTTATAAAATTTTTTAGCCAATTCGATAACCAATGTATACATAGCATGTCCCCCAAAGTCCTCGTTCTTCTGCAACGATAAAAAATGAAGTTTATTTTGTCATCCTTTCCAAGTAAACATCTGGTCTATTTATACAATGAATTTGTATCAATGCATATATATTCAATTAACGTTCATAGTAAAATATGGCTTCAACATCCCGTTCATGTAAGAAATTCCTGAAATATTTATCGTTCCTTCACGCAACTCTGTTGACGTGTATCTAAAATGCAATAGAGTTTTCATAGTATCAAACAGGAAATCTCCTACAACATATGCAAAATTGTTTAAATGAAATAGATTATGCTGCCTTAGTATTGCATATGTACGATTTCTTTTTATAATAAACAAATGTTTCATAATTGATACTTTAGCAATCAAATTTCAAACACGCTTGTTCATTGATGCTTTAGCAATCACACTTCAATTTTTTTCTAAATTCACTATGAGATATTGCTCCATGATAAGCACAACATAAAAAACATACAAGAAAGCGAATAGGATGATATAGCTACAAATAATAAAGCCACAACATAACATAAATTACACATATTAATAGCATATTCATATCCACATTGATTCATGTAAAACTATTCTCTACAAATGAGATATAAAATCACAAAACTAATGAACTGGAATATACTTGATACATATATCGTAAGGTTTGTACCTTTTTTAGAAAACAACTTATGTTTATGATTCTTACTTTAATGAGAAAAATGCACAATACTAAGAACAGACCATCGATTTTGAAATCTTTGGGAAAAACCATTTGTAACGAAGCCCCCCAAGAACTAGTCCATTATGCGTGGGAAACATGCATGCCAAAAATGAATGCATGATGAACACTTGGCTAATTCAACTACATACACATTACTTGTTAAAATTATGTTACAAAAGTTTCATAAAGAATAGACCTTTTGATTTGTGATTTGCACCAGAGAATAAGTATGTGCAATAACAAGCACAATCTTTTAGTCACAAAGTTCCACACCTCCGCATAGTTCTCCAACACACCTTCCTTCCACACAATACTGATTTTTAATCGGTCGAAGCCACTTAATATTATTCACTCTACACAAGGTATCAACGAAATAATATATGTGCAATAGGTCACCTAATTATCTAATATTATGCAAATATTATTCCTAATTTTCGATTAGATGAGGGAGATTTGACGAGAAATAATACCCTAGTGAAAGGTGTTTTGTTTTTGGTATTTTTCTGTGCATGATAATTCATTTAAAAAACCTACTTTTATGAGTAGCCATTTCATTGGTGGGTTCTTTGACACTGCCAGTATTATGTTACTACTTTATCCAATGATGCCATAATTGACACGGTTGCAGGTCCTTTGCATGGATGGGGGAGGGGGTATGTGCAGGTAGGGTAGGAATTTCAAATTTGAAACACCTTTCAAATTGGATGAGTTCTGCAACTCTAATACCCATTTTGATTGTATTAACAAAAATATGTTGACTGTCTGATAAAATATTTACCTATATTTGACGGGAAAATCACCCTATGATGGATAATTTTCTCATCAAATTCCACACCTATGTGCAGGGGAGGGGGTATATTCTTATGTTTCCTTTTACAAAGGATAGGGTATGTGTGGGCCAACTTGTTCTTTGATACAAATATTTCATATTTATTTAATTTCGAATGTTTTTGTGACTTAGGGTACATATGTGTATATGATGTGTCTTGTGTAACATGTCTCACATGAAAAACAATAGTTACATGTGGTGATTATACATGAAAATGAGAAATATAGAGTTAAATGACATTGAGAACGACGTTGATTAATCATGTATTTTTAAGTACAAAGCAGAAGGCTATCAATTAGCTCTTTGCAGAATATATTTAGAAGTTGGGAATATTTTTCGAACTTATATTTCCTTACGTAAACTTTTATCTCCAAATTTGGCGTTGCATAAAATCACATCTTCGACTTTCAACTGGGCCTAAATGACATCTCTAAATATCGCATGAAAACTATGAAATATTGAACATAAAGCAATGTAGTATGATGTTCCTTGTTATCAATAGCTAATATAGGTTGGAGATGTTTTTCAAGCTCAATTGGAAATTGAGGATGTATTTTGCAAGAAATCATAAATATGAAAGATAGTCGACGCTTCAATGATCACAGTTTTCCATTTCTGCATAGTGAAGGATTTGTGCACAAGCATTTGTTAGTCCTTAATAGTTGTACACAACTGCAAGTCCTTTATGGTGTAGGGATGCATTTCTTTGATTAGTGCTCTGACACGTATTTCCAGTGCATTTATTTTTCATTATTTCATTTTAAGCTCTTTTCCATTTAAAATTTTTACGTAGTTAGATATGCGGAAGAGGAGTTGCATATATTATTATGTTAGATTATGCAGAGTGCAGAGAACCGCACAATGGAATCTTGAAATATTCCTCCGCACAATGGACTTAATACTAGTTAACTTTAATCATGGGTTATTGGTAATGTTTATGTGACATTTTGTGAATGTGTTGTGGCAGAATGAGAATTATATTTGGTAGAGAGACTTATGATGTTAGTAGCAATTTTCTTTTCGTGTGGTTTACTTGGCATAAATTAGAGCACAATTTCAATGTAATTAATTGTATCAACCTCGAAACTGTTAATCATTTTTGTAACACTTTAATGTTTATTAGCAGAATGTGTTACTTTTATCTCCAAAGTTGGCATTGCATAAGATCACATCTTCAACTTTCAATTAGGTGTGAATGGAATCTCTAAATATCATATGAAAAGTACAAAATGATGAACATAAAGTAATGAAAGCTAATACAGGTTGGAGATGTTGTTCAAGATCAATTGAAAATCGAGGATGTATTTTGCAAGAAATCATGAATTTGAAAGACAATCAATGCTTGAACGATCATGATTTTTGCTCTTTGCAAAGTGAAAGTTGCACGCAAAAGAATTTGTTAATAACTATACATGGGTGCAGGTCCTTTACAGGCTACATAGAGCATTTCTTTGGTTAATGCTATGACATGTATTTCTAGTGCGTTTGTTTTTAATTATTTCATTTTAAGCTCTTTTACATCTAGACATTTTATAGATTGAGTTGCACAAGAGAATAGTTGGAAAGAGATAATTAATTGATCAAATGTTGTGCTCTCATAATAAAATAAATTTGCACAGTGGAAGCTCTCCCCACAAGCATTTGTTAATAGTTGTGCAGAAGTGCAGTTGTATAGAGATGTGAATATGAGTGGAATGAAGGATGTGCAAAGGATGAGGTATGTGTGGGAGAACGAGGGTTGAAATACAGAGCTGAGGAAGAAATTTTCATTGTGCGTGATGAAGGATGTGCGAACAATGGGGTATGTGCTGGAGAATGGAGGTGTAGAGGGGATACATATTGCTAATGCATTAATTTTTCATTATTTCATCTTAATATGTTTTCCATTTAAAACTTTTATAGATTTAGCTATGTGGACAACAATTGCATAGATCTATGAATCTGTGTGGAATGAAGCATGTATGATGACATGGTATGTGCGAAAGAACGGGGGGGGGGGAACAATGTAGAACAAGAAGAAAGGGAGTGAACCCAATAGAAGAACCATTAGAGAAAAATCCAGAGTCTATGATAATTCTCATAATAGAAAATTCTATAATTATGACAAGAAAAGTAGCGCAAAAATTGCATGAGTAATAGATAAGCGATGCTATTAATACAAAGAGAATTTAAAGGAATGGAAGCAACGAAGAGTGTACAATGAGGAAGAGCCTATATTGTATACCGATCTATTATGATCTAGTCACACCAGGTGGCCTGGGAGATAAAGGGCTCCTTTTTCTCAGGAGGATGGTTTACACGACAGGTCACAACTGCACCAGTTAAGTTAACCTGACATCAATTATGTGAAAGCACTGTGGTTATGGGAACGCCCTATTCAATTATAATGTTTTGTGCTGAGAATATGGGCACATGATGTGCTGTGAAAGCATAAGAAAACTTGTTGGACGAGAAAATGAACAATTTGGTCAATGATCCAAGACTCCATTTGTTTGTTGTTAATGGTGATACCATATTCCCATATTCTCAACACATAACATTATAAACAAGAAAATGAACAATTTGATCAATGATCGAAGGCTCCATCTATTTGAAATCACCCTTTGCCATGTTTTCTTTTTAGATATTCCATCGTGTTGATTGAATGAATGTAAGTTTTATGAAGTTAATGATGTTTCTTCGTATTAGTGATTAATATTTTCTAGTAAAATTGTTTATGTAAATTAATGTTCCTTATTTAAAAGGAAATAGTAATGTTTCTTATTTAAAAGGAAATAATAATGTTTGTTATTTAGTATTTATTAAAGTTTCTGTTCATAGTTAAATTAATTCCATGTTTGCATAATAAAGTTTCCTTTGCATCCCCGTTCTCATGCACATATGCCATCCTCTGCACATTCAAATCTTGTCCTGCACGATCAAATTTGTAAAATTTTTCAATGGAAAAGAGCTTAAAATGAAATAGTACAAGATAACCACACTAACAACTCTTATTTTTCTCTCATTGTGAGAGAACTAACCAAAGAAACACCCTGTAAAATTCTTACGTTTGTTTTGTTTCTATCAAAATTTGACAATATCAACACACTAGTGGATGTTGTGAAAGAGCTAAGTGATAATACAAGAAAAACATGAAAAAGATCAATTATGTAAATAGCAGATAGGATTTTCCCACTCAAAATATTCTCAAATTTGATTTGAACATAGCAAAAAATTCAAAACCTATCTAGCTAATGAAATTCGTCGATGTGATATATATTCGAAAAAACATAGCACTATAGATGAAACTTTTTGTTACACTCAAATAATATTGATTCAATGCACTTTAACGCCTAGGTGAATGCTATAGTCACTAGCACAAAACCTAGTTCTCTTAGACAAATCTTGTCCTTTGCACAAATTTCATTGCACACAAATTCATACTCCGTACTTCGCACATATTCATAACTCTCTGCAATTGATTTCCCATCTAGATAAAACTGTAAAAGTTTTAAATGAAAAAGAGTGGTTTTAAATTTCACCACACAAATTCATAGCTCTATGCAACTACTCTCCCACATAGCTAAATCTATAAAAGTTTTAAATATATAATAGTTAAAATTAATTCATTTGTGTGGAATAATGTTCCATCTGCACCCCTATTCTCCTGTATATTCTCGTTTCTCCGCACAAGGGAAGCTTCATGTAAGAAAGCTCCACCCGATGACACATAATAATAACATATTAACATTAATGTTTTAACATTAATTTTGTCCTTGCCGAATAAAGTTCCCTTGCACCCCCACTCTCTCACATATACCCTGTCCTCCTCACAGTAAAAGCTCCGCACAAAGAAATATTCACACAAGAAAGCTCTGCACAATGAAACATAATCATCCTCCATTCCACATATATTAACATTAATTTCATCCCTACTGAACAAAATTCCCTATGCACCCCCTTCTCCTGCACATACCTCGTCCTTTGCATAGTTAATGCTTTGCACAACGAAAGCTTCATAGAAGAAAGTTCCACAAAATGAAACATAATAATATTAATTTGAGTTCCCCGGATGCGGGTGGTAAGGTCAGTGTAAATGCTCAAGCGAGCGAAGGGGGCACCTGGCGTCCTGGAGGCTGCGATGAGTAATTGTCTGGCAGAGCATTTAAGGCCCTTAATGCCTCACTGGGCTCACGGCAAGCGGGGTTCGATTATTAAGATGGCTCATAAGTTCAGCGAGTCAGATATCAGGCAGGCGACATTCCTTTGGCAGTGCTCTGGCACTTTCGCTCCTGAGAAAAGTGTTAAGTTCGTTCCTGAGGCAGAGAGGCGAGTTTGGCAACCCCCCTGGTTCCATAGGCGCAGACTCTTGGCCAATTCCATCCCCTGGTTCACGACGCATACGCATTGCATCTGGTATGTTTACTATCTGGTTTTTTGGTTTCTCTATGGCATAGCTCACGTCTCTGCTTGCGGGTCGCTTGTTTATCTTCAATTCGAGCCAAGACTTGAAGAATTAAGAACAGAATTAGAAATTTCGAGTCTCAATTGTGTTCAGTCTTTCCGAAAGGTTCAGTCCTCCAGATACTGGTTTCTTTGGTGTTTGCTGGGCTTCCATTCCCATAATCTGGCTTGCTACCTTGCAATGGCCCCACGACAGCGAGGAATTCCCCGTAGAGGCAGCAATTATGGTGGTCGTGGGGGTAATAGGGGCAGAGGGGCGCCTAATCCTCCCTGCATCGTCCCGCTTGCCTCCAAATCTCCGTCATCCCCTTCGTCTGAACATTCTGGTCCTTCTTTGCACAGTTCCCTACATTCCTGCCGGTTCAAATTCAAAAGTAAATTGCACAAGCCCACAATTTCGGCCCTGCTTACGGTTATTTTTTCTAAGGAGGAAGAGGATTCCTCAAGTTCAGAGGAATACATCAAGGACAGTTTGCTCTCTCTCAGTCCCAGCAATTCGCATGAAAATGAAGCCGGTGACATCCTCAATGCCCCTGATCCGCACCAGGCCACAGAGCAGCGAGAGGATTCGCCCCTGCATTCACTCTCTGTTAATGATGATATTATCCCCTGCGCTCCAGCGTCTTCCTCAGCCAATATGCCACACCTGATGTCTATGCCGGAGCGAGCAGAAAAGGATACCGAGGAGACTATGGGGATCGAATGGGTCAGCACCACCGAGCGCGATTTGGATGCAGATGAAGACATGCCACCTCAGGCTTAAAATTTCATTCAGAAGGAAGTTTTTGTTTTTGAAATGGCGCACAGCGGTTGTTTCTCCAGTTTTTTCTCACTAAGGTTTTTCTCACAACGGTCGCTTCTCCAGCTTATCAGTGTTTGTCTCCAGTCTTTTTATAAAAGTCTCGGAAATGTTGTATGGTCAGATATGCAGGATGTTCATTTTTGTGGTTATTGCATTTTGAAAATTGCCTTATGGATTGTAATCAGATACTTCAGTGCTGCATGCAGCAGATTTTGTGATAGAGGGCTGGCTGTTGCCCCCTCAGAGGTCTATACCTCTCTGTAAATATTTCTTCCCCCTTTTTTATGTAATAGATAGACTTTACTTAGAAAATAATAATAATATTAATTTGAGTTTTGTTCATAGTTAAATTAATTAAAATTCCATTTGCATCCCCGTTCTCCTGCACATACCCTGTCCTTGTTAGTTTCTCCAACTAGAAGTATCTCAATGAGATTATTAGCCTATTTTTAATTATTTTCTAAGTCTAAACTTAGGAAAAGAGGTTAATTAATCAAAATTAATTGAGATAAGGTGTGAATAATTTAGAAACTCACATGGATTGACAGGGAATTAATATGGGCCCTTAATTAAGTTTTAATCTTGGCCATTGGAGGTCCAACAAAGGATTATAAGAAGAAGTCGATGGATAGATGGAGAACACAGTAGGGGGGTTCGATTTCCTTGGGAAACTTGATTTCCAGAGAGAAGTAGTATTTGTTGGAAAGCCAAAGAAGGAAGCAGAGACAGTGAGGGGAAGGGACAATGAGTTTGGAGGAATTTTTTTCTAGATCTGGAGAGTCATCTACAGGAAGGATGAGTTTCATTAGTGAGGTTGTGCAAAGGCAATGCAAAAGCTTGAAAGGTAGAGTTTGATTTGGCCAGAAAGAGGGTCGATTCAATTGCTGGAGGCCAAGAAGATTTATGGAAGGTGCCAGCGAGTCATTCTTAGAAGTTGGATTGGGCATAAAACTTGATAAGTTGTAGTTCCAAGTAGAGCACTCTATTGCCTACACAGATTTGACATAGAGGCTAACACAGGGGTTTCATGGAGCCCATTTAGAGCTAGTTTTGGAGCTGGATCAGTGTCGGGTGAGACAAAATTTGTCTCACTAATTTTTTGTGGCTAGTTTCTCCTGTAGTGAATTGCAAATTTGTGCATATAGATTGTACTCAAAATTTAACTGCTACATAATAATAAAAACACTCAACTCTACACCAGTTTTCCCAAGCTAGGTTTTTCCAGGGACATTTGTCCAAAAATAATTGTGTTAATTTGTGTGTGTGTGTGCTAATATTTTCTCAGTTTCCAACATTATTTTCTTTCGTAGTTTATTTGTGAAGGCTGCAGTGTGATTTATTCGATATTCACTGTAGAAAATAAATCATTAATTAATTAAAAATTAGAAGAATTAATTCCAATTGCTACAATAAGATTTCACTAGTTGAAAATTTCAGATGGTACCAGAACGTGATTGATCAGATGGGGAAGCTCAGAAGCGGAGGCAGAAATTCGCTGTTTAGAGGGAGCAGTAGGATGAATTTCTGGAGACTGTGCAAAGCCTAAGCCAAGTAGATCGAATTGCTTGGGGAAGTTTGATTTTTCAGTGCAGGTTGGAAGAAAATTTTAGCTTGCCAGATTGAGTGGTTTCAGTAGGTAGAGGATGCAACAATCCAATATTTTTGCTAAGTAGATTTCTTGTTTGGGTGTAGAATGGTTTTGCAACAGTTTGCTAGAGTAGAATCAACGCTGAGTGGAAGGGAAATTACACACATTAGAGGGGAAATTTATCTCATGGAACTTCGAGTTTTAGATGTTCATTTTTCTAGTTGCAGATTGGCAGTAACTTTGAGTAGATTTTCTCACTCCAATAGGGGGTTCAAATAGAAGTTCGAACAACAAAGCAGAGGGAAAGAGGGAGTTTTTGACAAGTTTTTTGAGATGGACAAAATTGGGCTTAAAGATCATGATAGGTTGGAGGGAGCCTCCAACTATGTCATTTGGAAGTCTAAGATGTCCTTCCTTCTAGATGAATATGGCATTAAAGCCTATATAGATAATGTGGTAACAATACCCCGGACCCTAATCAGATGAAGGAGAACATAAGAGAAATGGTGAAGGTGAAGCGAATGATTTTGGATGGAGTCCGAGACCATCTAGTCTCACATGTGACAGATAAAGGTATGGCTAAGGAGATGTGGGATTCCCTCTCCAAGCTATTTTAGAGTTCTTCCGAGTAGCAAAAGATTTTTCTCCAAGAGAAACTAAGGAGCATCATAATGCAGAAGGGTAAGAGAATAGATGGCTTCCTCACAAGGATTTAGAAAGTATGAGATCAGCTATTAGCCGTTGGGGAGGCACCCCAACCCATAGAGCTTGTATGGTTGGCACTAAATAGTGTCTTAGATGACTGGTAAGTGTTTGTCCAAAGTATATTAGGCAAAGACACATTGCCTAAATGGGACATAATGTGGTTTAATCTACAGCAGGAGGAGTTGAGGCAGACTCTAGTAAAGAGTACCATCAATGACAGTAGCAGCAAGGGCATGAAGGGTGAGAAGGAAGAAGAAAATGTGGTCCTAACGCCTAAGGGTCCCTATCAGGGGTAGGGGAAAAGAAGAAGAAGAAGGGCCTGTCAAAGTTCAAGTGCTTCAGATGTGGTGAATTCGGCCACTATAGTACGCAGTCTCCTCTTAGGAAGAAGGACAAGTTGGAGAAGAAAGACCAAACAACAACGTCCACTGAGATTGATAAGTTGTCCTCCAAGTTGGAGGAAGACTTCGCTATGATGACAACCATACCTCTAGGAGTGAGGTGGGGCGACTTGGAGCTGTAGTATAGAACTACAGAGTTTGGGTAGGATCCTTGAGGTGTCCTCCTCATGGATCATTACCTTGCTACGGGGGCCCACAATATTCAATAGCAGGAAGGATCAATGTCATTGATGCAGTTAGATTCCAGAGTGATAGCTACAAACTGGTAGCAATCAGGTGCAAAGGAGCATAGTGTAGTGTTGGCAGTAATGAATAGTAGCATAGTGGCAAAGTCAACAACAACGCAGATTCTTCAGTGGATAGTGTAGTAGTTAGTAGCAGTCAGGACTTGGGACATCATACTGAACATAGTTGATTCAGTATTTAGGATGATTCTCAGTTGCAATAGTTGCAGTTGCAACAACAATAGATAAGAGAGAGTTGTAGTGCAGATGCAGAGTTGGCAACAATATAGCAGTGTCAACAGCAACACAGATGCAACATTAGAGTTGCGCAATGGTTGGTGGGAAGTGGTTAGACATCAACAACGTGATAGAGGGTGGTACAAAAATAGGGTGTTGTGGCGGTATGTGCAACACTAGAGAGAACACCTTCTTCGCTAAGAGGGAGTGCTAGTTTCTATAGCATCAGAGGTGTTCTAGTCTCGACACTTTGTTGAGAGGCTAAAGCACATGAGTTTTCCATAACCCATAAATTGTTTATGGAAATTCGACCTAGAAGTGTCTCAATTAGATTATTAGCCTATTTTAAATTATTTCCTAAGTCTAAACTGAGGAAAAGGGGTTAATTAATCATAATTAATTGAGATAATGCGTGAATCATCTAGAAACTCACACGGATCGACAGGGAATTAATATGGACTCTTGATTAAGTTTTTATCTTGGTTGTTGGAGGTCCAATAGAGGATTATAAGAAGAAGTCGATGGGTACATGGAGAACACACTAGAGGGGTTTGATTTCCTTGGGCAGTTCGATTTCCAGAGAGAAACAATAGTTGTCAGAAATCCAGAGAAGGAAGCAGAGACAATGAGGGGCAGGGACATTGAGTCTGGAGGAAAGTTTTTCCAAATCCGGAGAGTCAGCTACAGGAGGGCCGAGTTTCCTCAGTGAGGAAACGCAAAAGCTTTAGAGGCAGAGTTTGATTTGACCAGGTAGAGGGTCGATTCAGTAGCTAGAGGCTGGGAAGATTTCCAGAAGGTGCTAGTGAGTCATTCTTAGATGTTGGATTGGGCAGATGGCTTTGTCAGTTATAGTTTCAGGCAGAGCATTCTAGTGTCTACGTAGGTCTGATGCAGAGGCTGACCCGAGGGTTTTGTGGAGACCATTTAGAGCTAGTTTTGGAGCTGGATCAGTGTCGGGTGAGACAAAATTTGTCTCGCTAATTTTTTGTGACTAGTTTCTCCTATGGTGGATTGCTAGTTTGTGTATCCATATTGTACTCAAAGTTTCACTATTGCATAATAATAAAAACCCTCAGTTGTTGCACCGATTTTCCCAAGCTGGGTTTTCCGGGGCACATTTGTCCAAAAATAACTGTGTTAATTTTTGTGTGTGTGTGCTAGTATTTTCTTAATTTCCAAAGCTATTTTCTTTCGCAATTTATTTGTGAAGGTTGCAATGTGATTTATTCAATATTTGTCATAGAAATAAATTGTTAATTAATTAACAATTAGAAGAATTAATTACATTTTTTGTAATATGATTTCACTAGTTGAAATTTGCATAGCCCTTCGCAAAGATTCATAGCTATAGACAACTACTCTTCGACACAACTAAATCTGTATAAAAGAAGTTTGAAATTAATTTCATCACTACGAAATGAAGTTGTACCTTTTCACACTATTCTCACGCACATAATCTGTCTTTCGCACAATAAAAGCTCCACACAAGGAAAAATAATAATATTAATTACATATTTGTTCAACCCCCCCGGCCTTTGCAAAAGACCTGCAGACACGTCAATTCTGGCATCATTGGCAGAGTAGTAATGCACTATCAAAGCACTCACAAAATCATAGACCTATGGAACTTCTCTCCCGCACAACTAAATCTGTGAAAGTTTCAAATGCAAACAAGTTTCAAATTAATTTCATTATTGCGTAAGAAATTTCCCTCTGCACCCGAGTTCTCCCGCATATACTCCGTCCTCCACATAGTAAAAACTCCAAATAAGAAAACATAATAATATTAATTGGAGATTTGTTTAGCCCCCCGCCTTATGCAAAGGGCCTGCAACCACGTCAATTCTAGCATCATTGCGCATAATGTCAGTGTGAGAGCACTAACCAACACAATGACCACTCACAATAATTGGAGATTTGTTTAGCCCCCTGACTTATGCAAAGGGCATGCAACCACATCAATTATGACACCATTGGGAAGAATAGTAACATAAAAGTGTCAGTGTCAGAGCACTAACCAACAGAATGACCACTCACAAAATTATTATTATTATTATTATTTAAATTTAAAATGAATTGTTAGGCACTAACAAATACTGAAAATAAAACGCCCTCCACTAGGGGAATTATGTCCCATCAGAACTCCCTCAACCAATTGAAAATTAGAAATAAGATTTGCTAAAAATTAGAAAATTATTTTTGAATTTATAAAAAAATAGAAATATTAAGCATTTTCCCAAAACTTTGGTTAAAATTGCAAAAAAGACAGCCAAATAATGTAGAGTCAATGCACTTTGACCGTGAGGCGAATGCTATAGTCCCTAACAAGGCAAAGACTAATAATAATATATAATATAGTCCCTAGCGAAACAAAGACTAATAATAATATAAAATTAAAAAAATAAACATCTCAAATTAAATTTAAACCTCATGGCATATAGCACACCTTCCCATCACGTGTATGTACTATCTTATTAGATGCAAGCACCCAAAAACATACGAGTTTTGCTTTTTTCTCATCATTAATTTTGGAAGCATTGCTCTCATGGAATGTAAACATGATATGGGGTTTATGTATTTAGTGGACAAATTTTGCATTAGGTTCAAGTGTTATGTACAATTATGTGCATTATCTATAAAAAAACTTGTGATTTTACTTAGGAAAGCATTGCAAGTTGGATATTCTCTTTAACATTATAAACTTTATTTATTAAATGTACAATTAGTGATTTTACTTAGGAAAGCATTGCAAGTTGGATATTCTCTTTAACATTATAAACTTTATTTATTAAATGTACAATTAGTGTAAGCTTATTTGCATTATATACATGCAATTATCTCTAATGAGCATGGGACTTTCCCTTTTGTTACAATTATAAAGTAGATTGGATATATTTAATTATTAGTTTGATTAAAATTGTAAATTAATGATTTTTTTTTTTATATATGTAAAAATGTAATTAAATATATGGTGATTAGTATAATATTTTATTTTTATTATTAACTTATATTTCATAAATTTATATATTTATAAAATATTAAAATTAATATATTTAAATTAAATTAATATAATATTTATATTTTTTTAATCTAATAATAATAATTATTCAAAAATATATTTATAAAAAATAATTATATGTCCTTACAAAAGGAAATTTGACATTGATACAACCTAGGCCGATGAATAATTTATGCAATGTTATGTAATAGACATTAGGGAAATAATAGACCAAAGTGAATTGTCCCATTAAAGGAGGGGTTGGCACAACCATGAAAACTAGTGTCAAGTAATCATAGTTACCTTATCTCATTCAAATGTGTTTGACATGTGTCGATGTGAAAATATCTCTTCATTCCATGTGGGTCATTCCCTTTTAAGATATGTTGTTTTTGGAATCTTTTATATGTTGTATATGTAAATCAATCTTTCAAATATGTGGCTTTTGGAATGTCTTGTATATGGTTTTGTCATGTAGGTTTAGATTATTTTTAATAGATTTTAATTTTTTATTTAAATTTAATAATTTTTGAATTTTAGTAAACTTTTTTATTATTTAATTTATTTAAACATTTATATAATTAATTATAATATCTTTAGAGATTTTTGAGTAACTTATGATAATTATTAAATCGAAATTATAAGTTTTTTTTTTTTTTTAATTTACCTCTTTTTCATAATTGATCTTAAATCTTAAACTGCCATAATTAACCAATTATTAATAACTTTAATTTATATACCCCAGAGAAAGTGGATTCATTTGAGATGACCATGATTTTAAGTAACCTCACGGTGAGATGAAGTTTTATTATAAAATTATATACAATATACCAAATTTTTCTTTTCTTTTATTTTTATTGTTAATTGTAATTATTTTTTAATAATAATAATTTATTTATTAAAATTTTGTGATTATATGTTGTATAGTTTTTTTGGATGTTAAATTTTGTTGGTTTTATAATTTTTGGAGTAATGGATTAATTCAAGATTTTCATTATAACTTAAATTTACGTTTTTTAATAGTGTAATTTTAAGATTTTATATGAAATTAAAAATATTATTATATTTATTTTTTTATTTCTTAGATGGAGTTTTTACTTATTAGTTATAGTCATGATTATTATGAATTATTAACTATTTTTATTAGATTTGGATTAGTTAAGATATATAGTGAAGGTATAAGGTAAATTTTGCATGTAACATGTTTGAGATTATGATAATTGATGCCTAAGGAGATGTGGGATTTCCTCTCCAAGATATTTTAGAGTTCTTTTGAGCAACAAAATATTTTTCTCCAAGAGAAACTGAGGAGCATCAGAATGCAGAAGGGTAAGAGAATAGATGGCTTCCTCACAAGGATTTAGAAAGTATGCGATCATCTATTAGCCGTTGGGGAGGCATCCCAACCCACAGAGCTTGTATGGTTGGCACTAAATAGTGTCTTAGATCACTGGCAGGTGTTTGTCCAAAGTATATTAGGCAAATACACATTTCCTAAATGGGACATAATTTGGTTTGATCTACAACAGGAGGAGTTGAGGAAGACTCTAGTAAAGAGTACCATCAACGATAATAGCAGCAAGGGCATGAAGTGTGAGAAGGAAGAAGAAAATCTGGCCCTAACGCCTAAGGGCCCCTATCAGGGGCAGGGGAAAAAGAAGAAGAAGAAGGACCTGTCAAAGTTCAAGTGCTTCAGATGTGGTGAATTCGGCCACTATAGTACGCAGTCTCCTCTCAGGAAGAAGGACAAGTTGGAGAAGCAAGACCAAACAACAACGTCCACTGAGATCGATAAGTTGTCCTCCAGGTTGGAGGAAGACTTTGCTATGATGACAACCATACCTCCAGGAGTGAGGTGGGGCGAATTGGAGCTATAGTCAAGAACTACAGAGTTTGGGTAGGATCCTTGAGGTGTCCTCCTCATGGATCATTACCTTGCTACGGTGGCCCATAATATTCAATAGCAGGAAGGATCAATGTCATTGATGTAGTTAGATTTCGGAGTGATAGCTACAGACTAATAACAATTAGGTACAAAGGAGCGTAGTGCAGTGTTGGCAGTAATGCATAGTAGCACAGTGGCAGAGTCAACAACAACGCAGATTTTTCAGTGGATAGTGTAGTACTTAGTAGCAATCAGGACTTGGGACATCATACTGAACATAGATGATTTAGTATTTAGGAAGCTTCTCAGTTGCAATAGTTGCAGTTGCAACAACAATAGATAATAGAGAGTTGTAGTGCAGATGCAGAGTTGGCAACAATATAACAATGTCAACAACAACACAGATGCAACATCAGAGTTGCGCAATGGTTGGTGGGAAGTGGATAGACATCAACAACGTGATAGAGGGTGGTACAAAAATAGGGTGTTGTGGCGGTATGTGCAACACTAGAGAGAACACCTTCTTCACTAAGAGGGAGTGCTAGTTTCTGTAGCATCAGAGGTGTTCTAGTCTCGACACTTTGTTGAGAGGCTAAAGCACATGAGTTTTCCATAACCCATAAATTGTTTATGGAAATTCGACCTAGAAGTGTCTCAATTAGATTATTAGCCTATTTCAAATTATTTCCTAAGTCTAAACTGAGGAAAAAGGGTTAACTAATCATAATTAATTGAGATAATGTGTGAATCATATAGAAACTCACACGGATCGACAGAGAATTAGTATGGACTCTTGATTAAGTTTTAATCTTGGTCATTGGAGGTCCAACAGAGGATTATAAAAAGAAGTCAATGGGTACATGGAGAACACACTAGAGGATTTTGATTTCCTTGGGCAGTTCGATTTCCAGAGAGAAACAATAGTTGTCAGAAATCCAGAGAAGGAAGCAGAGACAATGAGGGGCAGGGACATTGAGTCTAGAGGAAATGTTTTCCAGATCCGAAGAGTCAGCTACAGGAGGGATGAGTTTCCTCAATGAGGCAATGCAAAAGCTTTAGAGGTAGAGTTTGATTGGACCAGGCATAGGGTCGATTCAGTAGCTAGAGGCCGGGAAGATTTCTAGAAGGTGCTAGCGAGTCATTCTTAGATGTTGGATTGGGCAGATGGCTTGGTCAATTACAGTTCCAGGCAGAGCGTTCTAGTGTCTATGTAGGTCTGATGCAGAGGTTGACCTGGGGGTTTTGTGCATCCCATTCAGAGCTAGTTTTGGAGCTGGATCAGTGTCGGGTGAGACAAAATTTGTCTCTCTAATTTTTTATGACTAGTTTCTCCTATAGTGGATTGCTAGTTTGTGTATCCATACTGTACTCAAAATTTCACTACTGCATATTAATAAAAACCCTTAGTTGTTGCACCAATTTTCCCAAGCTGGGTTTTCCGGAGGACATTTGTCCAAAAATAATTGTGTTAGTTTTTGTGTGTGTGTGCTAGTATTTTCTTAGTTTCCAAAACTATTTTCTTCTTCAATTTTTTTGTGAAGGTTGTAATGTGATTTATTCAATATTTGTCATAGAAAATACATTGTTAATTAATTAGCAATTAGAAGAATTAATTACATTTTTTGTAATATGATTTCACTAGTTGAAATTTGCATAGTCGTTCGCAGAGATTCATAGCTATAGGAAACTACATTTCGACACAACTAAATCTGTATAAAAGAAGTTTGAAATTAATTTCATCACTACGAAATGAAGTTGTACCTTTTCACCCTATTCTCACACACATAATCTGTCCTTCACACAATAAAAGCTCCACACAAGAAAAAATAATATTATTAATTACATATTTGTTCAACGCCCCCCCCGGCCTTTGCAAAAGACATGCAAACACGTCAATTCTGGCATCATTGGCATAGTAGTAATGCACTATCAGAGCACTCACAAAATCATAGATCTATGGAACTTCTCTCCCGCACAACTAAATTTGTGAAAGTTTCAAATGCAAGAAAGTTTCAAATTAATTTCATTGTTGCGTAATAAATTTCCCTCTGCACCCGAGTTCTCCCACATATACTCCGTCCTCCACATAGTAAAAACTCCACATAAGGAAACATAATAATATTAATTGGAGATTTTTTTAGCCCCTCGCCTTATGCAAAGGGCCTGCAACCATGTCAATTCTGGCATCATTGCGCATAATGTCAGTGTGAGAGCACTAACCAACACAATGACCACTCACAATAATTGGAGATTTGTTTAGCCCCCCGACTTACGCAAAGGGCATGCAACCACATCAATTATGACACCATTGGGAAGAATAGTAACATAACAATGTCAGTGTCAGAGAACTAACCAACAGAATGAACACACACAAAATTATTATTATTATTATTTAAATTTAAAATGAATTGTTAGGCACTAACAAATATCGAAAATAAAACACCCTCCACTAGGGGAATTATGTTCCTTCAGAACTCCCTCTGCAAATCGAAAATTAGAAATAAGATTTGCTAAAAGTTAGAAAATTATTTTTGAATTTATAAAAAAATAGAAATATTAAGCATTTTCCAAAAGCTTTGGTTAAAATTGCAAAAAAGACAGCCAAATAATATAGAGTCAATGCACTTTGACCACGAGGTGAATGCTATAGTCCCTAACAAGGCAAAAACTAATAATAATATATAACATAGTCCCTAGCAAAGCAAAGATTAATAATAATATAAAATTATAAAAATAAACATCTCAAATTGAATTTAAACCTCATGAGATATAACACACCTTCCCATCATGTGTATGTACTATCTTATTAGATGCAAGCACCCAAAAACAGAAGAGTTTGATTTTTTTTCATCATCAATTTTGGAAGCATTGCTCTCATGGAATGTAAACATGATATGGGGTTTATGTATTTAGTTGACAAGTTTTGCATTAGGTTCAAGTGTTATGTACAATTATGTGCCAGCATTATCTATAACAAGCTTGTGATTTTACTTAGAAAAGCATTGCAAGTTGGACATTCTCTTCATTCTCTTTAACATTATAAACTTTATTTATTAAATGTACAATTAGTGTAAGCTTATTTGCATTATATGCATGTAATTATCTCTAATGAGCATGGGACTTTCCCTTTCGTTTCAATTATAAAGTAGATTGGATATATTGAGCATGGGACTTTCTCTTTCGTTTCAATTATAAAGTAGATTGGATATATTTAATTATTAGTTTGATTAAAATTCTAAATTAATGATTTTTATATATATATGTCAAAATGTAATTAAATATATGGTAATCGGTATAATATTTTATTTTTATTATTAACTTATATTTTATAAATTTATTTATTTTTAAATAATTTATCTAATGATAAAAATTTTAATTATTATATATTTATAAAATAATAAAATTAATATGTTTAAATTAAATTAAATTAATATAATATTTATATTTTTTTATCTAATAATAATAATAATTTAAAAATATATTTATAAAAAATAATTATATGTCCTTACAAAAGGAAATTGGACATTGATACAACCTAGGCCGATGAATAATTTATGCAATGTTATGTAATAGACATTAGGGAAATAATAGACCAAAGTGAATTGTCCCATTAAAGGAGGGGTTGACACAACTATGAAAACTAGTGTCAAGTAATCATAGTTATTTATCTCATTCAAATGTGTTTGACATGTGTCAATGTGAAATTATCTCTTCATTCCATGTGGATCAGTCCTTTTAAGATATGTTGTTTTTGGAATCTTTTATATGTTGTATATGTCAATCAATCTTCCAAATATGTGGTTTTGGAATGTCTTGTCATGTAGGTTTAGATTATTTTTAATAGATTTTAATTTTTTATTTAAATTTAAGAATTTTTAAATTTTAGTAAACTTATTTTTATTATAAAAAAATTAAGATTTAAATTTTATTATTATTTAATTTATTTAAACATTTATATAATTAATTATAATATCTTTAGAGATTTTTTAATAACTTATGATAATTATTAAATGGAAATTATGAGTTTTTTGTTTTGTTTTTTTTTTTTTACCTCTTCTTCATAAGTGATCTTAAACTGCCATAATTAACCAATTATTAATAAATTTACTTTATATACCCCATAGAAAGTGGATTCAATTGAGATGAAGTTTTATTATAAAATTATATACAATATACCAATATTTTTAATCTTTTTTTAAAATAATCTTTCTTTTATTTTATTTTTATTGTTAATTGTAATTATTTTTTAATAATAATAATTTATTTTATTAAAATTGTGTGATTATATGTGGTATAGTTCTTTTGGATGTTAAATTTTGTTGGTTTTATAATTTTTGTAGTAATGGATTAATTCAAGACTTTCATTATAACTTAAATTTAAGTTTTTTTTTAAATAGTGTGTAATTTTAAGATTTTATATGAAATTAAGAATATTATTATATTTATTTTTTTATTTCTTAGATGGGAGTTTTTACTTATTAGTCATAGTCATGATTATTATGAATTATTAACTATTTTTATTAGATATGAATTATTAACTATTTTTATTAGATTTGGATTAGTTAAGATATATAGTGAAGATAGAAGGTAAATTTTGCATGTAACATGTTTGGGATTATGATAATTGATGTCTCATTTTTTTTATGGTACTAGAAAATTCCTTCCCACGTATGTGATGTCTTTATTTGTACTTATCACATGGTGAAGCATGGATAAGCAAATTTCATAGTTAGAATGATATCTTGCTTATCATAAGGACTAGATAGATTTCCTGATAACAGATAATGGATAAGTATTTTCAATCGATTAATTTGGTTTTTTGTCTATACTAGAATCATTGTTCTGGCTTGGATTTAATTTATAAATTGGGTATTCACCCACGATTTTTGGACAACAATTGGTTATATACCCTTGCCACCTTGGTTCCATCATTGTATTAAGCTCCATCCTCTCCATGTGATTGTTTCTAACCAACATAGGTAGTTTTTTTTCTTGCTTTTCCTACTGGTTTGTCTCACTCTTCAATCTTATAAGTCCTCCCCCCATCTGACCCTCTCTCATTCTTTGTGGTTGTGGTATCTTCCACTTTTCCAACCTTGTCCTGACTTCTCTTATACTCAATATTCAATGTCCAACTTCATCTCTTCTCACCTAGCTTTCATCCCAAACATTTGTATCTATGTTATTGAACTTTGGTCATTAGATTCTTTGCAACCCCTTGCCACAAACTTGGTTCCCTAAATAAGAATAAATATTCCCAAGCATAATCTAGGCTAGTATAGTCACTCTAGAAGTGTTTGGAGAGGCCACCCTCACACAAGAGCTCAGGTAAATGCTAAAAATCCTAGTGCCCTTTATTGGGAGTAGACTATGCAAGAGACCCAAAATGAGATAAATCTTACATAAAAAGAGGCAATAGTTGAAAGGAGTTTCATACTAGATGAAGAAGTTATATAAAATTTTGGATACTGGATACCTAACATGGGTACAAGTAGAGGAAGATGTAATAGACATATATAGGCAATGGACATATATTGAAAAGTAAAAATGATAATGGGAAAAGTGTTAGTAGAGAGAAGCGACACCCAACACGAAATATTGTTGTGTATTAATGCACTCCAATTTCAAGTCCAAAAGCTGGATCAGAACATATCACAAATAGCCAAGAAAATAATAGACTTATAATTTCGTAAAACAAATAAAGAAGAAGACCAACTTACAATAGCCGAACACTCACACTTTGGGTAGATATGTTTATATTATACCATAATTATTATAATACTTTTGTTTATAATAACATATATTATTTACAATAATAAGCTTGAAACTTCACTCAACATAAATTTTAATTTCAAAAACTATAAATTAGACATTCTCTAACCAACATAAATTTTAATTTCACAAACTATAAATTAGACATTCTCTAACAAACATAAATTTTAATCTCAAAAACTATAAATTAGATATTCTCTAACAAACAAACTATAAATACACTTATTTTTGAGACTACTTATCATTAATTTTGTTGAATTGTAAATTAAAAATTCTTTATAGTTATTCTTTTAGCCAAGAGCCATGATGATTTCGAAAAATATATTAGAATCCTCCAAGATTACTACTACAACATGGGTTTGATTGTTATTACTGACAAGACTAAGTCATGATAATTAAATCCAAAAAAAACAACTACGATAATTTAATTTATGATAATAACTACTTGGAGAAATTTTCTTCATACAAGTATCTGGGAATTGACATTCATCATCAACTCAGTTGGAATTATAACATTGATAAAAGGATAATTGGTGGCTGGAAAACTTATTATGGGCTTTAAAAAAATTGTAAGTTGACAAATCTTTCATGGATATGGAGTAAAAAAGATTTCCTCATTTAGACTCTCATCACCCCTGTTATTGTATATGGATGTGAGGTTTGGGGTTGCAAAATATCTAGAGAATCGTGGAGGAAGAATGAGTTGATCCAAAAGAGGTTTATAGCCTACAACCTCAATATTAAAGGAAATGCGGCCTACCCTATCCTATTGATTAAAGCTAGTATTTCCCCCATTGCAAGCATAGCTATGATTAAGTATCTCTTGTATAAGAAGAAGCTATACAACATGGAAGTGAAGAGGTTACCCAAAATTGCTTCTAACTCTAGCCAAAACCCCCACCTCTAGCTCAAGCAAGGCTGTCTTAAGGATGCCCAGTCTTGGATAGACCATTGGGAGGTAAAGGAGGAGATCATCTTGGAGAATAAGGATAATATTAAAAATATTATCATTTCTAAATTTAAGGATAAGTTGTGGGATGATACAAAGCTAGAGGGAAAAAGGAAGCTAATGTATTATAAAGAGGTGATCAACCCTAATCTTGATAACCATAATTATCTTTCTGACTTGACTAATGCTAAGAAGAAAATGAACATTGCCAAGATAAGAACTAATTCTCATGAGCTTCAAAGTGAAATCAAGCATTGGTCAATTCCCAAAACACCTTGGGACGAAAGAGTCTGTCACCTTTGCAATACTAAGAAGGTTGAAGATGAAAAACACTTTCTCTTGGATTGCCCAACTCTTACTCACATTTGTTCTAATTTTCAAAATCTTTGCCACACTACCAACCTTCTTGACTTGTTAAGTTAGCGAAACTATAAAAATGCTTCTCTCCCTTATTTTTTTATCATAGAAATAAAATATTAAAGAATCTCAATTAATCTCTTACTTTCTTAAAATCCGATAACCCTTTTTTTTTTCCTCTGGAAAAATCATAAATATTTCATTGATGATCAGTTTTTACATGAGAGTCTGTTATTTACATGATATATTCAGTTTGCTGCTTGTTGCAATACCACGCAGGGTATGCTGTCAGTACACTTCAGTATGCTATTCGTTCTTTCAAAATATATAACCAAAAAACAGTATATGTCTGTAGAAAGCTGCTGTCAAAAAACATGTAAATGCTAATGTGCTATTTGCTGATCCAGGGTTGGATATCCTGGATCTATATATGGCCGATGGTAAAATTTATGCTCCTGTTGATTGATGACCTCCGTGATCTCCCATAATCCCCTGTCCATCAACGCAGCCTCCTTGGATAGTTTGTCGGCACCTTTGTTGTGTTCCCTGTAGATATGAGAGATAGATATATGGTTAAATGCTGATTTGAGTTCGAGTGCTTCATGTAAAATAGTGCTGAGAGAGTGCATGTGACAAGTAGCTGTGCCATTTATCCAATTAATGATGATCTGAGAATCTCCAAAGATATTGATGCTAGTGCAATGGTGCCTCAATGCAAAGTGAAGAAGGTGGCGAAGGGTAATGAGCTCTGCATAGTTGTTTGTTCCGGCACCCAGTCCAGCTTTAATTCTGTAGTGATGGCTTTCAGTTATATGAAGGATGAAACCTCCTCCACTGCTTTGTATATTAGCAGCGCCATCGAAGTATGCCCATGGCATGCTTGGGTCTATGGGGGGAGGCGGAACAGGTTGGCGGGATCGCGGAGGGGGAGGGTCGGGTAATTCTCTCAGGGCAGCTACAATGCTCGCCTCGAGCAAGGGCCAGAGGATTGGCTTATTTTCAAATATGACGCTGTTCCGTGCTTTCCAAATTGCCCAGTTTACAATAATGGGCAGATTGATTGATTTTTTCCCTCTGTTATTCTTTTCCCATTCGATCCAAGCACTTACGATGTCCTGTCCAGCCCAATCTCCTGCAAAGTTTGTGTGAGGCCTGAGATTTCTCCACATGGTTATAGTAGCCCGACATTTCAGGAATAAATGATCTATTGATTCCGAGTCTTCCTTGCAGAGAACGCACCAGGTGGGACCGTGGATAGCTCTTTTCATGAGCTGATCTCCTGTGGGGATTTTGTTCCTCAGTATGCACCAGCTGAATAGCTTTGATCGAGGGGAGGCGGAGTATTTCCATATGCTCTGCCACCAGCTAGCATTAGCTTCAGGTTTCCTGTGCTCTATGAGCTGTATGTACCCATCCTTGGGTGTATATACTCCGTGATCCGCTCGGTGCCATACTAGTTCATCCGGGCCCTCCGAGATGCGTATGTGAGATTCCACTAAGGCCTCTCTGTATTCATCCCAGGTTGTATGCCATCTTCGCGGAAGATTTAATTGGTGTGCAGATTTCCATGCTTGATGGAAGATATCCGATCGATCAGGGTCAGCGATCTGAGATATTACCTTTATGTTTTGAGCTGAGAGATATGCTATAAGATCTTGTGGGAGAGTATGTCTGCCACCGCTTCCAGACCAGGGATCAAGTCCAATTCTAGCACTGTTGCCTGCTCTGATGCGCCATACCAGGTTGTCTCTGATGAGGGGGAATGAGTGTAGGAGGGCCTTCCATATCGAGGATATGCCTGTTTTATTCCATTCAGGCTGCCTTGCCCAATCGAAGATGCTGAGAGGCCAGATATATTTGTGGTATGTAATGTTGGTCCAAAGACTGCGGGATGTTAGAAGGGCCCAGCCCATTTTTCCAGCCAGAGCTTTTGCAAATATCGGAAGCTCCTTCAGCCCCCAACCTCCCCATTTCTTAGGTAAGGCGATCTTGTTCCATCCTATCCAGGCAAATATACGTTTGTCCTGGTTCCCTGCCCATAGGTATCGATTGCAAAGTTGCTGTAATTTTGATAATATGTTCCGAGGTATCCATGCCAGGGCCATCCAAAATACGGGGGTGGCTTCTAGTACAGATTTTATCAGTATTAGTCTCCCCGCCCTGGAGAGGTATCTGTGGCTCCAGCATGTTAGTCTTTTCTCTATCTTCGACACAAGCCATACCCAATCCGCGATCTTCTGACTGGTCGGCTTAAGCCAGTATCCCAGGTATTTGAGCCCTCTTTCCAGTGGCTGAGTGCTGTATGGGAAGGCCATTCTGGCAGCATGTGATTCGTTTACTGTGGTGCCGATCATGGTGATAGAAGATTTTGCTCTGTTCACTTCCATTCCCGTCGCTTTTGAGAAGAGATCTAGGATGCGGGAGAAGGTGGTAGAGTCCTGAACGCTGCCATCCAGTAATATTAAGACATCATCTACAAATAGTAGATGAGTGAGGAAACAGATGTCAGAGATTTTTAGGCCTCTGATAGTTCCTTCCCTATTTGCTGTAATGAGAAGTCTGCTGAGGGCTTCTATAACCAATAGGAAGAGTAATGGCGAGAGGGGGCATCCCTGACGAAGCCCTCTTTCAGAGTGAAAGAAGTGTGAGGCGGATCCATTGATCAGGATGCTGAAGGTGGGGGAGGTGATGCATGCCATAATCCAATTGATTAGGGGGAGAGGGAAGCCAGTATGGATGAGGATCATCTTGATATACAGCCAGCTTACACGGTCAAATGCCTTGGAAAGGTCTATTTTTAACAGAATACATTTGAGGTGTCTGGTCCATATGGAGTGAATAGCTTCTTGAGCCGAGCCGATGGCTTCATGAATCTGACGGTTCTCCAGAAAAGCGAATTGTTGAGGGGAGATATGTCTGGAAAGGATGGGCTTGATCCTATTGGCGATGATCTTAGAGATGATCTTGTAAAGCACATTGCAGAGAGATATGGGGCGAAAATCATCAAAAGAGGATGGATTGTCAGATTTAGGGATAAGGGCAATGAAGGTAGAGTTGATGGCATGGTAGATACTACCCGTGGATCGACTCTCCTCAACAACCTTAAGAATATCATCTCCCAGAAGTTCAAAAAAAGCAGAATAGAACTCTATAGTCCATCCATCCGGTCCAGGACTTTTTTCCTTCTTAAACCATTTAATCGTACTTTCTAATTCTGCCATGGTGACAGGTGCTTCTAAGTCCTCTGCATCATCTTCCTCGATAAATCGGGGGAAATGGGTGGCCACATTGATGATTTCCGCCAGGTTTGTGCCTGCAGGACTTTTGTATAGATTTCTGAAGTGTGAGGAGCCCAGGTTTGATAACTTGTTGAAAGTGTCAGCCAGTCCTCCCTCGGGCATAGGGAGATTCCAAATGGTATTTGCCACTTTCCTTCCTTTGGCAAAGTTGTGGAAGAATCTGGAATTCTCATCTCCCGCTTTCAGCCAAGTGGCTCTGCTACGAAGCCTGATAGATTCTTCCCTCCCCTTTAGAATGATGTTCTTCTGGTTTTCCAGCTCCACGAGTCTAGCCTTGTCATCCTGTGATATAAACCCTAAATTTCTCTCATCCAGAAGGCCCTTCAAGTCATCCTCTACCTTTGTGAGGTGCTCATCTTCTCTTTTCTTTTTCTCCTTAGCCCAATTGATCACAATATGTTTTAGCTCTGTAAGGTTTTTAACGAATCCCCTTGCCAATGAGGATTCTCGTTCAATGGGGTGAGCTTTCCAGAAAGTAGTAATCAGACCTGAGAAACTAGGGTCTTGTAGCCACAGATGGTTGAATTTATAAGGAGCCTTTGGTTTCTGGTTTGGCCCCCGAATTTCCAAGGCAATGGGGAGGTGGTCTGAGATGCCTCCATTGCTAACCCATTGTTTGAATGATTGCAGTTGATGAATCAAGGGTCCTTTCATCAGAAATCTATCCAACCTTCTGGCCAATGCAGCCGCTCCTGTTCTTCTATTTCTACAAGTAGGCTGTGGCTTCTGAACAGGAATATCGATGAAATCGTGCTGCTCCAGTAACCTTCTCATGTAGTCTGTGATGGGGTCTATCTGGGCCACCTCTCCCCATGATTCAGTGAATCCCATGGAAAAATTCAGATCTCCCCCTATGATGGTGTGATCGATTGATAGGAGGTTGCGGCTGAGGAGGTTTCTCCAGAAGATTTCCCTCTGATGACAAGGTCCGTAAATATTGAAGATCCGAAGGGGGCTACCAAGTTCAGTGGATATGATGTCTGCTCCTAGGAACCCCTGTCCTCCCCATGATGAGACCAGCCTTATAGAGTTGGGGTTATATCCGAGCGCCAGTCCCCCCGATCTTCCCATAGCATCCGAGGCAATGAAGTTCCATCTAGCCCCTACAGAGGCTAGTGCACGGATACAGGATTCTGCCGATCCAAGGGTTTCTTGTAATAAGATGATATCCGGATTTTCGACCTCAAAAAGTCGTTTAAGGGCAAGCTTTTTTGGGGTGCTGGCCAGACCCCTACAATTGAAGGAGATAAACTTCATGGGGGACCAATCTTAGGGGGGTTTGTAGCTCTAAGGACCCCTACGATGGTGGCTTGGCGCCCAGCTGCGACTTCTGCGCCCGCAAGTCTGATAGCTTTGTTAAGGTTAGATTTTCGTCCTCGGGTAGAAGGGTACCCAGGATCAAGAGGGACAATACCCAGGCCCGCAATGGATTCAGAGGTCTCCGGGCGGGGTGCACGAGGGCGGAGGGAGTAAGGGTGAGATGATGATGACCGGGATGATGGGGGCGAAGGGGGCGGTGATGAAAATGGCAGTGTGGGCGGAGCCGTGGAAAGCGAGGGAGAGGGGGGGGAGGAATGTCACACTGAACCATAGTGCATGCAGTGGAAATATCGTGCTCAAATGAGATATCAGATGAGATTAAGAGAGGGTTAGGGAAGGTACCCGATACATTCGCGGCCGCTGCTGCTGCCCGAGCCCTGGTCAGCGGAGGCGAAGGCGGGACATTCTGATACTCGTGCACTTTTGCAGGGGAGTCGTGAGGCTCCGCACTAATCTTGGGCGGTCGCTGAACTGATGGGGGTCCGCTGGTCTTTGGTGATCGAGGAGCAGATGGGGTAACCCTGCCGGAGACCGATTGAGCCTGTTTGGGCGATCCATCCTGGCTGGTGTTTAATGGGCAATCCTTGAACAAGTGACCGATTTGGCGGCATCGGTTGCATCTGAAGGGAACCCCTTCGTAGTCCAAAATCTGAGTTCTGCTAAAGTTCCCCCATCTCAGGGTCATTTTGCCTTCTAACCCCTCCCTGGTATCCAGGTGAACCAGAATTCGAGCCATGATCTTTTTATTTGTGTCCTTGTAGGATCGATCATGATCCAAGTATGTTCCCAACGCGTTCCCTATCTTGATGAAGGCCTCCTCGGTCCAGTATTGTATTGGTAACCCTGGCAGTCGGACCCATAAGGGTCCCGCTCCGATCTGCTCCCATTCCAGATCAAAAAGAGGGCTCCATATTTTTAGGAGTACTGGAGCCATTTCTATGTGCCAGTACTGAGCCAAGACGGTATTCGTGTGTTCCTCTTTTGCAAATTGAATTGAGAACCAGCCCCTAGGGAGTTCTTGTACGTCTGGCAGCTCAGTGAACAACCCACCCCAAATTTCTTTCACCCAAGATTTCAGCCTTTCCGCCGTGAATGAACGCCCTCGCACATGTCCTACCAGGGTCGTTCGTGCCAGTGCCATGGTCTCTTCAAAGTTGGAGGGGTTGCCAAAAGAAACTGTTACGTCTTTCACCGTTTCTCTGATGCACTTCGTCTTCTTTGAGCGGGGTGCAGTAGGATGGTCGACGAGCGGGTTTGATACCCCGACCCTAGGGGAGTGGTTTATGGCCTGAGCGATTAGGGCTGGCGTACTAAAGCTGCCCGAAGGCCTGATCTCTGCATTATTCAAGGGATTTGACCCCGGCACCTTATTCTCCTCCGAGAGATTTGGGTGATCTGCGACGGGTGGATCCCCGATTGGATCAATGGGGGGGATTACTGCAGCCCTAGATTTTTCAGGTACAGAGAGGTCATTTCTGCGAGTCGGAGATGGAAAGTCGATTGAGAAGTCTTCGGGCGAGAATGATGAGAGGAGAAGGGCGGAGCCTGGAGATAGGGGCGGGGCTTCTAGCACAGGCGGGATGGGGGATGATGGCAGCGAAACCACAGGAAAAGTGTTCTGGACGGCGTTACTAACGACAGCTGGAGCAGGCAGATGGTTAGGGTAACCGAAAATATTGATTCCTTCAAGAGGGTCGGCAGAATAGTCTACCAGCTCCGTCTCCTCGCGGTCCTCCATACCGGCCAACTGTTGGTTAACCGCGGTCGCTGTCAGTAGCCGGATACCCAAAACCTTGATCGCCTTTTGTGCTGTCTGATCTACGAGGCTCCCGAAAACTTGCGACACCTGCGGCTATGTTAACCTAGCCCTTTTCGATAGCTCCGCGAGACCGCCATCAGAGCTCCCCCGAGTCATTCCTTCATGTAGGCTGCAAGTTAGGGCCAAAACCTCTCCACTTCCTTAAAATCCGATAACCCATATTAATTTAAATAAACATTAATCATCATCAAAATTTATTATTATTAAATTAAATATTAATTTTTTATAATCTTTTATTTAAATCATCAATTTATATATTTTTAGTTAACTATTTATATATATATATATATATATATATATATATATAATTGAATTATCACTCCCTCTATATTTATAATTATCCATGAAATTTAAAAGAGAATGGGTGTGAATCTTGTTCCTCGTATATGCAATTCTGAATCGAAATGACATGATGCATAAATTATATTTTTTAATAAAATATATACTATTAATAAATATGTTTAATTAAAGTAATTTTAAAATTAATATTATAAAAAAAGTGTTAATTAAATTTATTTTAAATAACCAAAATGATTATTTATTATTATTTTTACTTAAATTTAATTTTTATAAATAATATATAGAAATTATAATAAATATATTATTGTTATTATATATTTATATCTATATATATTTTGCATGAAAAATCATAATTTCTATTAAGTTATGAAAATTATATGTTGTAGGATCAGATTAAAAAGTCATCAGATTGCTGAAAATAGTCAAACTCTTTTGTCTGGTAGTCTCCTAAAATTATACAGATTTACATCTCTAAATAGTTTTAAGAAAAATCATGTATATATCAATACAAGTCTAAATACGAAACATGTGGGCTAATATCGGTGAAAAAAGAGGAACTAAAACATGAAATAACAAAAAACATATGTTGCAAATATGATAAGTCTAAGCTACATCATCATGAATGCCTTCTATAAAAGGCTTGCGATAGAAGACAAAGTGCTTCGAATTTATCTTCTAAGAAATTTTCCATGAACCTCGAGCTTGATGCGCTGCCTCCTTGGAAAGTGAGTCAAAAATTGTGTTCCTCTCCTTGAAAATGTGATGGCATGAAATGATGTCAAAATTCCTCTTAAGAATTAAAACATCTTCAATAATATGCCTTAGTGTGTGCATGTGACAAAAATAATTTTGATTAAACCAATTGACAACCACCTTGGAGTCTCCAAAAACCTGCAACTGTCGGCACCCTTACTTTATGGAAAAAACTATAAGGAGCTTCAAGTCATACAATTATGCATAATTATTTGTACCCCAACCTAGTACATTGTTGAGTTTAAAGAAATGGTTTTCGTTGATGTAAAGGATTGCCCCTCCACTGCATATGCTCTCATGAGAAGAGTCGTCGAAGTAAGCTCATGTTTGTGGCTTGTTTATCTGCTCTTCCACAATAACATGAGGACGAGGTTGAGTTTCAGCTTCAGGGATGAGGGAATATATGGAAAGACACTGGGCAACAATACGATCCACATTCAGAGCTTTATCATTAAAGACCAGACTATTTTGGCCTAGCCAGATACCCCAACTTATGGTAGGGGCATATTCTGCATCTTCTTGGGATTGTTTGTGTTCTACCACATAAACCAGGTTGCAGAGAGAGATTCTCCATGACATTGACAACTAAATGAAAGTGAATTTCGAACATAGTTCTAGATTTGACAAGAAACCAAGCAAAAGAGGAATAGATGATCAACTGCTTCTTCATTTGATTTGCAAAGAGGGCACCAATTTGGACCAGCATAGCTGCACTTTTTGAGGTTGTCACCTATTGGACCCTAATTCTCCATAAGGCACCATAGGAAAAGTCGAGATTTGGATAGAATTTTCAGTTTCCATAAAGGCCTCCACCACCATTTTCCCTACGTTGAATTAATTTTATATTTTAAATAATAGGAAAATTGCCTTATTATAATAAACATAAATATAAATAAAATCAAAATATCTTAGATATAATAAAAAACATAAAAATAAAATAAAATAAAAATATATCATAATGAAAGAAGTATTCACTAAAAGATGTGATTTGTTTAGTGAAAAAACATTTTATTCATTTTAAATATTACTATTTGAAAGTTTTCCTTAACATATAATCTAGCAAAAAGATAGTAAAGGATAATGATAAGAATTTGATTATAGAATTTTTTTTTGGTAGTTTACGTGAGTCCTGAGATGACTACATGACTAATTTGTGGCTTTAGTAGCTTCGATCCAGGGGAATTTAAGCCGTCAAAATCACGGGATTGCACCCATCCTCGGCAACATTAACCCTTAGCATGACTATATTTTTGCCCATAGAGTTTTGAACTGATGACCTTTACACCAGCAAAAAGATTCTGATTAAGAATGTAATGGACCGTCTACTAAGAATTGTTTTATTCACCATAACCCATATAACAAGAAGCACAACTCTGCATTTGGCTACAAAAGCACAAATGCAATATACCTTGTAGTATATGGAGCCTACAGTTTTCAATTGGCGTGAAGGGCTAGCAATAAATATGGAAGATCATTTGACTAAGTGCAAGACAAGTCAATTGAAGCAATTTGACTATGGGTCCATTTTGGTGTCCTTTTTCCTAGAAAGGGTGCCAATGGTGCATCCATAAGGGATAAAGGTGGATGATATTGCATTGAGAGTACCTCATATGATGAGATGGGTTCAGTTGTTGACACATCATGGAGGTGGTCATTAGTCTTCATTTGGTCCCGTATTTTTCAAATGGTTGTAGAGCCAAGTAATCATGATCAAGGATCATCCATATGCAGACACAAATTTCCAAGGAGATCCAGATTTAGCTCTTCTCGAGGGAGATCAATGGGATGCACTAGTGGAACTCTCAAATTAGATGTCCCTGTGTTAGTGCCTAGTCTATCACAATATGAAAATTATAGTGACAAAATGCCACTTAGTCCAATTGAATTAGCTTATGACACAATAAAGTTTAATTATGTGACTGCCTCTGATTCTAGTGACTGAATGAACGTGGTTTTAGATCAAGAGTCTCAATCCTCTTATCTCTTTTCCACTACAACTCTTGATCCTTTTGATGATATTTTTCCTATCAACAAAAGTATCATGGAGATTATGTCTTTAGGAGAAATGGCATGGGATGATATTCATCATTGTTCTTCTTTGCTCCCTAAGATTGAGAGTGTTGAGAGTCAAATTGAAACTAAGATTTTACCCAAGATCATTAATAACCCTCAAGCTCCCATTTTGATCCATGATGTTTCAACTGAAGGGAATTTAGGGAATATATCTAGTGCATTGCACTGGTGATGGAAATGTGATCAGATCTTGCAAGGAGGACCTTGCAAGAGAATTTGTAATGAAGGACATGGGTCTCATGCACTACTTCCTCTGGTTGGAAGCATGGCAAGGCGATGGGGAAATTTTGTCTCTCAAGGAAATTATGCAAATGAGATACTATAGAAGTTCCACATGGAGAGTTGTAAACCCATGGAGACACCTCTAGCGACCAATTGGAGGAAGGAGGATGCCGCTTTAGGTGAGGAAGTGAATGCTACCATTTATCGACAACTAGTGGGTTCACCGATGTATCTCGTGAGCACATGAACAAATATGTGCTATGAAGTCAACCAATAGAGCCAAGCTATTCTTATGCCAACTGTTGTCCTTTGAGATAACTATAGGTCTATTAGTTATGCCAAAGCATCTATAATGTTTTGTTGTTTTGAATGGTTGGATGACCAGTGAACAATTTATAAATAGGTGCTTTAAACTCAGATAGATTTCCAAGTAAAATAAAAGGTTGTTCTTTAACTGCACATAGTTAATTTGATTTTAATGGGGTGGAAAAGTAGAGCATAAAGAAGTATAATTCATTTACTATTAAAACTGAATACTTAACAAACTATAAGAAGAAATTAAGAAAACAATGTTTACTTAATCAAAAAAATATAATTAAACTGTTAAAGATATCTGGTGTAATTTATATTTAAAAAGGAGCTTACAATAACAAACAGTTCTGTAAATTATTCTCTTATTATAAACACAAATTCAGAGGGGATTCAAAATGAGACTGAAACTCAGTCATATTTTGCATCAAATAACTGTAAAAGACTCAATTTATATGAACAAAAAATAATAAATGAATAACATGAAATATAAATCACTAAGAAACAGGCCGTATGAGATAAATCCAGAATCCTTAATTATTCCAAAAAAATGCTCCATGTTAGTACAAATCTACTTGATAGCTTGTTCAAGGGTTCAACCCATAATAACTCAAAGGAGTTATTTATAAAAAAATTTGAAAAAGATCTACGATCTGTTGGAACATCATACCAAGATGGGATAAAATTACAAAAATAGGACAATATTGTAGGAACCGAGAAATTGTTGAAGAGGTGGCTCTATCTTTTGGGAATCCACTGATGATCTAGCCTGAAAAAGCTGATGAGCTGTCATATTGTTAGGATAAGAAATTACTCAATTGTTTCACACAATTGATCCCATCTTTGTTCACTTTAGATTTCCAAATTCACCATCTTTCTAAATGTTTCATCCACTTCTGTATACCTCTCGAAATTTGGCTTGCTGAGGAACATATGTCTAATTTTGTGCTTGATGGTCAAATCAAACTCCAAGGCTTCCAGAAAGGCCTTCCCTATTATCTGTCCCTTGATTCCTACAAACTTGGCTCTGTCTACTGCAATAGTATACAATTTCTTGCAATAATATTCTAATTTGATCAACTTATCATTTAGATATACCAATCTTGGTAGTCCTTTTTGATTTAAAATATTAAACTTTGAATGAAACCTTTGGACAACAATATCTAGGGTTTGACATTTTGTTTCTAACTGGTTAATCAATTTCTTCTTTTGTAAGACCTTCTTAATCTCTAAGATGGTAGCTGTTTTGTCAAAAATATTTATTCCTTCTAGCTCTTCTCTGCTTGTTGAATTTAACACCTTTATCATATATGTGGCTTCTTCTGGCTTGGTCTTCAAAGTTGCTTTCTGTTCTTCTATTACTGCTCTGCATCTAGTGATGAGTTCTTATTGTTCAAAAATAATTTGTATGGATGACCATACATCTATCATAGATTGGATAATGTGTGTCCAAATATTTTCCTTGGCATGGGCCAAAGTATCTGCCATTAGTGACTCACTTTCTAACTTTCTAAGTATATGCTGGGAAGTTGATGTTTGTTTCCAAAATTGGCTGTATACATTAGACTTCAAAGTCTCATTATTTTGTTTAATCTCAAGGAACCTTGAGAAGATGTTCTAATCATATGAGGAACTAGTTCCCATGGATTGAATGATTTCTAGAGGCTCCCTAGAAGGTGAAGTTGTAGGAGGAGTGGTTGAAACACTAGTTGTAAGAGGAGTTGTTGAAACACTAGCCCCTGTTGATGTAGAAACTTCTAAATCTCTGAGATCAATTATTACTAGTTGATTTTCTTCTGTTGATGTGACCAAGCCAACCTTTGGATTATTTTGTTGAAAAATGAATCCTTTCATAATATCCTCAGTAGATGAAGTCTCCTCTCTCACCCTTTTCTGTTGCTTGCTGTGAGCAATTGGAGTCTATTAATTGGGGGTGGATACCACCTATTCATATGCCTCTTGAAGTGTCCCATCAACCCACTACTCTTGATTCATGAACTAAATTTCTATTTCTAGTCTTGGAGTATGATTATAAGGAGTCATTTTTAATTCAACTCTCAAGGAAGAAATAATATCAAAAGAGTCATAAGACCAAGTAAAGCTAGGTTGTAAATTCATTTTCTTTAACAATGCATCTGCCTCAACGCTAGCTGATCTGGTGTTGCAAATGAATGATCCAATCTTTGCCTTGGTTTTGAACTGAGATTTCCTTTTACTTGACACAAAGTGCATGTCATCCATGTTGATCATCTACCTAATATATTCCAAAGAAAAGATTCTCATAGGAACATACTTGGGCAACTTATATGGTGCAAGCTCACAACCATATACCCTTATCTCTGTATAGTTATGGTATAAATACCAGTCACCAGTTTTAGTCTGCTCACTTAAGTGTAAAATCCTCTTTATTTCATCTCCAATCCTTGGCTCTGTCTGACTATTGAGAAGTTGTGCCACTGGATGTATGAATGTATCTATAAAATCTGAAAATGAAGAGCTTGTGGAAGTGGTCCTGACTATTTCAGTCCAATGAATCACTGATTGATTCACTCCTTGTTCATCCTGTTTGCTGAGCTTGATAGGAAAAAGATCTCCCTACTGAAAAAGAAACATGTGAACAATTATAGAGTTGTAGTTGAACACTCCCTGTACAGTAAAATTCATGAATTTTTCATGTATATTATCAGCCAAGAATTGGCTGTAATTATACATGAATGTTGGTTGCTGATCTTTGTTGAAGATGGAAAGGAATTCAAGGATGGGTTCATCAACATACTGGTGATTTGGATATCCTAACAAGTAGGAAAGCAGAGAAACACAATGTCTGGAAGTTTCATGAAACATGGAAGATGGGTAGGGTGGATTCCTTTTTGGTAATTCCGCATCCTCAGGTAAAAAGATTTCAAATATTTGGGTTCTTTGTGGAAAGGTTAGCTTATGGTACAGATCCTTAAGTGTTGTTGGTGAAAAATGGCTGAGAGAGTCTAATTGAGGAATTAGGAGCATCTAGTTTATGGTTTCTGTAAAGATGGTGACTAGAATGTCTCCATTATGAGCCACCACTGCTATTTTTATAGGGTCATACTTAGCTTGGCACCAGATAATCAGGTCAGGGAAATCATGAGTTTTTGGGAAGCTGAAGAAAGGCAACAATGATTCCTAGAATCTGATTGGGTCTTGCTGGTCAAGGTATTTTTGTTTGAACCATAGGTGCAGTTTGTGGAAATAGAACTCACACTTGGAATCTGAAATCTTGAAAAGGGAATCAACAAGGGAAACATGGTCAAGATCGAGCGGGGTGGTGGTAGCAGTAATTTCTTCTATACTGTTCTGTTTAGCTTTCCCTTTTAGGGCCATGCTGACAAACAGAAGAATGGGGTGATCGGCTGAATGGATTGATGAAATAGCAAGAAGTTTTGTGTAGAAAATTGTTTCACCCACAAATAATAGTAAAAAGTCAGACGAAAGTGACAAAGAGATGGGTTTAGGTTTATTTACAATATGCAGAGTTGGGCTAATGGTTTATTTTATGACCATAGTGGCTTTAATGTTTAGGAGCGGAGCTGCAACAGACAAATAGAAACATGTATGACAACAGGGCAACGAGCATGTGAGGTAGCAACAGATAGGATAACTTGGCAACGGGCATTTGAGGTGGTGACATTGGATTAGTCAAGGGATAACAGTCAAGGCGTAGGATGGAGAACCGTTGGTGAGAGAAAACCATGGCAGATTTCAGAGGGGGTGGAAAATGGTTTGCGGTTTCGAGCAGGGGGGGTGGTGCAGAGCTATAAGATGGTGACATGTAGGGTTGGGGTGTCTGCCTTTAAAACCACTTTGCGGACCCCCCCCCCCCCCCCCCACCGCATTAACGAGAAATGGTCAAGGGGGTTGCAAAGTATCTCCCTACCATTGACATGGGCAAGGAGTAAATCCACCGTCTGATGATGCGCGCCATTTATTTTGAGCCGAAAAAATGTTTTGTTGACTAGAGACTTTGGTCTAAATAACATATATGCGCTATATAACATAGGTTTAATGTCAAAAGTTTATAACAAATATTAATACCTTTTTAGGGGGAGTTAATCATTAATTAATAAAATTTAACATTTCTATTGTGGTGCGTTTAAACAAGAAGCCTTTGAATTTATTCGATTTGAAACTGAAGCCTTTATTTTCTTTTTTCTTCCCTAACATTTTTTGTATTGTTTTGCCTCCATTCTTTAGGGAAACTAACTCCTAACATTTTATTTGATATGGATATACATAAGATGTACAACTGTCCTAACATTTTTACGATTTTTCTTTCTTTTTCATCCATATCCTATCTTAACATTTTGAATTTATTTTTGACAAATATACTAACTTATCAAAACCAAATAATGTTACAACATCAGCTCCATCTGGGGACTGCTTCCCCCTGTGGGATGTAGAGAACAAGCATATCCAAGTGCCTTCTCCTCGAGCTATGGATTCTTTACTGAAACAATTACACACTTGAAATAAAATGAACTCTCCAGATATTCACAAATGATGAATGAATGGATGAAAATCTAATACTAGATATCATGTTTCAAGTATTTCCCATTGACTGGAAATGAGGAATACTATCCTTCCAAATTCTGTAGGATGAATGTATTATTTCCTTTGACTTCTACGATGCTAAATGGACCAAACCAAAGGTTGTCAAATTTTGCATGCTTACCTTTATCCTCCCTCCTTGTATCCCATCTAAGCACTAGGTCTCCTTTCTTGAAATTTCTTTCTCTCGCCTTTCTGTTAAACAACTCCTTCATCTTGTTTTGATATTTCCTTAGCTTGTACTGAATTTCATCCATGTTCTCATTTAACTCAATGAATTGATTAATCCTTCTTGAAAAATCATCTTTTTCTTCGTAAGATTCCTGAAGGAATTTCATAACTGGTAAAGCTAAATGAGTGGGAAAAATTGCTTCTTTAGCATAGACTAATTGGAAAGGGGACTTACCTGTGGACTCTTGGGAGAAACTTTGTTCACCCAAATTGCATGGATCAAGTGACTGTCCCAACTCTTTTTATGGTCTTCAAGAGTCTTCTTAATGACCTTAACTAAGATCTTGTTGGAGAATTCTACTAGCCCATTACCCTGTGGATAGTATGGTGTAGAATGATGTAACGAAATTGAATACTTTTGACGAAAATCAATCATTTTAACACTGCTAAAAGCTATTGCATTGTCTGTAACAATATGTTGAGGACATCCAAATCTTGATAAAATATTTTCCTCAAGGATTTAGTTACAACAGTATCAGTTTCATTTTTTTTTTAACTGTAATGGATATAATTTTTATTTATTTGAAAAAGATAGGAGGGGTCTTTGCCGAGGCAGCCCCAATTACAAAGTAAACATCCAACAAATTCAGCTTTTAAGTTGCATCATTTTCAAGGAATTTGAAAGGAATTGTCGTCGTTTATAATTAGCTACCCTTTCATGAGAGAGCATCCTTTGTTCGCCATCTGGTCTGCTTCACCATTCAGGTTTTTGAGGATATGATAGAACTTGTAGGAGGTGAAATCTTGAAGGACTCTTTTCAATCTGCCCATAATTTTGTTGAGACTAGCATTGCTGAAGAGATCCTCCGAGTTTAATTTTTTTATTAGAATCTCAGAATCTCCGAAAACTTGGAGGTCTTTGACACCCTTTTCTCTTGCTATGAGGCAAGCTTTGAGAAGACCAAATATCTTTGCTTGGTTGTTGGTTTTCTGGCCTAAACCCCAGCAGAAGCAGTCTCTTGAACTCCCATCCAAAGAATAAATGACCCCTCCAGCACCAGCAATCCCAGGGTTTCCTTTGGAGGCCCCATCGAAGAAGATTGTGGTTAGATTTTTGGACCTCCACCAGTTTATGAAAGAATCCTCAGAGTCTCTTTTACGCCATTCCAGGTTTGTTGTTTGAGGAGTGAGAAGGAACTTTCGAGTAGAAGGCTCGAAGGGACGAAGCCATCTCCTTTCTTCGGGTAGGAGCAATGAATCTTCTTTAAAAAAATGATGTTGGGTTGCTTCCAAGAGGAAGGCTTTAGCTTTAACTACGACCTGTAGAGGGGAATGTCGAAATCCATTAAAGATCTGACCATTATGGGCCAACCAGAGCTGCCAAAAAACAAATTTGGGAATAGTTGTCCAAACTTTGTGCCAGGAATATTTGATGGGGATGCTATGAGGATAGAAATTTCTCCAAGAGGTGAACAGATCAGCGACAGTACTCTAAGGGAAAGCGAAGATCTGAAGATCCAAAAGAGTAATACCCCACACTTCCTTAGCAAAATTGCAATCCAACAATAAATGTTGGGCAGTTTTGAGGTTGCTTTTGCATAGCTTACACCTATGAGGTCCTGCAATGTTCCTTTTCTCTAAATTGTCTCCTGTTAGAAGTTTGTTATGGACCAGTGTCCAGAAATAGAAGTTCACTTTTGGAAGAGCTAGATTGTCCCATAATAGTTTCCAAAAGGCGGGAGTGTGACTGCTGTTCTTTGAGTCCTGAAGAGCTTTGTAGCCTGCTGCTGTGGAGTATATGCCTGATTGTCCCCAAGCCCAACTGTCTTTCATGTATCGGTTTTCAGGAGTAGAATCTTCCAATAGCTCGATAAGCAGGTTTTTTTTGGGGCGTTAACCAGACAGGGACACCATGGAAGTCCCATCCGGCCCATTCTCCCTCGTGATCCCAAACAGAGAGGTCGTATAATTTGTTGATACCTGCACGAGTCAACCAGTCTCTGAGGTCTGATATATCCTCGTTCTCCTCCAAAGGATCGCGCCCCATGATTTGGTCATGCCACAAATTGGTTCGCTTGCCATTGCCTGGCACTCTGTATAGTGATTTTTTGAAGAAGATACTACTTTTACAGCAGAGAATCCAGACCTGCGAGCTGTTGACAGGGGGGTCAAAATGCAGATTTCTGAAAGACGGGTTGTGAGTGTATTTGGATAACAGAGTAGTGCTGTTTGGATGGTTGGGCTCATGTGCCAATTTCCACAGGAGCTTTCCTCCCAACGCAAGGTTAACGAGGGAGTGTTGTGGCCACCAACAACCCCCCTCCTTATTTAGTATTAGCAATAACACTATGTAAGTGGGGACCCTTAGTCAAATTTTTTTTAAAAATCAATTAGTGCTCATATGTCACTCCTTAAAAAAATATCGCATCGCACCATGAATGATAGGGCATTTTCTTATGAGTCAAAATGATAAAATGCGAGATTGCGACGCGAATTCCATCGCATCGCATGCATTAATAAACACTCACGTTAGAAAACCTTAAAATCACCGATATGCGATATCGCATATCGCATGTCGCAAAATCGCATAAAATGCATATAACAATTAAACGATTAAGCGATCCGCGATCTTGCGATATTGCGATCTGCGATCTTTGCGATATTGCGATCTGCGATCTTTGCGATATTGTGATCAAGCAACCTTGCGATAGAACAGCACGATGAAATTGCGGTAATGCAATACAGCGAAATGCGATACTGCGATGCAGATCACAGAAACATTCCATCGCAGATTTTCCTGGCTCAATATTCAAGAAAAAGTTTTTCCATAAACCAAGAACTGGATACGCGCCTTAATGATAATTAATGAATTACACGCCAGTTGTTAATAAAGTATGGTTTTGTGTTTTTCGAAGAGCCAGTTCACGTTAGATGGCATGTTTTTGCATATCCGTGGCATTTAGAGCTTTCCTGTCATTATCTATTATCATTACTTTCTCCTCACTTGTGAACTGCAGGAACGAAGAACAAAAGTTACACAAAGCAATGTGCAGGAAGCTATGGGGAAAAAGGGTAGAGCTCCAATGTTCAAAGACAGAGAAAAGGTGCCCTCATAAACAGATACCGCATGCGACAAAGCCGCAGATTCACAAAATACTACTGAGCCATCCATTACAGATCTTTCATAGACAGCCATGGTGGTACTGAGCGATGCTGATATCAACAGGCAGTTTAATGCTCAGGGTCAAGAGCTCACAAGGTCATTATTTTTACAAATTTTGAAGCTTTATACCCGATAAAGATGAAGAGGCGCAAAAGGCGAAAAACGCATCAGAGAAGCCCGGATCAAAGAACTGAGGCAGTTTCCGGTGCGCGATTAGCGCGCCTAGCGCTAATCGCGCATCACTGAGAAAATTGCTTGAGAAGGAAAGCCTCTAACTGCTCAGTCACCTGTAAGCCCGAAAATTGCAAGAAAGCAATGGTAAAAAACAAACTGGAAACAGAAAGCTAAAGAAAAGGCAGAAGCAATCCAAAGGGTTAACCAAGTTGAACTGAGATTATTACTGGGCATACGCGGTAAAGCCATATAGTCAGTGGATGACTCTCGAGTATATCATTGATTTTTCTGAGAAGATGGTGCCAGCTCTTGCCAATTCTGTTTGCTTAGCTCAACCAAAAGCGGAAGACAGTCAGCTGACTCTACTTAGGCAAATATTGAATGCTTGCAACGTTAAGGAGCAAATGCAGAAATAGTTAGATATTAGATTTAATTTTTAGAAATAGTTTTGTTTTATTTTTTCTTAGAAAAAGGGCGGTCATTTAAACCGCATCGTGAATCTTTGTAATTAAGTTATTTAGTTAGTAGTATTTAAACCCTTCTCATGCATTTAGAGAAGGGTCTAGAAATTTATCAAAAACTTGTCCTCAGAACATGCACTTTTGCACCCTCAGAGGAGGTTTTGGTGAATGAATGGAACAGGATTTGTTGATGTTTGCATTTGATATCTGCTACTGATGTTGCACTTTTGTACTCTTAGTGGATGTTAGAGCAAAGAGAGATAAATCATTGTCGCTTGAAGCTCATGAGTAGGACTAGTCATAAATGGTACTTTTATCTCTTGACCATTTCTGCTTATTTGTTAAAGTGATATACAATTTCTAGTTGTTTATGTATTATTGCATCAATGCCTGAGTTATCATTTGGCACTTTTGTACGGTGATAGCTATTTATTTATGCTTAATGTATGAATAGCTCATTATGCGATATGTTTTTCACAACTGTTTCGTCTAACTTTTTATGCGAAGTGGTTCATCCTTATTGATTTCTTTTCTCATAATAGCTGAATGATCTTTATTACCAGTTGTTATTTGAAATCTTTTTAGATTGCATAATAGAAGAATTACATCCCGGCTTAGTATAGACTTAGATGTTGCTGCTTATTAGATTAAAATAGCATAGCACTAGATTAAAGTTAGAATTAGAATATCTCAATTAGGAACTGTTAGATCAGGAACATCAAAATCTACACACACACACTCATAGATTAGGAAACTGGTCCCATATCCCTAGTCGGACCCGCTATACCAAACAGATAAGGAGCTTCCAACCAAGGTCCGGACCGGGCGGGTATCCCCTTGTTGTAGACCCGATTTTCGGGGCTTCAACATATTTGGTGCTAGAAGGAGGGCCTGAACTATGAATGGCAAGTAAATCTAAATCTGAATACCATTCTGAGAGTAAATCGCCCTCACCATCTCCCCCGACTTCTCCATTACACTTAAATCCAGAGTTAGAAGTCGCTGGAGTATCAACCGCTGCTACGCACCCTGACATTTCAGAACAATCTACCGTTGAACCTCCTAAAGTCGAATCTCTGATTCACAAACTTCAGTGATTTTCCATTTCTCCTCAAAGGTCTGATAAATCTCAAGGCAACGTGACTTCGCAATATAACCCTGCTCATCCCTTGACCAGACTAAAGAGTGAAAAGTTTGGTGTTCAACCAACCGAATTACCTCTTCCCACAAGGAAAAGAGCAGGGAAATCAACAAAGGAGTTCGATAACGAGACTCTTTCATCATCATCATCCATCTTAACCTCTTCACCGTGAAGTCAACCATCCACTCCGCCACTTCAGATCATCGTCCATCTGTCCACTGGAACCCCCACAACTCTTCCTCAATCATCTGCAATCATAGTATCCTCATCTTCCCAACCACAGGGATCATCTTCTGCAGTTTCCTCTATTAGTAGTTCAGCAATGGCCCAGTCTCCATGGAATAACCCTGGGGCAGTCTTAATGCCTGCACCCTTGAGTCAAATACCGGCCCATCCTGAGAAATGACTGCCTAAGTTTAATCCCGAGGCAGGCATGCTAGCAGAAGAGCACATAAACAACTTTATGCTATCCATTAATCTCAATGGGGTTACTAATGAAGATGTCGTTGTTCGACTTTTTCCTTATACTATGCAAGGAACAGCCAGATCATGGTATTTCTCATTACCCTCCGGATCTATCACTAGTTGGGACATATTCCAAGAGCAATTCCTGATCAAGTTTGGTGATGACAGGTCTACGGTAACGCTAATCAACGACCTATCCAACCTTAGGGCCGAATCTAGAGAACCTATCAAAGATTTCAATTTACGTTTCAATAAAATCCTAAACAAAATTCCTACTGCTTCCCAGCCCAGCGAAGAAGTACGAAGTGAATGGTATATCACTGCTCTACCATCAAACATAGCAATCTTCATGGACAGGGCTAATAAAACAACCTTAGCCGAAAACATGAAAGAAGCAATAGCAGTAGAGAAACGTATAATAGCCCTGGAAAAGAAATCCGCGATAGAGGAACGGAAATCCAAGAAAGTCACCTTCAAGGAAGACTCCAAGAAGAAACAAACAAAAGATCCATTTGATTTGGAAGGATTGCAGAAAGTTCTAAAGACCATGTCTAATGAAATGGTCGACATCAAAAAGCAAGTAGCAGAAACTTCTTCAAAAAAGCCCTACAGAGCTTTTAAAAGAGGCCCTTCAACGGATTCAAAGCCACCCAATGCTATTTCAAATGCTGAATCCGAAGAAGAGGAAGAGGAAATTGCCACTGAAGGGCAAACTGATGAAGAAGAAGTTGTGGAATTACAAGGAATGTGGGATTTCATCCTCCCACAAGAAGAAGATCAAGAAGTATTCCCAGTTAGCACACGAAGTAAAAATCAGCTTGATCCTCCCCAAACTATCCCTAAGCCAAAGAGTGCAAGCTCTGCAATAAAGGATAAAGTCGCAACAAAGAAAACGACATCTAAAGTGACTCAAACTAGCCCAGTCCAAACAGATGCATTAACTCCATCTAAAACACTGATCGTGTCGGATGAAATGGAGTACAATATTATAGAAGATATGAAAAAGACTAGGGCCAACATCACTCTTTACAAACTGAGCAAGTTAAAAACAATGTAAACTTTGAAACGAGAACTGATACTGTTACCCGTTTTGTAGAGATAGCAAAAAAGTGACCCGATTTTGAAAAGGGGTGATGCAGAACACACATGTTTTGTTTAGAGCATAGTTTTTGGCACTTTAATTTTTTTTATGTACATTACGTTTTAGAATGGTAGTGAATGGTAGTGATTTTCATGCTAATTTTAAAAAGTGGTTATTCTGCATCACACCCTTTTTTTAAAAGACCTATTTTTTGACTTTAAATTTTCTAATGTATGAAATGTAAATAATTATTTTGTAAATTTAATAATTTTGGAAGTGATCTTCTTCTTCATATTTTCTTGTTTTTTTTTTTTTTTTTTGTAGTGAGGTTTTTATTGATTTGCATATTTAAAGAAGAAGGTCGATATTTTTTATTTTCGATATTCTACATATTTATACATCGTTAATTAAATTTTCAATCCACATGAAATAATTTTCTCTAAAAAACAAAAATAAAAATATATATAAAAAAGACAAAAATAAAAGATAAAAAATGTTAAATTTTTTTTATCTCATAAACCATAAAAGAATTTGGAAATATATATATATATATATATATAAAATTAAGTAAGTAAAAATTGAGAAATTAAAAAAAAAATTAACGAAAAAATTTAAAAAAACTAGTAAAATTAATATTAAAAAAAAATAAAAAATGTTAAAAAAAAATTATCTCACAAACCATAAAAGAAATTGGGCCAAAAAAAAAAAACAAAATTAAAAAATATATATTTATATATATAATTAAGTAAAAATAGAGAAATTAAAAAAAAACATTAGAAAAAACTGGGAAAAAAAATAAAAACAAATTAATTTAAAAAAAAAAATAGAAAATTAACGAAAAAAATAAAAAAACAGGGAAAATTAATATTAAAAAAAACAAAAATAAATTTAAATTATAAAAAAAAAACCAAAAAAATGTGTATTTTATATTAAAAAAAAAAAATATAATTATTTTTTTTGTTAAACATACATATTTTATTTACAAATAAAAAATTAAAAATTAAAATCTATTTTTTTTTCTCAAGCAAGTTTTTTTTTTTATTAAAAGAAATTATGATTTTTTTTTAAACAATTATTATTATTGTTATTATTTTTATTTGTTACATTTTATACTTTTAAAAAAATAAAAAAAATTAAACCTACATTTTATACTTTTAAAAAAAATAAAAAATAAAAATAAAAATTTACATTTTTTTTAACAAATTTTTATTATTAAAAAAAAATTATTATAAAAAAAATTTATTATAAAATCACAAACCAATTTAAAACAAACTTATTTTTTTTAATTTAAAATTAAAAAAATTATTATAAAAAAAAATTTAAAAGTTAATAAAAAAAATTATTATAAAAAAAAATTTAAAAATTAATATTCTTTTTATGGTCGATGCCAAACTGTTTGCCCAAATGATTTAGTCTTCTTTTCTATTTCAAGTTGGGACCACTTTGAGCAACAAAACGTGCCTATAGCAAAGGCCATCCGATCAGAATAATATAGTTGCGAAGTCCAAACTTATCTGGCATTTAATTAATATTTTTAATCAGCATATATTTATTTTAATTAATATTCTTAATCAGTTTAGATTTATTTTAAGGTCAAATTTTTTAAATGCAAAGTTTTATTTGAGTGCAAAATTACAGAACAAAATTGTATCTCGCATCATTTAATCCCGTTGCACATGTTGTCCGTGTATTTGGTAACATTGTATCTCGCACCATTTAATCCGTTGACTTTATTATTACATTTTATGTAATTGATAATAATTGTGACCCCTAAAAATTCCATTATCCAACCCATTCCATCGATTCTTTCTCTCTTTACATGCGATAAATAATCCAAGGACGACCAAACACTGGGCTTATCTCACTGAACACGCTGTCAGGTCGTTTCGCCCCCGCTAAGACCTCCACAAAATCTATCCACTTCCACACAAATCGACCCCCAATTGTCCCCACGTTCTTATAATCCAACTGACAAAATTTCCGTACGTATAAGGCGGCCTCTGAATCGGTTCGAGCATTACAGAGATAACAACATTCATCCAGAGCGCTTCCGCTGTCGGATTGTCATCCGGCCACTCCGCCCACCGCTGCGCCACCACGGGCGGCCGGGGGGCGGATGGTCAATTCCGGGAATCGACCATCCGCCCCCCGGTCGCCCGTGGTGGCGCGACGGTGGGCGGAGTGGCCTGCCTGCAGGCCCTCCGTCCACCGCCGTGCCACCACGGGCGGCGGGGGGGCGGATGGTCGATTCCCGGAATTGACCATCTGCCCCCCGGTCGCCCGTGGTGGCACGGCGGTGGGCGGAGGGCCTGCAGGCAGGCCACTCCGCCCACCGCCGCGCCACCACGGGCGACCGGGGGGCGGACGGTCCGCCCACCGCCGCGCCACCACGGGCGGCCGGGGGGCGGATGGTCGATTCCCGGAATCGACCATCCGCCCCCCGGCCGCCCGTGGTGGCTCGGCGGTGGGTGGAGGGCCTGCAGGCAGGTCACTCCGCCCACCGCCGTGCCACCACGGGCGGCCGGAAGGCAAATGGTCACCGATTTTTTTTTATTTTTATTTTTAAATTAAAAAAAAAAAAATATTAACTTTTAAAATTTTTTTTATAATAATTTTTTTAATTTTAAATTAAAAAAAAAAGTTTGTTTTAAATTGATTTGTGATTTTATAATAATTTTTTTTTTAATAATAAAAATTTGTTAAAAAAAAATGTAAATGTAAATTTTAATGTTAATTTTTTATTTTTTTAAAAAGTATAAAATGTAGGTTTAATTTTTTTTATTTTTTTTAAAAGTATAAAATGTAACTTTAACCATTTGTATTTTTAAATAAAAATAATAATAATAATAATAATAATTGTTTAAAAAAAAATCATAATTTTTTTTAATAAAAAAAAAAAATAGATTTAAATTTTTAATTTTTTATTTGTAAATAAATGCATATGCCTGCCCTCTCCACAGATCTGCAGGGGAAGGAAGCGTTCGGAGCCCTCTTCATCATTCCAGATACAAATCAAGCTTATAACAGGCAAAACTATGTTACTATGGGTAAGCCAGACGGATCTAGTGCAGCATCTCAAGCAGACACTGAACATCAAACTGGGGATCCCCTCTGCAGCACAACGGCTTCTCCACGAAGGTAAACAACTTGAGGATCTCTACCCTATTTCTTTTTACGGCATTAAGAAAGATGCATCTATTATTTTAACCCTTCGTTTGAGAGGAGGAGCTGCTGGAGAGCCATCCTCAGCTAAAACATTTTCATATAAAGATGCAGTCCATGCCAAGAAGCCTGACAAGACAGCTCCACCAGTTCAGGCTTTACCCAAGCCTTTTTTGGTGGACAAAGTGGAGGAGGTTCCCTCTGTTGAGATCTCCTACTCTAACCTGGCAGACGACACCCAAAAATTCGCAGAAAGGGCCATCATATGCAGATTCAATGGGCTCTGGCCACGCTCAAAAGATCTTTTGGACTAGATCTATGACAACTGGACACACAGTTGCAAGATCTACTTCTGTGCAAAAGGCTATTTTATAGTGCTGTTCGACAATCTCGAGCACTACGAAAAGGCCTTAGAGGAAGGCCCTTGGTTCATGGGTACAGCAGGCCTCTTCCTAACACCATGGTTCCCTGACTTTGACCCAGCTTCTGCAATTATCAAAAAAGCCCCTGTATGGATCAGGCTTCCAAATCTTCCAATATATCTGTGGAACACAGAAGTATACAGGCAGATAGGCAACGCTTTGGGCTAATTTCTAATGGGAGATTACCAGAGGGAACAACAAGGCCTCTACACATACGCCAAAATTTGTGTAGAGCTAGATCTAAGCAAGGGTCTGCCAGAGCAAATCAATCTCAAGATCAATGACACTGTTTGGACCCAGTTTCTAGATTACGAAAATACTGCGTTCCGATGCTGCCATTGTCATCTAACAGGGCATCTACAGACCTCATGCCCATCGCTGACAGCAAGAGCAAAAAAGGGAATCTTCGCAAAAACCAAACCCAAGCGTTGGGCTCCCTGTACTCCGCAGCCAGCTCGAAGCTCCAGCTCCCCAAGTTCGGAGGACGGGGAAAGCGATTCAGAACCGGACCAGGCGCCTCAGCCGATGGATTCACCCATGAACACCATGGGGCACACCCATGACTCAGCTATAGCCCAGAAACGCGTCCATGAGACCTCCTCGGAATCAGAAAGGGAATTCCCGATGAAAGAGAATTCCAGTCTTCAAGTTGTCTTAGCTCATTCCCCCCAGGGTGGCTGGACAAAAGTCAACAAAAAGAAAGGGAAAAAACAATGTGTTGTAGTTTCTGCCCCTATGGGGATTTAGGCAGTCTGTGATTTCTAGTCATCTGATGTAGCTATGAGTTTGAATCTCTCCTCCGGAACCGAGGTTGATGGATCCATCATTTCCGGTCTGCCGGTTTTTTGATAAAAAAAAAAATAAAAATAAAAATTATTTGTAAATAAAATATGTATGTTTAACAAAAAAGTAATTACACTTTTTTTTTTTAATATAAAATACACATTTTTTTGGTTTTTTTTTTATAATTTAAACTTATTTTTGTTTTTTTTTTTTTAATATTAATTTTACCTGTTTTTTAATTTTTTTTCGTTAATTTTTTTTTTTTTTTTTTTAAATTAGTTTGTTGTTATTTTTTTTCCCAGTTTTTTCTAGTGTTTTTTTTTTAATTTCCCTATTTTTACTTAATTTTATATATAAATATATATATTTTAATTTTGTTTTTTTTTTCCCAATTTCTTTTATGGTTTGTAAGATAATTTTTTTTTAACATTTTTTGTTTTTTTATTTTTGTCTTTTGTATATATTTTTATATTTGTTGTTTAAATAATCAACATTTTAATCTTAATTTTAGTAGTTTTTAATTTTTTTTTTGTTAATTTTTCTTTTTTTTTTATCTAGTTTGTTTTTAATTTTTATTTTTAATATTTTTTTTCTTAATTTTTCTATTTTTACTTACTTAATTTTTATTTTTTTTTAATGTTTGTTTTTTCTATTTTCCATTTTTTTTTTTTTATTTTTTTTTTTTTTTTTTCCCATTTTTTTTTTTTTATTATTATTATGGTTTAGAAGATAACCTTTTTTTTTCCCATTTTTTTTTTTAAATATTTTTTTTTACTATTTATTTGTTTAATGTTTTTTTTTTTTTTTAGTTTTTTAGTTCTTATCATTAATTTTGTTTCTTTTTTTACATTTTTATGATTGATTTTCTTTTTTTTTTTTATATATTTGATTTTTTTTTCATTTTTCATTTTTATTTTATGTTTTGTATTTTTTTTTTTAACTTTTTTTAAAAGTGTTTTTTCATTGTTTTAATTAATTAATTAATTAATTTATTTTATGTTTTCATTATTTTTTTTAAATTTAATGTTTTTCGGGGTCATGATAAAAAAAGTGTTCTCCCAACATTAACACTTTTCGTTTTGAGGGTGTTTTTTAGATAATTTTTGCGCAAAAAATTGATTTTGACCGCCATTTTTAAAACATGTTGAAAATTTACCCAAAAAAAAAATGTGTTATTCCAGCATCAACACTTTTCGTTTTTAGCACTGTTTTTGATGTTTTTTCGGGGCTTTTTTTTTTTTTTTTAACTGTAACGAATATGGTTTTTTTTATTGATTCCAGAGAAAAAAGAGTGGGGCTTTGCCGAAGCAGCCCTGATTACATCCTGCTTGTGCTTCTAAAACAGCAACTATATCTAAACAATTATGGAGGAGTTTCTACAAATCTGTCCTCATTGATGAACAACCACCCTCTGTCCAGAGCGCTCCCTTTGTTAGCCATCAAGTCCGCTTCGGTGTTTGAAGTTCTGAGTATATGATAGAATTTGTAAGATGCAAAGGATGAGAGCACTCTTTTCAGTCTTTCCAGTATTCTATTGAGACCTGCCTTTCTGAATAACTCTCCAGCGTTCAGCTTCTTTATGAGGATCTCCGAATCTCCAAAAATCTGAATGTCCCTGATCCCTTTTTCTCTGGCAATTTGACAAGCTTTAAGAAGGCTGAGCAGTTTTGCTTGATTGTTAGTCTTCAAACCAAGACCCCAGTAGAAAGAATCGCTGGAGCGCCCTTCAGGGGAGAAGATGATCCCACCGGCGCCCGAGGGACCGGGGTTTCCTTTAGAAGCCCCGTCAAAGAAGATTGTATGAGAGTTTTGAGCTCTCCACCAGATCTGGAATGTTTCATCTGCGTCTCTCTTCTTCCAGGATGGGAGCTCTAGATTAGGAGAAAAGAGGATTTTTCTGTTTTGTAATTCAAGCTTTCCAATCCACCGCTTCTCTATCTGCTGAAGAGATGCATCCTCTTTATAATACTGTTGCTGCACCGTTTCTAGAAGAAGGGATCTAGCCTTAGCTGCTACTTGCAAGGGAGTTAGATGGTAATCTTTAAAGACCTTCTGGTTACGGGCCAACCAGATCTTCCAGCAGACAAATTTGGGCAAAGCGTTCCAGATTTTATACCAAATCGATTTTTGAGGGATATGCCGAGAGTAACGGTGGCTCCATTCGGCAAAGAGGTCTGGAACTGATATCTGAGCGGGAGAGCTTATAAGCAAATCTTGGAGCGTAAAATTCCATACTTCCTTTGCGTACTGGCAGTCGATGAAGAGGTGTTGAGCTGTCTCGGCATTGCTTCTACAAAGGGCGCACCAGTGAGGGCCAGCGAAGCTTCTTTTTACTAGATTGTCACCTGTTAGAATCTTATTGTGTATCAGTGTCCAGACAAAGAAGTTGACTTTCGGGAGAGCTGTGGGATCCCAAACGTTTTTCCAGAACGCCGGACTGTGTTTGCTATTTCTCGATGTCTGAAATGCTTTATAGCCTTCAGCTGCTGTGTAATCTCCAGAATGGCCCCAGCCCCATCGGTCTTGCATCGATCTATGTATCGGTGCGACGTCTTCAATCAGGACTAGAAATAAATTCAGTTGTTGTTGCAGATGTGCTGGTGGAGCAGGGATTGCCCAACCTGCCCAATCGCCTCTCTGATCCCAAACGGATATGTCAAATAGACTTAACTTCCCACCTGTAATTAACCAGTCCCTTAATCCTGCGATTTCCTCATTTTCGCTTAGAGGATTTCGCCCCATTATCCTGTCCTGCCAGAGTCGAATTTTCTTGCCATTCCCTGGGATTCTGTAGATGTTTCGATTGAAGATTTTGCTGGTTTTGTAACAGAGCTTCCACAGCAGAGTACTGTTTGCTGTGTAGTCCAGATGGAGGTTTCTCAAATCAGTTCTTTTTGTATACTTTGATCGTAGAATGACACTTACAGGATGACTTGGCTCTTTAAACATTTTCCACAGGATTTTGCTGCCTAAGGCGAGATTGACCAGAGAAGGATCTCGGATTTGCAATCCTCCTTCCTCGATGGGTTTCTTGACTGTTTCCCAATTTACAAGATGGAGTTTCTTATCATTGCCCCTGCCTCCTTGCCAGAGGAAATTTCTAAGGAGAGAGGAGATTTGGTCCATGATATTTCTGGGGGCGAGCAGAAAGGCTGCTTGATAAATTATTAAAGAAGAGAGCTGAGATTTGATTAAAATGACCTTACCTCCTTTTGTCAACCAGTATCCTCCCCATTTCAAGATCTTGGATTTGAATTTGCAGATTATGTCGCTCCAAAGCGATCTCTTATTCACTCCTGAGATTATGGGTAGGCCGAGATATCTGATTCTCTCCCATTGTGAATGCCCTTTGAATCCAAGAGAGTTAGCTATGTTGTTGAGCTCCTGTTGATCTGTATTCCAGCTGTAGACTTCGCTTTTGCTTTCGTTTACCAGTGCTCCTGAGACTTTGCAGTAGTTCCTAATGACCGTGCCGAAGGCCTTTGCAATTCTGATTGAGGCGCCCCCCAGAAGGATCGAGTCATCTGCAAATAATGCATGGTTCAGGGAGCTTGCTCTGTTGGAGGGTTTGAGGCCCGGAATGGATCCTGACAGTCTTTCAGCTTCAAGTTTTCGACTTAATGCTTCAGCCAATATGATGTAAAGATAGGGAGAGAGCGGGCATCCCTGCCTGATGCCTCTCTTGGCTTTAAAGAAGTTTGCAGGTCTGCCGTTTATGAGGGGAGCTATCCATGGGTTGTTCATGCAGGCTTTTAGAAGGTTGACAAACTGAATGGAGAAGCCAAAGGAGAGCAAGACTTTACTTAGAAATGTTCTATTGACTCTGTCGAACGCATTCGCCATATCTAACTTTATGAGCATACCTTTCTCTTTTCTCTGCTTGCTTGAGTGTATGGTCTCCTGAACTTGAATGACGTTGTCCAGGATGTGTCTACCTTTCACAAAGCCTCCTTGAGATTTAGAGATGATTCTAGGGAGCAAGGGCTTCATTCTGTTGGCCAACAACTTTGCCAAGATCTTATAGGAAGCATTACATAATGAAATTGGCCTGAATCTGGCAAAAGTTTCCGGATTAGAGTCTTTGGGAATCAGAGCTAAGTAGGTTGAGTTAGTGCTGCCGCCTACTTTGGCTTTAGACATGAATCCCCTTATCATCTTTTGTAGATCATTTTTTATGATGTCCCAGCATACTTTGTAGAAGTGAATGGTAAATCCGTCCGGCCCGGGGGCCTTGTCGGAATCCATGGACCAGATAGTTTTGATTATTTCTTCCTCTGTAACAGGTTTGCATAAATCTGCGTTGTCCTCCAGAGAGATTGAGGAGGGGATATGGTTGAGAAATTCTGTTTCCTCCATTTCTTCACCTTGGTCATCCGAGCTGTAGAGATTCTGAAAGTGTAGTTCTGCAGCTTCTTTGACTTGCTGATTGCCCTTGCAGATTTGGCCCGCCATAGTCTTTATTTCTGCTATATGGTTCCTTGACAATCTAGCTCTGTACTGCCGGTGGAAGAAAGAGGTATTGCGGTCCCCTCCTTTCAGCCACAAGCTCCTAGACTTTAATCTCCAGTATTCTTCCTCATTTCTAAAAGATTGGTAGGCTGCTCTCTGCGCTTTTATTTCCTTTTCCAAGAGGTTTTCATTAATATTTTTACATGTCATGTCATTTTGAAGGGAGTGCAAAGCCTGGACTGCTGCAACTCTAAGAGAGGTGGGGTTGGGAGTTGGTTTCTTGATCCACTCCTTCAATGCTTTTTTGGTGAGTTTCAATTTTTGCTCCCAAACAAGGCTTGGGGAACCTGAAATGGAGATGTTCCAATATGCTTTCACCGTGTCCATAAAGCCTTCTCTTTCAATCCATTGAGGAGAAAAACGAAAAGGGATGGGGCCCAAATTCTCTTCGTGTTCTAAACAGAGCTGTATTGGCTTGTGATCCGAGGACAACTTAGGTAGAATTTTTGTTGTTATGATTTTCTTATTCATGAGGAGGGATTGCACTAGAAAACGATCAAGCCGAGCAGAGATATGATCTGTTCCAGTTCTGTTATTTGACCAGGTGAATAAGCCTTGGATTGGATTAAAATCTTGGAGATCCCAGAGCTGAGCAAGTTCCTCCACTACACCCACCATAGGGTCCTTGGAGTCAGAACCTCCTCTTTTTTCTTTTGCTTTCAAAACAATATTGAGATCTCCAGCGAGAATGATGTTGTTAGGGGTTTCCTGTTCAAGAAATTCTGCCAAAGATTTCCAGTAGTCTCTTTTTTCTGAATAATTGACAGGTACATATAGATTGACTAGAGAGATAGATAACTTGCTTGAAATGTGGGTTATTTCTGTATATATCCAGTGCAAGGTCTCATGAGTGCTGATGAGTTGGAATTGTTCTTCGTTCCAGAGCGTTGCCAGACCTCCCGAGGATCCCCGAGCGCTGACAGCTATGCCTGAGTTTTTCTTCCATTTTGATTTGCTGGTTTCTAGCAGGGCTTGTCCTGCTATCTTAGTCTCTTGGAGCATGAGGATATCAGTAGGTTCCGATTTTAAGAGGTCCTTAACTGCTTCTATTTTGGCGGGGTTCCCCAGTCCTCTGCAATTCCAAGAGACTAACTTCATTATTTACCTATGCTTGGGGTGGAGCCACCCTTGGATGACCTGGGCCTATTACTTCTTCCGATTGTCATTTCTATCGTGGATTGGCTGCCTTGTGTTTTGAGCCTTTCTGCTTCTTCTTCTCTTTTTTCCTTGCGGGATTTCCTTCAGGGTCTTTTTAAAGGTCGCTCAAAGAGTTCTTCCTCTGAGGACTCAGAGCTTTCAGCTGGCTTTTTCTTCATGATTTCTGCATAAGTGGGGCTTGAGGGGCTGCCTTGGGTGACTTCGATGTGAATGTCTCCCCCTCCCTCATTGCTTTCAGGAGGGGTTTCCTCATGGTTCTCTTTTGCCTGGTCTTTGATCGGTGGATCTGGTTGCGCCTCCTCGGTTCCTTTTACATTTTCTCCTGTCTCCTGAGTTGGGATGACATTGTTCCTGTCTCTTGTTGCTGCGCTTTTTCCTGTGTCCTTCTTTGCTTGGGTTGCTCTCTGGACTAGGGTCCATTGCTCTCCATTCTGTTTTTCAGCCTGGTCCTCTGCTTTCTTCTTACAATTCTTGGCAAAGTGGCCGTAGCCATGACAGTGTCTGCATTTAAAGGGGAGCTGCTCATAATCAAGCTCTTGGATGTGCGTCCATCCTGCCACCGTGATCTTGATCGCTTCAGGCAATCCTTCTTCCCACTTCGACGCAGATACGCGCACAAGAATATTGGTCTCTTCTTACAGCCTGGTCTATATACTTGCCTAATGCGTTCCCAATAGTCTGAAACGATTTTTGGTTCCAGCAGTGAAGGGGCAGATGGGGGAGTCTTACCCACACCGGCACAGCAGATGGGACGTCTTGAGAGGGATCAAAGTCTGGGTTCCATTGATTTAAATACAGTCCATGCGGTCCCATGAAATAGGGGCCATTTCTGAAGATTAAGCTTCTGTCTTCCGAGCTTTCAAAAACAAAGACGAAGTACCCTTTGCCCACGAAGTAACTCTTCACTCCGTTTTTTATCAGAGGTTGCCAGTTTCTTTGGGTCCAATCCTCCACGGATTTGGGGGAGGGCCATAGGCCTGTAAACTGGCCTATGAGGCCTTTTTCTGCCAAGTTCAGAGCAGCTTTGCAGGTGTCCTCCTCTGGCAGGGCAACAGAGGGTATCGAATCCATCCTTTTGATGAATTTTTGCTGAGTCGCAGTGGGAGACCGATTTGTTCCATTCGCTATCAAGTTTCTGAACGCTTTAACTTCGGGGGGCGGATCCGCAGGGGGGGCAGAGCTCTCAGGAGCCTCCATCTAGCTGCAGAGGGAGGGGCGAGGCTGTGCGCAGAGGCGCAGCAGCCTGAGCGACGCCGCAGACACTCAGAACCCTAGCTTGAGAGCGAAGGGTCGGGCCGCGCGCAGCAGTGGGGGTGTTTTTTCGGGGTTTTTTGGCCAGAGTTCCCGTTTTGAGTTTATAGTTCCCGTTTCAAAGTTTACATTGTTTAAAGCATCAACAGAAGATAATGATGAAAGAATTACATGCTGTGCCAGTTGCACCTTTGCCTGCCGCTGTACTTTCTCAAGCTTCTCATAACATGGGAAGACCTCCAACTAATGCGATCAATAAGATTGATCCAAATGACATCGCTCTAATTGGAGGAAGTTCGAGATCTCATACTCCCCCGTTTCTCCTTATGAAATTTTCAATAAAAATGTGCACAATTTTTTGGTGGATTCTGGTGCTTCATCGAATATTTTACCAAAGTCCATATGTGCCAAGTTTAATGTTCAACCACAGAAATCCGCTGTGCGCATAGTTCAGCTAGATCGATCTCAAGTCGAAGTAATTGGCGAACTAAATCAAGTAACCATAAGGCTGTCATCCAACCCGAAGGTATGTCAAGTTATTGAAATTTTAGTTGCTGATATCTCAGAATTTTATGGCTTAATTCTTAGCAGGGATTGGTTAAAAAAACTTCATGGATACTTCGCAACTGACTGGTCGCACATGTGGCTGCCCTACAATGGTAAACCAAATCAAATAAAAGTTGAACGAGAGCTACATCAGAAATACATAGTAACGGAGCTAGAGGGGGAAAATGAACCAATAGCATATAACAATAGCATTATTGGCAATTACTCGGTAGATTTTTTCCTCGGAAATTTCAATGCTCATATGTCACCCTATTTAGAACACTCTGTTTTGTCCCAAGTTGAAAAGTTTTCTCGAACTGATAGTTCAAAATGTATCAATTTTTTAGATAGTCCTGTAAATAAATCTTTGTTTTGGAGATTATTTTTTGATGGTTCTAAATCTAACGAAGGAGCAGAAGCAGGGTGCGTTCTAATTAGTCCAGAAGGCGATAAAATCATGCTAACATGCATAATCGAATTTGATTGCACCAACAATACAACAGAATATGAGGCTTTGGTCCAATGGTTGTACAAAGCAATCGGGTTAGACGTCAAGTACCTTCAAGTTTTCGGAGACTCTGAGATTATGGTCAGACATGTACGTAATACTATACATTGCTTATCAGGTCATTTAAAACATTATCAATCCTTAGTTCAAGATCTGACTGATCATTTTATAGCATTTAATATCTCTTCAATTCCTAGACTCCAAAATGCAAGTGCAGACCTTTTGGCTAACGTAGCTTCTAAGCTTATTCCTTCAGAAGATTTTAGTCTAGATAGATTCTCAATAGAATTAATCTTTAGACCATCCATTCCTGATAACATCACAAATTGGAGAGTATTCAATGACGATCCTGATATTGTAAATTTCCTCACATCTGAAGGATCCTACTCCAATCAAATAATTGACGAAGACCAACATGATCGACAATTGCAACAAGATAGCACTAACAATGCTATACCTAAGTCGGTAGTCAATTTAGAAGACTTGTACGATTTGAAAGATCGGTTTAAAAGGTCTACCAATTCAAAACTCCAAATTTCAACCTTGAACTACGAATTAGTAAACCTAGGAACCGATGCCAAACCACAAAACATTAATCTAGGTCTCGGCCTAGCCCCTGAAGAAAAATTAGCGTATATTCATCTTTTGAGACAATATAAAAATGTTTTTGCCTGGAATTATGATGAACTCAAAACATATGACACTTCCATCATCCAACATACTATTCCCATGATCGATAATGAAAAACCTGTCCAACAAAACCTGAGAAAGATCCATCCCAATTTAGAAAATCAGATAAAAACTGAGCTCAATAAGTTATTGAAAGCTAGAATAATCTTTCCTGCCAGACATTCTAAATGGGTCTCTAATATGGTACCTGTTAGAAAGAAAAACGGAAATATTAGGATTTTCATTTTCTTTCGAAACCTTAACAAGGCCTGTCAAAAAGATAATTTTCCTTTACCACCTATGGAACAGATATTGCAGGCAGTGGCGGGCTCAGAATTAATGTCTTTCTTGGATGGATTCTCAGGATACAATCAAGTGTTGGTACATCCTGATGATCAATTAAAAACCACATTCAGAACTAAATGGGGCACATACGCATATCGAAAGATGCCATTTGGTTTGATTAATGTTGGTGCTACATTTCAGAGAGCCATGGACATCGCATTCAAAGGTTTAGTCAATAAATCGGTAGTAATTTATTTGGATGATATAACAGTGTATTCCAAGAAACGAAGCGACCATCTTAGAGACTTAAAACAAATCTTCCAACGGTGTTTAAGGTATGGAATTTCGCTTAACCCGAAGTAATATTTTTTCGCATTAAGTAAAGGGAAACTTCTAGGATTCATAGTGTCAAAATCCGGAATTCACATCGATTCCGACAGAATCAAAGAGATTTATGAAATATCCTTACCTCACAACAAAAAAGCCATGCAATCTTTCCTTGGCTAGATCAACTTTGTAAAGAGATTCATTCCAGATTTTTCACGAATCGTGTTTCCTTTGCAAGCCATGATTAAAGAGAACTCAAATTTTAAATGGGGCCAAGATAAACACGAAGCATTCAACCTGATCAAACAAGCTATTATTAATGCTCCATCTTTAGCCACTCTGAATTTTTCAGAGTCTTTTATTTTATATACATTTGCCTCAAATAGGTCATATGCTTTTTTTTCCAAGGAAAAAAACGGTAACTTTTTATTAAAAAGATAATGAAAAGTTACACTAGCAGATGCAATGAAGCATTCCGTATGCTGCCACAAGGGCCCGAGTGCTTTCGCACCCCACGCAACGTTAGAGAACTAACGTGCACAAAGAATAAGAAAAGAGAAGAGAGGAGAGAGAAAGAGAGGGGCAGAAAAAACTGAAATCCGGCAGTGAGTAACACTCACGCATCAGGTTTTTCTCCCCTTTTTCTTTTCGACCTTACGCCACTCTCCTTGGGAGGGCTCGGTCGAAGCAATGACTAGCTGTGTCTCTGTATTCTGTGGGCCAGGTTCTTTGTCTGAATCTGAAGTGTCTGAGTGGTGGTGCCGTTTGATGCCTCCTGTACTTGGATCCGTGCGTGTCTCCACTGCCCTGTTGTCTGATGAAAATCCTTTCTGATTCTCCATTTCTTGAGCTACCTCAGTTTTCTCTGCTGGGGGTTCTTCCTCAGCTGCTTCCGATTCTTCGTCCTCTGAATCTGGGGGAGGGAAGTGCCATCCTTTCCTCTGCTTCCCTTGCTGCTTCTTTTTATTCTTGGCTTCCGGACATGAACTTTGTAAGTGACCTGTCTGCCTACAGATCCTACATCTGAAAGCGGTGTTTTCATAATCTAATACCTGGAACCAGTTCTGTTGTTTGTAAATCAACTTTATATTTTCCGGCAGCCCTTTACTTAAATCTACTTCCACACAGATACGTGCGTAGGTGTAGATCCTTTCATCGATCCTGTCCAGATCTGTTTTGATGTATTTCCCTATGTTGTTCCCAATGCCCTCCAGCACTCGTTCATCCCAAAAGTGCAAAGGGAGATTGTGCAGTCTTACCCAGACTGGCATTTTAGTTATAGTCATTTTATTTGGATCGAAATCTGGGAACCATGGGGTCACAAACAGCCCCGACGTTCCCCAAAACCATGGCCCGGTACTGATGACTGTATCTCTGACTTCCTTGGATGTAAATCTTACTATGAAGAAACCTTTTGAGCATAAATGAATATCACATTCCATGGTCCAGCTGGTGAAGATCCAATGGAAAAGATCCATAGGTTTGGGCCAAAAACTGTTGAAACGGCAAATTAGAGCTTGCGTTTCATAGGACTTGACGAAATCATCAAGCCCTGAAGAATCTAAGTTTAAAGCTGGGGTTTGCTCTGACTGATCCACTATGTATGGCTTGGGCATGTGTCCGCCTTGATCTGGATCGGACCCTGAGTTCCTGCTGCCCTGTAAGATGTTTTTGTAGGATCCCTTTGGTTGGTGGTGGGCTGCAGCTTTTTTCCCTTTGTCTCCCCCTGAGGAGCTTGTCTGTCCCTGAGGCAGAGCCCCCCCTCTTAATCTGAGATTTAAGGTAATGATTGATCCTGGCCCAATCTCATAGCTTCCCAACGATCTACAGTCCTGAAGGGACCGCCTTCCACTGACCAGATGCTGGGCCTGAATTGGGTATCCCATTTCTGCCCTTATTTGTTGTTTCAGATGCATGGATGTATCTCCTGCATGAACCCATACTAAACGAGTTTTCCCCTGAGGGGGTTTAATCAAAATCTGAAAACAAACATTTGTTACCTGCTCTGCCTGATGGCGTAGTTCCAGATCTGGCTCCGTTTTGGTTCGTTTTCCTTTCTGCATGACTAGATCTGCTGCCGCTCTGCCCGATCTGGGGTTTATGTCTTCGTTCTGCCGCTTCAGATTAGAGAGATCCCCCCTGGAACTACAGATTTTGGGCCATGCATGCGTGTGCATGGCCGGGTCTACCCCATGCAGCCCTTCGTCTTTATTTGCTTGAAAAAACTGTGGAGAGGTGAGCCAAATCAACCCTAGGCTGACCGATCCTGTGTTTATCAAGTCAAACTCTGCCAGATCTCGGCCCCCAAAAAGAGATCCGAGCCCCACACCGAAAGAAATCTATAGGTCTCTGATCTCGAGCGTATTTGCAGCTTTCTCCTTCAGGTCGGCCCTAACCTCCTTTGGCCCAGCATGCAGAGGTTGATTTACTGCTGTACCCACATCTTCCGACAGTTTCCAGGTATATGCGCTCATGATCCGGGCTGCTTCAGAAATTTGGAGAGGGCCGTAGACTTCCAATGCCGCGATCTTGTTGTCGAGCCTGCATGGACCAGTAGCTGCCTCCTTCCTTCCCTCTCGGCCTCTGACAATCACCATGCCGAGGGTTCCATTCCCTGTGCAAACCAGAATCGCTGCGATGGCCATTTTCTCGTCCCAAATAGGTCATATGCTGCGATACTCACTCAAGCAAATCAAGAAAAAGCGGAAGCCCCAATTGCGTTTTTCAGTTCAAATTTACAGGGCGCTGAATTAAATTATTCAGACGTGGAGAAACAGGCTTATGCTGTTTTCAAAGCGGTCAAATACTTTAGACCTTTCTTACTCAAAACCCATACTAAAATTATAGTACTGCTTCCAGCGGTAAGGAAGCTTCTAGTACAGAAGGATGTGGGTGAGAAAAGGGCCAATTGGGTTACTTCCTTACAGGAATATGACATTGAGATTAAACCAGCAAACTTTGTAAGAGGCCAAGGCTTTTACAAAATGCTGGCCGGAGCGTCGCAAATTTCTGAAATTCCATATTCAGAGGTACAAATGTGCGAGGTAAGCCTAAACGATGCAGAGTCATTATACGCTGATATCATTTATTATCTTAAGAATGGGTATGCTCCTTCACACCTCGATCATACTAAGAAAAGAGCTCTAAGGTTGAAAGCCAAACAATATCAGCTCATAAATGATATTCTTTTTAGAATAAATTATGATTCTGTTCTTCTTAGATGTCTTGAGAAATCTGAAGCTGAAAAAGTTTTGCAGGAACTCCACAATGGGCCAGCAAGCGGACACTATGCTGGAGATACTACTGCACATAAAATCTTGCGTGCAGAGTATTACTGGCCCACGTTATTTAAAGACTCACACAGTTATGTAAGGAAATGTCAAATCTGCCAAACTACTGCTGGAAGACAAAAGAAGCCATCCTTGCCACTACAACCGGTTAACATTGAGCAACCTTTCAGTTAGCAGGGATTGGACATAATAGGTGAGATCGTTCCTCACTCTTCTAAGCAGCATAGATATATCCTTACAACTACAGATTATTTTACTAAGTGGGTAGAAGCAGTTCCACTCAAGACGGCTAATGCTGAAAATATCATTGAGTTCATAGATCAATTTATAATCACCAGGTTTGGATTGCCTTCCGCTTTAATGTTTGATAATGCATCATACTTTTCTGGAAATGCAATGACTGAATTTGCACTTAAAAGAGGATTCAAACTTAAATATTCGACCAATTATTACCCACAAGGCAATGGGTTAGCTGAGTCCACAAATAAAAACCTAATCAGGATTATCAAAAGAACAGTTGACCAAAATCATAAAAATTGGCATAAGGCTTTGATATATGCTTTATGGGCAGACCGAATAATGCAAAAATCTTCTATCGGCACTTCTCCCTTTAATTTAGTTTATGGGAAAGAAGTGGTTCTTCCGACTCATTTGGCAATTCCCTCTTTGTCTCTAGTTCAATACATTGATGAAGTACCCACTTCCTCCTTACAGCTAAGACAAATGGAAATAATCAAATTAGAAGAACAACAAGAATAGGCTAAGAAAATGCATGCTCATCATCAAGCACTAGTAAAATCCTCTTTTGATTCAAACATAATGACCAGAATTTTTTTTTAGATGGGAGACCTTGTTTTAAAATGGGACAAGGCTCATGAAGAGAAAGGAAAACATACAAAATTTCAAAGAATGTGGCTTGGTCCTTTTCAAATTGTAGAAGTCGTAGGTCCATCAATGTTTGTGTTACAGGATTTAGCAGGCAAAAGAGACTCTTTGCCTGTTAATGGACAAATTCTCAAGAAATATTTTCCATAGAAGATTATTCTTCTATTTTTGTAGAGTAGTTGTTTTTTTTCTTTTCATAATAAAACCAGTTGTGAGTGGTTACATTAGGCATTTATTCACAAAGATACCAATTCTCTTTCAGATTTTGATTTTTCGCTTGTATAAATAGCAAATCTTTTGGAAAATTGATCTTTATTATTGATAGATACAGTTAAAGACTCTAGCCTAGATATGATACTAGTTTCAACTCCATAAAGTTTGATGAAAACAACCTTTAGTGAAGAAATTGTTTTATCTCAGTACAATGAAAGGTATCAATAACAAAATAAAGATTCTCTGTAGAACAACTGTTTCCAAAAAACTCTACTATTGTCGTCCAGAGCTATCTTAAGGAAACAATGACTTCCTCCCTACTAAGGAGATCACAACTTCAGAGGAACAATCCAAGGATACACTTCATCTTGAAGAATAAGAGGTCTCATCACGAGCTGGCTTATCATAATCACAGATATTATAACTTGCTGACTTTGCCAAATACTGTACACCACAACAGGGCAATGACTCAAGATTGTTGCAATCAAAAGACAAGGGGTCTCATCACGAGCCAGCTTGTTCAGCAAAGTTATAAATCAAGTGAATGACTGTGTCATAAATTGGCTACCAAACCAAGACATTGTTCTTTAAGAGTAAAAAGAAAATCAAAGAAATAAGTGTGGATGTGGATTCTTCTTTGAGAGTTGTAGGTTGCTTTAAGTAGGATACAGGATCATTGTTGGGTAACAGGTAACCCTGTCGAGGCTATAAACGCCTGCTGGCAGCAGAGGCTCTACCTACGACAAATGAGCATATTTAAAACTGGTTTACAGAGAAGACTTTGTTTTATCTTTACAAGACCAAGTAATGACTGATGTAAATACAAGGGCTAGCTTGAGGAAGCAAATAATCAAAGTTGAAAATAGTTGAAACAAAATGTCATTGACAGGTTAGAGCATAATGTACTTTATCTTTCCATAATAAAGTTTAACTTTCTGAAAAATTTTCTGTTTTGGAAGTTTAGAAAATTCAATAGAAAAACAGAGATAACTGGTTCTTCCAAGTGAATCGCCAATTGTTGTGGCCACCAACAACCCCCCTCCTTATTTAGTATTAGCAATAACACTATGTAAGTGGGGACCCTTAGTCAAAAAATTTTAAAAAATCAATTAGTGCTTATATGTCACTCCTTAAAAAAATATCGCATCGCGCCATGAACAATAGGGCATTTTCTTATGAGTCAAAATGATAAAATGTGAGATTGCGATGCGAATTCTATCGCATCACATGCATTAATAAACACTCACGTTAGAAAACCTTAAAATCACCGATATGTGATATCGCATATAGCATGTCGCAAAATCACATAAAATGCATATAACAATTAAACGATTAAGCGATCCGCGATCTTGCGATATTGCGATCTGCGATCTTTGCGATATTGCGATCTGCGATCTTGCGATCAAGAAAACTTGTGATAGAACAACACGATGAAATTGCGGTAATGCGATACAACAAAATGTGATACTGCGATGCAGATCGCAGAAACATTCCATCGCAGATTTTCCTGGCTCAATATTCAAGAAAAAGTTTTTCCATAAACCAAGAACTAGATACGCGCCTTAATGATAATTAATGAATTACATGCCAGTTGTTAATAAAGTATGGTTTTGTGTTTTTCGAAGAGCCAGTTCACGTCAGATGGCATGTTTTTGCATATCCGTGGCATTTAAAGCTTTCCTGTCATTATTTATTATCATTACTCTCTCCTCACTTGTGAACTGCAGGAACGAAGAACAAAAGTTACACAAAGCAATGTGCAGGAAGCTATGGGGAAAAAGGGTAGAGCTCCAATGTTCAAAGATAGAGAAAAGGCGCCCTCATAAACAGATACCGCATGCAACAAAGCCGCAGATTCACAAAATACTGCTGAGCCATCCATTACAGATCTTTCATAGACAGCCATGGTGGTACTGAGCGATGCTGATATCAACAGGCAGTTTAATGCTCAGCGGCAAGAGCTCACGAGGTCATTATTTTTACAAATTTTGAAGCTTTATACCCGGTAGAGATGAAGAGGCGCAAAAGGCGAAAAACGAATCAGAGAAGCTTGGATCAAATAATGGAGGCAGTTTCCGATGCACGATTAGCGCCTAGCGCTAATCGCGCATCGCTGAGAAAATTGCTCGAGAAGGAAAGCCTCTAACTGCTTAGTCACCTGTAAGCCCGAAAATTGCAAGAAAGCAATGGTAAAAAACAAACTGGAAACAGAAAGCTAAAGAAAAGGCAGAAGCAATCCAAAGGGTTAACCAAGTTGAACTGAGATTATTACTGGGCATACGCGGTAAAGCCACATAGTCAGTGGATGACTCTCGAGTATATCATCGATTTTGCTGAGAAGATGGTGCCAGCTCTTGCCAATTCTGTTTTCTTAGCTCAACCAAAAGCGGAAGACAGTCAGCCGACTCTACTCAGGCAAATACTGAATGCTTGCAACGTTAAGGAGCAAATGCAGAAATAGTTAGATATTAAATTTAACTTTTAGAAATAGTTTTGTTTTATTTTTGCTTAGAAAAAGGGCGGTCATTTAAACCGCATCCTGAATCTTTGTAATTAAGTTATTTAGTTAGTAGTATTTAAACCCTTCTTATGCATTTAGAGAAGGGTCCAGAAATTTATCAAAAACTTGTCCTCAGAACATGCACTTTTGCACCCTCAGAGGAGGTTTTGGTGAATGAATGGAACATGATTTGTTGATGTTTGCATTTGATATCTGCTACTGATGTTGCACTTCTGTACTCTTAGTGGATGTTAGAGCAAAGAGAGATAAATCATTGTCGCTTGAAGCTCATGAGTAGGACTAGTCATAAATGGTACTTTTATCTCTTGACCATTTCTGCTTATTTGTTAAAGTGATATACAGTTTCTAGTTGTTTATGTATTATTGCATGAATGCCTGAGTTATCATTTGGCACTTTTGTACGGTGATAGCTATTTATTTATGCTTAATGTATGAATAGCTCATTATGCGATATGTTTTTCACAACTGTTTCATCTAACTTTTTATGCGAAGTGGTTCATCCTTATTGATTTCTTTTCTCATAATAGCTGAATGATCTTTATTACCAGTTGTTATTTGAAATCTTTTTAGATCGCATAATAGAAGAATTACATCCCAGGTTAGTATAGACTTAGATGTTGCTGCTTATTAGATTACAATAGCATAGCACTAGATTAAAGTTAGAATTAGAATATCTCAATTAGGAACTGTTAGATCAGGAACATCAAAATCTACACACACACACTCATAGATTGGGAAATTGGTCCCATATCTCCATTCGGACCCGCTATACCAAACGAATAACCAGCTGCCAACCAAGGTCCGGACTAGGCGGGTATCCCCCTTGTTGTAGACCCAATTTTCGGGGCTTCAACAGGGAGGGATCACAAATTTGGAGGCCACCCTCCGTGATCATCCTTTTTACCAGTTCCCAATTAGCTCAGTGCATTTTTCTTTCGTTACCTTTCCCTCCCTGCCATAAAAAATCTCTTAAAAGTTTAGATATCTGATCCATAACATTTCTGGGGGCTAATAAGAATGCAGCTTGATAAATTGGGAGTGCGGACAACAGTGACTTGATTAAAATAACTTTGCCTCCTTTAGTTAGCCAGAAGCCACCCCAAGCTGCTATTTTTTCTTTGATTTTGCATATGATGTTAGTCCAGAGCGACCTCCTGTTAGATCCATTTGTGATGGGGAGTCCAAGTTATTTGATCCGATCCTAGTGAGCATGTCCTCTGAACCCAAGGAGGTTCAAGATGCTTATGAGCTCTTGTTGATCAATGTTCCAGCTATAGATTTCACTCTTACTCTCGTTGACCAGAGCTCCTGAAACTCTAAAGTAGCTTTTTAGGACAATGTCGAAAGGTTTGGCAATTCTGGTAGACGCACCTCCGAGGAGTATTGAATCATCTGCAAAGAGCGCATGGTTCAGAGGATCGACACCTATGGAGGGTTTAAACCAGGAAGGGAGCCAACAATTATTTCAGCTGTGAGTTTTCTATTGAGGGAGTCGGCCATTAAGATATACAGGAAGGGAGAGAGAGGGCATCCCTGCCTGATGCCTCTCGGAGCTTGAAAAAAATTTGAAGGGCAGCCATTGACAAGGGGGGCAATCCACGGATTGTCGACACAGGAATTTATAAGTTGGACAAAGTGGGGAGAGAAGCCAAAGGAGAGGAGAACTTTAATGAGGAAAGAGCGATTTACTCTGTCAAACGCATTTTCCATATCTAATTTTATCAACATACCTTTTTTCTTTTCGCTGTTTGCTGGAGTGGATTGTCTCCTGAACTTGAATGACATTGTCGAGGATATGCCTGCCTTCCATGAAACCACCTTGGGGACTGGAGATTAGCCTTTTGAGCAGAGGCTTGATCCTATTTGCTAAAAGTTTGGCCAGAATTTTGTAAGATGCATTACAAAGCGATATAGGTCTGAATCTTGCAAATGTTTCAGGATTGGAGTCTTTGGGAATTAAGGCTAGATAAGTGGAGTTGGTTCCTCCACCGATCTTAGCTTTTTTCATGAACCCCTTTATCATTTTTTGGAGATCCGTTTTAATGATATTCCAGCAAGCTTTATAGAAATGTATTGTGAATTCGTCTGAGCCCAGAGCCTTATCTGATTCCATGGACCAGATAACTTTGATGATTTCCTCCTCTGTTACCTCGCTGGAAAGTGCAGCATTATCTTCAGATCTGATGAGATGTGGGATGTTAGAGAGGAAATCTGTTGTTTCCTCCTCGTAGACCTGGGATCCCTCACTATATAAATTCCTGAAATGGCTATCAGCAACAGCTTTGACTTGAGTGAAGCCTTTGCTGACATGGCCCTCTGCTATTTTTATTTCTGAGATATGATTCCTGGACAGTCGTGCTCTATATTGTCTGTGAAAGAAGGAGGTGTTCCGATCCCCTGCTTTTAGCCACAAACTTCTGGATTTGATTCTCCAATATTCTTCTTCTTTTCGGAAGGATCGGTAAGTTGAGCATTGGGCCTTTATTTCTTGTTCCAACAGGTCCGCTGTGATCTCATTGCTTTCCATGTCTGCTTGCAGGGTCTCCAGAGTATGCACTGCTTCTTTTCTTATGCTAGTTGGAGTAGGGACTGGTTTCCTTATCCAATCCTTCAGAGCATGTTTTGTGGCCTTAAGTTTTTTCTCCCAAACAAAACTTGAGGACCCTGAGAAGGTTTTGGCCCAAGCTTCTTTCACAATATCAGTGAAGCCTTCTCTCTCAATCTATAAGGGGCTGAAACGAAATGGAAGAGGGCCAAGATATTCTTCATCTTCTAGGAGAAGCTGAATCGGCTTGTGATCAGAGGTCAGCTTGGGAAGAATTTTGATCTTGATTATCTTTTTGTTCATCATAAGGGAGCTTTGGACCAGAAACCGATCCAGGCGGGTAGAAATGTGATCCAGCCGAGATCTATTATTGGACCAAGTGAAAAGACCACGGACAAGATTGAAATCTAAAAGGTCCCATTGCTGTGAGAGCTCCTCCACAAAGGCCAGCATAAGATCTCTGCTGCTAGAGCCACCCCTCTTCTCTTTTATTTTCAAGACTATATTGAGGTCACCTACTATGATAATATTGCTTGGATTATGCTGTTCTAAAAAAGCTGAGAGAGAGTTCCAGCATTCTCGTTTTTTAGAGTATATGACAGGGACATAAAGATTAAATAGAGAGATGGTCAACTTACTTGCGTAGTGTGTCAGCTCCGTGAAGATCCAGTGCTGGGTTTCATGGGATTTTTTTAGCTGAAATAAATCTTCTGTCCAAAGAGTTGCTAGCCCTCCGGAAGATCCCCTTGAGCTTACTGCTTTGCCTGCACTTTTCTTCCATTTTGACTTGCTGATATCTAGAAGAGCTCACCCTTCTATCTTCGTCTCTTGGAGCATGAGAATGTCTGAGGGTTCTATTTTCAGGAGATCCATAACTGCTTCAGCTTTAGAGGCATTCCCCAATCCTCTGCAGTTCCAAGAGGTGAGCTTCATAATTTACTTGAGGGGGGGATAGGGCCTCCCTTAGAAGGCCTTGGTTTGGTATTTCTTCTAATGGACATTTCTATGGTGGACTAGCTTCCTTGAACTTTGAGTCGTTCAGCCTCCTCTTCCCTTAGTTCTTTGCGAGATTTTCTGCCTGCTCTTTTGGAAGGACGCTTGAAGGTTTCGTCCTCTGATGAACCTGAGCTTTCTGCAGGATTTTTCCTTGTTACTTTAGCATATGAGGGGTTGGAGGGGCTACCTTGTGAGGCATCGACCTGTATTGCTTCTTCTCCATCTTTGTTGGGAGGAGGGACTTCTATGTGTTCCAGATTTTCCTGGGTCGAGTTTGCAGGATTGGTCTGGGCTTTTTCTGCACTGTTCGGGGTTGCATCCTTTTCTTGATTGAGCTTGGAACTACTTGGAGCTCCGGACGTGTTACCTTTGCCATTTCCTTTTTTTTGATGGGCAGTTTTTTGGACTAAAGTCCATTGATCCTTGTTTGTTTTGTTTGTCTGCTCCTCGACCTTTTTCTTGCAGTGCTTTGCAAAATGACCATGGCCATGACAATGTCTGCATTTGAAAGGGAGCTGTTCGTAATCCAGTTCCTGGACGTGAGTCCACCCAGCAACAGTGAGCTTAATTGCTTCAGGCAAACCCTCTTCTAGATCCACTTCTACACAGATTCGGGCACATGAGTACTGGTCTTTTCTTGCAGCTTGATCTATGTATTTTCCTAGAGCACTATCGATGATCTAAAGAGTTTTTTGGTTCCAACAGTGAAGAGGCGGATGGGGAAGTTGCACCCAAACTGGGACAGCAAAGGGGACGTCCTAGGAGGGATCAAAATCTGGGGACCATTTGTTTAGATACAGACCTTGCGGTCCCATGAAATAAGGACCATTTCTGAAGATTAGACTTCTATCATCCGGGCTTTCGAAAATGAATACGAAGAATCCTTTGCCCACAAAATAGCTTTTGACCCCCTCTTTGATCAAGGGAGACCAGTTTCTTTGAGTCCAGTCCTCCACCGACTTGGGGGAAGGCCAGAGGCCCGTAAACTGGCCTATTAGCCCTCTCTCAGCTAGATTCAGAGCAGCTTTGCAAGTTTCTTCTTCAGGAAGGGCAACCGTGGGGATAGAGTCTAATTTCTTGACAAATTTCTGCTGACTGGCAGAGGGAGGGTGCTTCGAACTTGCAGCAATCATAGCTTTGAACGCGGAAACCTCCGGAGGCGGGATGAGGGGGGGGACAGGGCCCCCGCTGGACTCCATGAGGAGGAAAGGCGCTGCAGGACTGAGCGGAGGAGTGCTACAGCCGCAGGGCCGCGCAGGCAGACACCCGAGAGCCCAATAGCACACTGCTTGCACAAAGGTTCAGCATGCAGATCTTTTGACTCAGAGCGCCGCGCCACCCAGTGCGCCGTGACACCCTTCCTAAGCACCGCGCAGGGAGACAGGAGCAACGTAGCTTCTTGAGACTTCGAAAAAATTCCTGTCACCTATGAAAATGAATGGCGGAGCCCTCCAAAGCAGCTACCAGAGGGCCAAGGCTGGCCTGCGGCCACAAACGCAAAGAACTAGCAGCAGTGGCGGCGGCTAGGTCAAGCTTTCATATTTTTCAATTTATAGTATTAATTTCATTTTTAACAGGTATAGTCTCTACCCACTTGGTAAAATAGCTTGTAGCAATTAAAATCCATCTATGTTGATTACTTGAATGTGGATGAATCTCCCCTATGAAATCCAACCCCCATTGTAGAAAAGGTGCCTGAACCAATACTAGAACAAGAGGGAGTGCTGACAGCTTCTGTTTCCCTACAAATATCTGACTTTGGGTGCAACTTCTAACTCTTGCTCCAACTTCTTTAAACAGTGTGGGTCAGTAGAAACCTGCTTTTAAAATTTTGTAAGCTGTTGCTCTCTAGGAATAGTGTCCACCGCAAAACCCTGCATGGAACTAGTCTATAATTCCCTCTGTTCCATTTTCAGTCAAGCAGAGAAGAAGGATATTGAGAGGATCTTTCCAATATAGATTACCATTGATAATACAATATTTAACTTCTTTAAGCTTCAAGGCTTTACAATGATTTAAGTCAAGTTCAGCTAGACATTGAAAATCTCTAAGAAACTGTACAATATCATAATACCAATTAGAGAGTAGATATTTCTGATCTATATGAATGAGAATGGTTTGATCTGAAGAAGAAGGTTCTTGTGGATTCTCTTCTAAATTTTGATAAGGTTCTTGTGGATTCTCCTCATCTGCAATTGAGAAGGTTCTTGTGGATTCTTCTCAAATGAAAGTTCATAAATGAAATTTTTTCCCAATACTTTGCAATTGGATTCAGCCAACAATGTGGCCAAACCTTGACCTTTCACTAGCTTTGTGGTCTTGATTTCAAGATCAAATTCAATAATTTTGGCAATCCATCTCCCTGTTCTTCCATCAGTACCAAGTTGGGTCTAAACAATTTTGACAACATGATTAGGGATGTTAGAAATAATATTGAGAGGGGGGTGAATCAGTGTTATCAAATCAATAATTTTTCATTTCCCAAACATATTTATATACGCTACTTTTGTGAAATGAACTAGCATGTACACGTTACTATGATTAGAGAAACTAGCGTATACCCAGAGAAATTGTGATTTAGTCAATTTATCATGTTGATCTTTAACCCGTGCATCAATAACTTATTAAACAGTGCAAAAACAAAATAAACGATCACACATAAGCAACACACATGAACACCAATATTTAAGGTGGAAACCCAATGTGGGTGAAAACCACTTGTTGTTGTCATCTCTATCTTCTTTTAATAATAAGAAAATTTGTTTACAATATTGTATTAGTGCAGACTCATACCAGTACACAGGCACCCACCTGCAGAAGGTTGCAACCTTCTCTCATTTTCCATCTTCTACTGGAAGGGAGCTAAAACCCCCTAGCTCTTGTACCACCCAATGTGTTTACTAATATGTAGGCACTGGCCTACAAAAGGCTACGACCTTCTCTCTTCCTCCAGGGACCACATTTCATAAATTTTCAGACTAGATGCTCCTAGTACACAACAATACACATGAATGCCTCATTTCATTAAATTTTCATATTGGACCCATCAGAACTTTCAAACTGCATCAACAAATAATCAATTAATCTGAACAATCAGATCACTGTCACCGGAACACTGTGCTGAACCTAGAAACCTACATTATCATTCAGAGCCAACTGCAACCTAAAATATCATGCATCAGAATGTATACTCTACTTTACTGAACCAAACCTGCGTGTATACACTACTTCCTTTAATCAAACTTGCGTATACCTTCAAACTACTGAAACATAAAACTTCTGATTCAAGTCTGTATCAACTAGCAATATATTGAACATCTACTTTCAATTTATAGAGCTTTACATAGGCAGTAGCAGAGATCATCGTTCTCACTTATACAAATAATCAATTGGATACCAAACTCCTTATGCATTCAGTTTTACATTTAGATCTAAGAAGACTTCATTGACAGACACTAGTAAAACAATAGAACTAATCAGATAGATCAGTCAGATTTGAAGAAAAGGCTTTTCTTTTATATATGCTACTTGGAAGAGTAGAACCTCCGTATACACGCACTTTTACCGAGATGAACCAGCATATAGATATGCAAATATTAACTCATAACTTCGCTGTAATTCTAGACTTTAGAAAAACCTAGATCATGACATTTAAAGAATAAAACTGGTGTACATAATCAGATCTAGCCCAAACAATATCAGATCATTCAATGATAAGTCATTTCAGGTCTCGATCCTAATCCAACATTGAATTCAAGGTGCATAAAATATTTTAGATCAAATCACAAACATAGCCCCTGCAACATAAAATATGCTTCAGATAGAAGTATTCCTTTGAAACCCTTTCACTTGCACACCCTTGCCTTATGATCTTCTCCTCCTTATATAGTTTTAGGCATTTCTCAATACCTCGGACCAAAAACACTTAGGACCCATGGTATTCTTGGACAGGATCAAATATTCATTACTTCGCTCAATATTATGGGCTAATATAATGGTATTGACCCCTAGTATTGTCTCCTCTTGAATTTCCTTGATTTTCCAACATATACACGCTTTTCTTCTTGTGAAAGTGCGTGTATACATATACGCTATTTTTTCTCTATGAACCAGTGTGTATACGTTTTTTTGACTAAGTGGACTTGCGTATACATCTTAAACTGCTTTTCACCATCCTTTACCTTCAACTTCTTCATTCTGATTAGTAGACTTTAGTTCCATCTTCCTGTTCTTCTGTACCAATGCCCTGTTACATCTGAATGGACCTGTTACACTGTGGGTTGCCTTTCATCAAAACTGAACTGACCTATGAGTGAGTTGCCATCAAGGACAACACTTGTATCATAATGCCAACAATCTCCCCCTTTGGACTTGATGGCAACCATGCTGGTGTTGATTACTGCAAGCTGTAGAAACTGTTAGAGATAACAAGAAACACCAAAATACTCTCCCCCTTTAACATCAAGGGAAAAGGGCGGACTAAGCTATTCTCCCCCTTTAATATAAATTATGTTTTCCATGCTCCCCCTGAGTACATGCTGAGTCTGTAGAGATATTTTTTAAAATAATAACATGACTCTATAACTCAACTAAGTGAGTATGACCTCCCTATGACCAATGACTCATAAATACATCAATCACCCAACCAAGTGGGGATACACCATATTTGACTCATCCACCCAACCAAGTGGGGATATACCAATTGTTTATACATGACAAAAATACAACAATTATTACATCATCCACCCCATGCAAAGTGGGGATACAAATTACATCATATGTCCAATAGGACTTATTCAAATATAGACCACGACAGAAGAAGTCATACCACACCCTAGATATTTAGATGAATTATGAAACAAATGATATAAGTATCTGAAGCCACAACTGAACTCAGAAACCATGATGCCAACAATGCAGAATGTGTGTGAAGGTTAATACCCCCCCTGAACCTGTGCTACCTATGCAGTGTCAACAAGTCATTCATCAAGGCATCTTTGTCAGTCAGATAAAAATCAATGAACAAAGCATATCGTCAGACTGTAATCATCAATATCAGATAGAGAACCCATATCAGAGTCTGACCCACTATTTTTCTGTCAGAAAAACATATATTCTCCTTTAGCCACAAAAACCCACGTGTATACGCAACTATACTTCATGAAACCCACATATAATAACCTTCCTCTGAAAACTGGATTTAACAGCAGGATGATGCAGAAACTACTCCCAACTTTTCTCTGAGATATTCAAATGTTTCTCTGGGAAGCGGTTTAGTGAATATATCAGCAACCTGTTCTTTGGAGGGAACATAGTCCAATTTAACATTTTTTTCAAGCACTTGTTCTCATAGAAAATGGTACTTAATGGGTATGTGCTTGGTCTTGGAGTGCATGATAAGATTTTTTGAAATACTGATGGCACTTGTATTATCACATAGAATGGAGATGAGTGGAGTACATGTGATCTAAATGTCTTGGAATGTTTGCATCATCCAAAGTAGTTGTGTGTAGCAAGATGCAACAACCACATATTCTGCTTCAGTTCTAGATAAGGCAATCGAACTTTGTTTCTTGCTGAACCAAGACACTAACCGAGAACCCATATAGAATGCACCTCCACTGGTGCTCTTTCAATCATCAACATTTCTTGCCAAATCTGCATTTGTATATGCATGAAGAGTCAGATCTGTATCTTTAGGATACCATAGTCCAAAGTCCTGAGTTCCTTGAAGATATTTGAAAATTATTTTAACTGCTTGAAGATGTGATTCCTTTGGATTTGCTTGGAACCTTCCAATAATTCCTACTGCATGCATGATATCAGGTATGGTACCTGTTAGATAGAGTAGACTTCTGATCATAGATCTATATGTTGGTTGGTTTACTACTGGTGATTCATCGTTAGAACTGAGACTGCATCCTGTTACCATTGGAGTACATACTGGTTTAGAATCTTCCATTTCGTACTTCTTCAAGATCTGCTTGAGATATTTTGTTTGTGAAAGGAAAATACCATCTTTTGTTTGCTGTACTTGTAGACAAAGAAAACAAGTAAGTTCACCAAGTAAGGACATTTCAAATTCTTATTTCATTACTGAAGAAAAATTCTGACTCATGGATCCTTCATTGCTACCAAAGATGATATCATCAACATAAACAACAATAATTAGCAGTTTATCATTTTCAATCTTTGTGTATAAATTGCTATCTGTAGAACCTTTTGTGAAACCTTGTTGTTGAAAATATTTGTCAAGGCGGTAATACCAAGCCCTTGGAGCTTGTTTTAGACCATAGAGAGCCTTTTTGAGCTTGCATACGAGTTTTGCATCATTTCCAAGAATGAATCCTTCTGGTTGTTCAATATAAACTTCTTCTTCTAGATCTCCATTAAGAAAAGATAATTTTACATCCATTTGATATACTTTGAATTTTCGAAAAATAGAAGGAGCAGAAACATCCTTATGGCTTCAAGTCTAGCAATAGGTGCAAAAGTTTATTCAAAATATATACCTTCTTATTGAGCATACCCTTTACAATCAAGTCTTGCCTTATTTCTAATAACTTCTCCATTTTCATTCAACTTATTCTTAAATATCCATTTTGTTCCTATAACATTTTTATCATGAGGTCTAGGAACTAATTCCCAAGTATCATTCTTTTCAATTTGGTCAAGTTCTTCATCCATGGCCTTGACCCAACATTCATCTTTGTAGGCTTCATTTACATTTTGAGGTTTTGTGGAGGATAGTAATGCTAGATAACTTGAGGTCCCTGTAAGAGTTCTTCTTGTTTGTACTCCAGACCCTTTTTCTCCTAGAATTTGAGATTCTGGATGATTCTTCTAAACATACTTGGATGGAGTCTTTTCCCTGTATGTTGTATCTTCTTCTGGTGCTTCATTGGTTTCTTCTTCTATATCATTTTGATTTGATGCGGGAAAGCATTCCCCATATTCCTCATTGTCATATTCCTCTGTTGATTTCATTTGTTCTGGATTTCTGCATGCTTCATCAATTACAACATCAATACTTTCAACAATTTTCCGAAGTCTTTTGTTATAACATTTGTATCCTTTACTTCTGGATGAATAACCAAGAAGTATTCCTTCATCTGCTCTAGGTTCAAACTTACCAAGTTTTTCATCAGTCCTTTTAATGAAACATTTTCTTTCAAAAATTATAAAGTGTTTTACAATAGGAGGCTTACCATACCAAAGTTCATATGGAGTTTGATTTCTATTTACCCGAACATTCTCTTTGTTGAGAATTGCCAGACAGAAAATGCAGCTTCACCCTAGAAGGTTGCAGGAGTTCCAGATTCATCAAGCATCGCTCGAGCCATTTGTTGAATTATTCTATTCATTCTTTCCACCATGCCATTTTGTTGAGGAGTTCTTGTGACGAAGAATTGCCTTTTTATTCCATGTTGTTCACAAAAGTCAAAGAATTCATCTGATATGAATTCTCCCCCTCGATTAGATTTGAGACATTTCATTTTTCGATCTGATTCATTTTCTACTAAAGCTTTGAAGGCTTAAAATTTTTCAAATGCTTCATCTTTATGCTTTAGTAGTCCTATCCAACACATCCTGGAAAAATCATCAATAAATAAAATAAAGTATTCTTCTCCACGAGGTGACTTTTTCGTTGTTGGTCCACATAAATCAGTATGGATGAGTTCAAGAGGCTTACTTGCTGATCTTTCTTTTTCATTGAAGTGAACTCTGGTTTGCTTACTGACTTGACATGGTTTGCATATGGTATTTCTGGGATGTTGATATCTAGAAGATCACGAACTATCTTGAGCATGCATGCTTTTATTATTTGAGAAAAGCTTAGATGTCCCAATCTTCTATGCCATAGATAGTTTTCAATTGTTTTTCTTAGATAACATTGTTGTTATCCTCCTTTGAGTATGTATAAGTTGTTTGGAGTTATTTTTCCTTTGATCATGGTCTTTCCTATATCAAGCTCACGAACCACACATCCATTTGATCGAAACACAACTTCATTTCCTTGATCACACATTTGACTGACACTCAATAGGTTATGCTTTAAACCATCTACATACATGACATTTCCAGCTTTAACCTTTTCTTTCAAGAAGACAGAACCTTTACCTTTAATGATAGTTGGAGTGTCATTTCGAAATGAGACATTCTTTTCCTTTTCTAAAGCATTATATGAATGAAGTTTCTCTTTATCACCTGTCATGTGTTTGGAGCATCCGCTGTCGATGTACCACTAATTTTCTTGTCCTTCTGCATACAAAGCTATGCCACATCTTTCTGATTGAGATTCCTTCTTTCTCCATATCTTGGGATTTAATGATGTTTTCTCCTTTTGAAGTGATGGCCGAAATTTGCTCCTGCATTCAGATTCTTCATGACCAAAGTTGTTATAAATCAAACATTCTACTTCATTTTCAAGAGGAGAAAAATTATTATAGGAAATTTTTTTGATTCCTTTCTGATTCCTTTGATTTCGTTCTTCTCTAGTCTTGATGGTTTTGTAAGCAACACATTGAGCAATCTTATGCCCAAAGTTATGACATGAAAAAAATTTCCCATTAAAGAAGTTTCCGTGATCATAAAATCTTTTGGCATTGTTTACCTATGGGTTGAAGCTTCTACTGATATTCATCCTTGGATTAAATTGGGTATGATTTACCTAATGAGTAATTTTAGGCCTTTTCTGACAATTAACATACTGTTCATTGGTCTTTTCTACATCAAGATAGCTTCTAGTGGAGGTTGACAACTTCTGTGATTGAGATTATTCTTCAGTATATCCAAGACTTGTCTTTATCAGAGGAGAATGCTAAGCTTTGATGATTTCATTTAGAGTTTCAGATCCTTTAGCAAATCTAAGATTAAGAGATTTTGCCTTCTCAAGTTCTTTTCTTAGACCCGCAATTTCACATTCTAGATTTTCATTGTGTTTTTCTCTTTTAGTGAGTTAGTGTGTCAACGTATCTATGATCATATTATTTTCTTCTAAACATATTTTGAGTTTAGTGAATTCTTCAAGAAAGTCTCCCTCTTCTAAGGCATCCAAAAAATCATCATTGTCATAAGCCATGAGTAGTCTATAATCTTGTTTAGTTTCATCTTCATCACTATTGGATAAGCCATCACTATCTTCATGCGTATAGTAACTCCTTCTATTCACAACCTATTTTCTATTTCCTTTTGCATATTCCTTTCCCTTTTCATATTTATCTTTATGAGGACATTTGGCAGCATAATGGCCGACTCTACCACAAGCAAAGCATTTGAAAGGTAGCTTACCTCTGAATCTTCTGGAACCCCATTGAAGCTTCTTGACAAAATTTACCTCATCTTCTTCTTCTGAAATGTGTTCTGATTCATTGTGCTCTTCCTTTTATTTTCCCTTTGCTGATGCTTTAAAAGTGGCTTCTCTCATATCTGATGGACCTCCTTTTCTCATTTCAAAGGCAGTTAGGATTCCATGGAGTTGAGTCACAATAATAGTTTGAAAATCTTGTTTTTCTTCTATGGAAGACACTTTTGACTCAAATTTAGAAGACAAAGATCTCAAAATTTTCTCAACTAAAGTAGCTTCCTTGATCTCTTCACCCAGATTCTTCATACAATTAACAATATCATCTGTACATAACAAGTAACTAGGAACACTCTCATCACTATGCATCTTAAGGGTTTCATATTGAATTCAGAGAGTTTGAAGCTTAGCACATTTTACTTGAGAGTCTCCTTGGGAGCTTTGAATGATTTTGTCCCATATCTCTTTTGCTGTCTTGAGCTGCATGACTTTGACAAATTTTGATTCTGACAGACTTCCCAATAACGTATTGACAACTTTGGCATTGGTTTCTTATTTTCCAATATACTAAGTTGCTCCCATTGAAGATTGGTGGTCTGATGGATCCCATGCCTTCGTGATTATTCATCTTGAAAGATCTTCCTTCAAGCGATCAAGCTTCTTCTGAAGGACCTTCTCTAATACCAATTGTTGGAAATAATAATAAGAGGGGGGTGAATCAGTATTATCATATCAATAATTTTTCATTTCCCAAACATATTTATATACGCTACTTATGTGAAGTGAACTAGCGTGTACACGCTACTGTGATTAGAGAAATCAACGTATACCTAAATAACTTGTGATTTAGTCAATTTATCATGTGTTGATCTTTAACCAGTGGATCAATAACTTATTAAACAATGCAGTAAAAATAGAATAACCCATCACACATAAGCAACACACATGAACACCAAGATTTAAGGTGGAAACCCAATGTGGGTGAAAACCACCTACTGCTGATGTCTTTGTCTTCTTTTAAGAATAAGAAAATCTGTTTACAATCTTGCACTGGTGTAGACTCATACCAGTATGCAGGTGCCCACTTGCAGAGGGCTACAACCTTCTCTTGTTTTCCAGTTTCTACTGGAAGGGACCTACAACCCCCTAGCTCTTGTACTACCCAATGTGTTTACTAGTACGTAGGCACCGACCTACATAAGGCTACGCCCTTCTCTCTTCCTCCAGGGACCAAGTTTCATAAATTTTCAGACTGGATGCTCCTAGTACACAACAATACACATGAAGGCCTTGTTCCATCAAATTTTCATACTGGACCCATCAGAACTTTCAATCTGCATCAACCAATAATTAGTTAATCTGAATAGTTAGATCACTGTCACCAGAACACTGTGCTGAACCCAGAAACTTGCATTATCATTCAGAACCAGCTGCAACCTCAAAAATCATGCATCAGAATGTATACGCTACTTTACTGAACCCAACCTGCGTGTATACGCTACTGCCTTTAATCAAACCTGCGTATACCTTCAAAACTACTGAAATATAAAACTTTTGATTCAAGTCTATATCGACCGGCAATATACTGAACATCTACTGTCAATTTATAGAGATTTACATAGGCAGTAGCAGAGATCACCCTTCTCACTTATACAATCAATCAATTAGATACCAAAATCCTTATGCATTTAGTTTCACATTCATATCTAAGAAGAATTCATTGATAGACAACAGTAAAACAATAGAACTAATCAGATAGATCAATCAGATCTGAAGAAAAGGATTTTCTTTTGTATACGCTACTTGGAAGAGTATCCTGCGTGTACACGGGCTTTTACCAAGATGAACCAGCGTATATATCTGTAAATATTAACTCATAACTTTTTCTGCAATTCCGGACTTCAGACAAACCCAAATCATGACATTTAAATAATAAAACAGGTGTACATAATCAGATCTAGCCCAACCAATATCAGATCATTCAATGATAAGTCATTTTAGGTCTCATGATCCTGATCCAACATTGAATTCAAGGTGCACACAATATTTTAGATCAAATCACAAGCATAGCCCTTGCTACATAAAATATACTTCAAATAAAAGTATTCCTTAGAAACCCCTTCACTTGCACACCTTGGCCTTATGATTTTCTCCTCCTTATATAGTTTTAGGGATTTTTCAATACCTCGGACCAAAATCAATTAGGACCCATGGTATTCTTGGACAGGATCAAATAGTTGTTACTCTACTCAATATTGTGGGCTAATACCATGGTATTGACCCCTGATATTGTCTCCTCTTGAATTTCCTTGATTTTCCAACATATACACGCTTTTCTTCTTGTGAAAGTGCGTGTATATGTATACACTCTTTTTGTTCTGTGAACCAGTGTGTATACGCTATTTTGACTAAGTGGACCTACGTATACATCTTAAACTTCTTTTCACCATCCTTTACCTTCAACTTCTTCATTCTGATTAGTAGACTTTAGTTCCATCTTCCCGTTCTTCTGTACCAATGCCCTGTTACATCTGAATGGACCTGTTACACTGTGGGTTGCCTTTCATCAAAACTGAACTGACCTGTGAGTGAGTTGCCATCAAGGACAACACTTGTATCATAATGCTAATAAGGGACATAGGATGTAATGTGTGGATGCAAAAACTAGTTTCTAAAGGCTTTGAGGGCTTGGATTAAAGCATAAGCTTTCTTTTCAATAATGTCATATTTAATCTCAATATCCCTCATGACTTTACTAAAGAAGGCTATGGGCTGGTCATCACCATTTATATTCTTCTATAAAAGTGCAACTGCTAAGGTTGTCTCTGATGCAATAGTAAATATGCTAAAAGGGGAAGAGTAATTAGGACTAGCCAAAGTAGGGGCATTAGATATATCCTTTTTGATCTGATTAAAGCATATTTGGTAGAAACTATCCATTTCACTTCATTGTTGTTCTTTAACATATCAGTTATATCTTTTACTATCTATGCATTATTAGGGATAAATCTTCTGAGAAAATTAATTTTCCCAAGGAAGGTTTGTATCTCCTTCTAGTTTCTAGGGAAACGCAGAGTTTGAATAGCTGAAACTCTCTTTGGATCAATGAAAACTCCTTCCTTGGAGATAATATGCCACAATAATTTCGCTTCCTTTACAACAAATAAATACTTCTTTGGATTTATGGATATGCCATATTTTCTACACCTATCAAAAACCTTGCTCAAGTGTTTTAAATGATTTTCATCAGAATAAGAGAAAACGGTTAAATCATCTAGATAAATGATAGTGAATTTAGATGTATTACCAACAAATGCTAGATCCATGGCCCTCTGGAAAGTGGCTCCAATGTTTTTCAATCCAAATTGCATCCTGGCATACATGAATGTACCCTAGGGAGTAGTAAAAGCAGTTTTTCCTTGGTCAACTTGACTCACCATAATCTAGTTGTAACCACAAAATCCATCTAGCATAGAAATCTTATTTGCACCTGAAACTTTTTGAAATAGATGATCCATTTTGGGCAATGGGTAGTTATCCTTTAAAGGTGACTTGTTCAGATTTTGAAAGTCTACACATAACCTAATTTCACCATTTTTCTTCCTAACAAGAACTAGGTTAGCCACCCAATCAGAATGCCTCAAAGGTACTATGATATGAGCATCAAGAATCTTTTTAAGTTCTTTGTCAATGGTTGAAAGACGTATTGGATTAATTCTTCTTATTTTTTGTTGGAAGGATTTTGCCTCTGGTTTTAAAGGAATTTTGTGCTCAATCAAGATGTATCATAAGTTTTTAATTCATTATAATACCAGGAAAAAAAATCTTTGTAATTTTTAAGAAGATTCAAGTATTTCTTTTTAACATCCAAAGGCAAAGATGATGATATTTTAACATTTATAACTTCATCTTAAGTCCCAATATTGCACTCTTCAATTTCTTCCTCAGGGGAATTAGACAAGGGGTTTTTGGAGACATGATAATTATCAAATAGTTTTTCCAATGGAACTAATCCTTTAGGAATAAAATTATTAGATAACTGAATTATATCATGATCAAGAATTTTAGGACTAAATGAAGTATCTGAGCTTTGTTGGTTTGATTCTTGAACATCTTTTTGATCTTCTTCAATTTGCATATTTGAAAATTCATTAATGACTTGAAGAAAAGATTTAACTGTTCATCATCCTCAAAAATCTGCTAGTGTTTAAGGTTATTAGGAATTGATGGTTTGTACTTGACTTGAATATGATATTCCAACAATACTGGCTCATGGATTTTGAAAGATCTTGTTGAAACAACAAGTGAATTAGCATGCATATTCTCATCCCTGGGTATAACGTTATGTTAAATACTTGAAAGAAATTTTCAATTGTATCCCAAACTTCATTTCTATAAGATCTAAGTCTTGGGTGCTTTGTTTGACACATGTTTCTAACTTGTTTGACTATTAGTTCAGAATCATAAAAGACACTCAAGTTTTGAAACTTTAGACTCTTAGTTAGTTCAAGACCAAGAAGAAAAGCCTCATAATCAACCACATTATTGGTGACTTCAAATTCAAGTTTACATGACTGAGTAATATTTTCTTTATTTGGCGAGATTAAAACTATCCCTGATCCTTCTCCTTCCTTTGAGCAAGAACCATCAAATAAAGTTTTGAGATATCTGATTTTACAATTTTAGGTTTGGAAACTGTATTTTCGATGACAAGTTGAGTATTTGATGAATTTTGCAATGATAACTAAAAGTAACCAAAATCGTGATCTACTGCATAGATGGGGTGATTTTTTGCTTGATCAAACCTGCAAACAGTATGGAGGAATCTAACTTCCCTATATAACCTTAAATGTTCACCTCCATAGACTGGAATAGTAGAAAAAGACATGTCCATCTGAAGTGATCTTCGAAGTCTAGCACAACATGATCTAGATAGAAGCATGTCAAACTTGGCAGGAATATCAGTGACAACTATGTCTAAGACTATACTCTTAATAGGTATTTGGGCTAAGGTCAGAACTAAGTCTTTGATCAGTCCTAGGCATGGTACTTTCTTTGGATCAAAGGTGTAGAGGTCATGATAGGAATGAGTAACTTCTAACTAGAGCTGGTCCATAATCACCTTTGGCATAAGGTTATGATAAGCTCCAGAGTCCAACATGCAATTATATAAAAGAAAACCATGGACCTTTAAAGTTACATAAAAGGGTGGAACAATCTTGTCAATCATATAAGAACTAGGGCCAAAAACCACTGAGGGTTTTTCATCTTGTAAAATAATAATATCTCCCTCAACATCTACACTAGAGGATTGGATCCATTTAGACACTTGATTTTTATAACCATGGTTCTTGGAAAGTTCAGGTAAAGGAATAGGAATCTTGACTCTTTCTAATTCTTTTTCAATATTAAAAGTTGTCAAAATGGTTTTATTAGATGAAAAGGTTTCAGTAGATGAATTTGTAGTTTGAGGTGTTGGAGTTTGTTTTTGGATAGATTTTATTGCAGGTTCAATTATAGTTGTAGATTTTGAAGGTCTACTTGGGCCTGATCTAGGTCTTAGATCATATCTCTTATTTAACTCTACAATAAAAAATTCAAAAAATGCTTGATATTTGGAAAGTTGAGCATCTCCTTGCTCTTGTTCAAAAGACTGAGGGGAAGGTGTAGGAACTATTGCCATTTGTACTGTTGAAGAATCAAGATTATTGATATCTTCAGTAATTAAAGGACCTACATCTTGAGGCTGTTGATCATCAATCAACAATGGTGGTTGAATATTTTGATCAGAACCTAGTCTCTAAAGGATCTGCATTTGAGGAGCTCTTCGAAATTGAGTTTGAGCTTGAGGCCTAACAACAGTTTGTTGGGTAGTTCTAGGTTGTGATTCAATTTTAGAAATCCTATTGGAAAGGTTTCTAAGTAAAGATGTGATTTCATCAATTTTCTGATCTTCAAGTTTAGATTTGGAAGAAGATGAGTCATCAATCCTAGCTTTTAATTTTCTTTCTTCTTTCTCTACTTTAGCTTTAAGTTTGCTAGAAGCAGACCTATTAGCTTCAACCTCTATAGCATTTGTTTGCATATCTTCTAATGTATTAGATACTCTTTCTCTTAGCATGACTGCAAAGTCATCTTCAAATGCTTTGGAAAATCTAACTTTTGTAGCTGCTACTGGTGGCTTACAATCAGCAAGCATTTTATGATAGAGTTTATTAAATCTCTTGATAAATTCGGCCACTGGTTCACCAGGGTTTCTCTTCAATTCTTCAAATTCAGTAAGAAAGTAGACAGGTGATTAGGTGTTCAGTATTTAGCTCAAAATTCAAAGTTCTCAGATTGGCTCGAAAACTATATGGCTATGTCCGTCTCATCAATATGATCACAACGCAATTCATTTCGTCGAAACAAAGTCCATATGAAGGTGAAAAGACCTACTGTTCGTTTTCCTAAACAATTAAAAAAATTGTAGAATGGGACATGGCAATGGGGTTGTGACAAGTGTCACCTCCGAATTCGCCAGTTTGACTCAGAGAAGGTGAAATTTCCTAGTTGCCTCGAAAGTGGAATTTGATTTTTTTTAGTTATTTAAATATTATTATATATATAATTTTATTTTATATTATATGGTTTTTTAAAATATATATATGTATACATATATATATATATATATATATATATTAATTATATTTAATATTAATTCAACACAAATCCACATATTAAAGCCGAATTATACAAAGGTGTAATTTAAATGATTTATGGCATGCGTCAAATCTAAAGTCCGAAAATCAAACGACGCATTTAAATTTATGGTATTACATTTAATATGGAAAATAATATGGGTTGGGCAGAGGTGGGTCTTGAACCCATAACCTCCCCCACTAGGAACCAAAGCCTCTACTGTTGGACCACCAAACAGAGGTTTGAAAGGAGGGCCGTAACAACATTATTTAAATGTGCATTAAATGACCAACAGAGCAATGGATAGTGCTTAGCGCTAATCATGATTTTTAAAAACTAATTTTGTTTAAAGCCTTAACTAAGCGCGCTTTAAATTCAGATTAAGTTGGTGACAATTTGGCAGGGCCCAAATTAGGCAGACTTAACTGGAGTCTCTCCAAATTTAGCAGAGGTTTTCTAGGAAAAACTATTTGAGCCATAACTTACTTAATTTTCGACCAAATTGGGATTAGAAAGAAGTGTTCTAAGCTAATTTGGACCTTGTGAACACATTGGTGTAGGTATTAGGATCCATAGAGCTTTGTAAACAATATTTTTTTTTCCACATTGAGCTAATACAGAGGTCCAAGCCATGGAAGTTGGACCAAGGAGATGTAGCCTAGGAGGGGTGAACTCCTTCATCAAAACACTGTGTTAATGTGTCTATTATTAGTTTCTGAAGCTATTTATCTCATGAATGTTTTGTTTAACTTAAGGAATTTTACCTGTTTGTAAGCATTAACAACTAAGGAAACCTCAACACCAAAAGTAAGAAGCAAGCACATGTTTATTAATCTATAATTGTTATTAGCACAAAAAACTAATCAGACAAATACATATCAAATTGGTATCGGAGCTCAAGGTTGAATTGCTTGATTGCTTGAGTTTGTGAAATTAGGGTTTTAATGGTTGCAAAATTGTGATGCTTACAGGGTTAAAGTTGCAGAGATGAGAAGGGAAGCTATTGGTTGCAACTCCTGAGGTAATGCCTAGAATAAGGGAGGCCACAAGGCCATAATCTTCAACACCCAAAGTTCCAATTCCAGCTGCACTTGAAGCTCCTCAAGTTTTGCCTTCAATTGGGATAGAAGAGGTACAATCAATACAAATTTCTAAGCCTGAATCCATAGCCATTATGTCTGGAGAAAGAGAGCTTGAAGGTCCCTCTTCAGAAGAGGAAGAATTCAAGAAATATTTCTACACTTTGACTGAGATGGTTAAAGTCCTCAATGAAGAGAGGAACACCAGAATCGTTGGAGAGAGTTCTAAACCTTCACATGGAGAAGGAAGCTCAAAGGACAAAAAAGATGAGAAGAAGGATTCCAAAGGGAATGGTGGAAAACCACCTCCATCTCCACCATCCTCATCATCTTCTTCATCATCTTCACCATCTCACACAACATCATCTTCCACTACCACCACTGAAACTGCCCATACTCATTCCAAAACCCCAAAAGGAAAAACTCCATTACTGAAATTGGACATAAAATTCGAACTTCCCATGTACAATGGAGAAGTGAATGCAGAAAAGTTGGACAATTGGATTTGACAGTTGGAGGTATACTGCAGAATTCATAACCTTCAAGAAGATGACATAAAGATCCAGTTGGCTTCACTGAGGCTAGAAGGAGTTGCACTAGTTTGGTGGGAAGCAAAGACTCAAGAGGAAATGAGAATCCATGGTAAGATATCCATTACTTGGGTTAAATTTGTTTATTCAATTAAAAGACAATTTTATCCTTTAGCCTATATGCAAAAATCCATTATGAGTTGGCAAAATTTTAGGCAACTTAAAGGCCAAAAAGTCCAAGATTATCTACAGGAGATTAGAAAAATGGCTTTGTTGTTAGAAGTGAATTTGAATTCTCAAGATACACTGCTAAAATATATTGGGGGCTTATATTCATATTTGAAACATACTATCCTTATGTTTAACCCAAACAATTTAGATGAGGTATGTGTGCAAGCCATACACCTTGAATCTATAAGAAAGAACATTCAGGAAGAGGGTAGTAAGAGGAAGCCATTCAAGGGTAAGGATAAGGAAAGGGGTGGGAAATGGAATGGAAAGAAGAATGCAATTGTGAAGAAAGAAGGGGATAAAATCACATGCAAACACTGTTCCAAAGAGGGGCTTGATGAAGCCCACTATTGGAAACTACATCTCGAATTAAGGCCTAAGAAACAAAACAATAACGGAAAATAAAAGATGACAGCTACCACACAACATGACCTTGGTTCAGATTTTGGTGACGAGACCAAGATTTAAACCATGGTTACAAAAGGAAAAGAAACTATTGCAAGCACTAGTTCATCACATAGTCAAAACAACACTCCAAATGAAGAGTCAAGAATAGAGCTGTTTCATGTTAGAGTGATTTCAAATCATACAAAGGTTGATGCATTATTTGATAGTGGGTCACAACCAAACTTGATTTCAGAAGACTTGGTTAAAAAAAAACCTTGAAAATGTACCTCATTACAAGCCTTATCCACTGGGTTGGATAGTAAACAATCAAAACTTACAGGTTACAAGGAAGTATTTATTCAAGTTCGCCATTACTGGAAAGTTCATTGATGAAGTTGAGTTAGATGTAGTTCCACTTGACATCTCATGAATCATTTTGGGTAGTCCTTATTTGTATGATAGAAAAGCAGTATTTTATCACCATGACAACAAATACATATTTCTCAAGAATGGGGTGGAGTACATAGTGAGAGCCCATCACAAAAAACTGAACATTTCTTTGGTTAATGCAGGGCAGATGAAGAGACTAGTAAATGCAAGTAAAAATTTTGTGCTTCTCATGATTAAGAAAAAGAATGATATTGATTATGAATCTTTTGAAGGTTGTGATGATAAATTGAAATTTGATTTGTTTGATGTGGTAAGCAAGCATGGAGAGATGTTTCAGGAACCAAAGGGGCCACCTCCCAAGAGGGGAATTTAGGATGAGATTCAGTTGCAATAGGATGTTCCACTTCCGAACATTGACATGTATAAGATGTCTATTATGCAGAGTTTGGAAATCAAAAATCAAATCCAAGAATTTTTGAGTAAAGGTATCATACGCCTATCTACTTCGCCATGTGGTTTGCCCATTGTCTTGGTGCCAAAGAAGGATGGTACTTGGCGCATGTGTGTGGATTTCCATGCATTGAATAAAATCATGGTAAAGAATTGCTATCCACTCCCAAGAATTGATGATATGATTTATCAATTGAGGTATGAAAAGTATTTCACTAAGTTAGATTTACAAAGTGGTTATCATCAAGTTAGGATAGTTGAAGAAGACATTTGGAAAATTGCGTTTAAAACTAAACAAGGATTGTTTGAGTGGCTTGTTATGCCTTTCGGTCTTACAAATGCTCCAACTACTTTCATGAGAATAATGAATGATGTATTGAGGCCACTTCTAGATGATTTTGTCATTGCCTACTTAGATGATATACTCATAGTCAGCAAGTCAAGAGATGAACATGTCATGCATGGAAACAAAGTACTTGTTGTCTTGAGAAAAAAACAGTTGGTTTTAAAGATGTCGAAGTGTGAATTTGGTAAGACTTCTTTGGTGTATTTGGAACACATTTTTGGAGGAGGTGAACTGAAGATAGACCCCTCTAAGGTTGATGTCATTCTAAATTGGCCCAAGCCCAATACAGTTACAGAGGTAAGAAGCTTTTTGGGGGCATCACAATATTGGAGAAAGTTTATTGCTATTTTTTCTTCTATTACAGCTCCATTACATGCATTGAAAAGTTTCAAGAAAGTCTTCCATTAGGGAGATGTACAACAAAAATAATTTGATGCTTTGAAGCAAAATATAAGTTCAGCATGGGTATTAGCACTTCCAGATCTTAGATAGCCATTCGAGATTCATACAGATGCAAATGATTATGCCATGGGAGCAGTTCTATTCCAGCATGGTAAGCCCATTTCATTTCATTCTGAAAATTTTAACGGAGTTGTAACTAACTATCTCGCATATGAAAAAGAACTTTATGCATTGGTTCAAAGTGTTAAGAAATGGAAGCACTATTTGATGGGGAAGGAGACCATCATCCATACCAACCATCAAGCATTGCAGTATTTGCAGTCACAATCAAAGTTGCAGCAATCACACCATTTCAGATGGATGGGTTTTCTACAACAATTTCATTTGGTTATCAGGTATAAAAAGGGAATCTACAATAAGGTAGCTGATATGCTTTCAAGGACTATTGTAAATCCATTTGTTATACTCAAGCATAATTCTGTTTTGCATGAAAGTTACATAGAACAATATGCAAATGAAAGTGACTTTTAAGAAGTATATGCAAGATTGAGTCAAGGAAACCAAATAGAAGAGTTGGATTATCATGTACATAATAGTTTTTTGTATCATAAGAGAGGCACACACTTCATTGATTGCTGGACACTTTGGTGAAGGAAAGACAATAGCGAATCCTCAAAGGTATTGTTATTGGCCACGCATGTTGGATAATGTTTCTCGTTTCATAAGAGGATGCTATTTATGTGCTACAAGTAAGCCTAGTAATAGGGAACTTGGTTTATACACTCCACTTCCAGTACCTTCACATCCATGGGAGAGTATCTCAATGGATTTTGTAGGAGGTCTTAAATTGTCAAGGAAAGGTCATGATTACTTGTATGTAGTTGTAGACATGTTCAACAAGATGTGCATACTAACACCATGTAAAAAGTAAATTACAACTGAACCAACAACTCAGCTTTTCTTTCAAAACATTTGGGTTCATTTTGGTCTTCTTACTTCCATTGTAAGTGATCGAGATTCTTGATTTGTTGGGAATTTTTGGTCAAATTTATGGGACATGATGGACACAAAGTTGAAGAAGAGTACATCCTTTCATCCACAAATAGATCGAAAAACTAAGGTGGTCAATAGAATAGTTATTCATCTTCTTAGAGGATATTGCAGCAAACATTGCAAGTAGTGGGATGAATAGTTGCATTACATACAACATGCCTACAACAGGGCAAAACATTCTTCCACAAACACATCGCCATTTGAGGTATGTTATGGATATTTGCCAAGATCACTATTGGACTTCATCTTGAGAAATATGTTGCTATCGAACGTCATAGTGACATTGATAAGGCAACGAAGTTCATAGAGAAAATTCAGTTGATACATCATACAATGCAAGAAGAGCTTGAGAAAAGTCAAAGTAGCTACAAGACAAGGCATGAAAAACACTAGATTGATCGCAAATTTCAAGTTGGCAATGAAGTTTGGTTATATATCAACGAAGAGAGACTTCAAGGGGAAGGTAAAAAGCTAAAACCAATCCATTATGGTCCTTTTAAAATTTTGGAAAAGATTGGTAATAGTGCATTCAATCTTGATTTGCCTCCTTACATGGAAATACACGCTGTTGTTAATGTTGAGAATTTGAGATTGTTTGAGCCTCCTTTGATTGATGATCAAGGAGAGCATGTTCAACTTCCATCAATAGATGATTTCTCGCCAAAATATCTAGATGAGATTTAGCACGATCTCATACTTGACAAAAGAACCAGAACTTCAAAGAGAGGGGATGTCAAATACCTTGGAGTGGGACTCAAGGGACAAAAGCCTTCTTGATCCAAATGGTTGTAGACCGAAAAGGTGAGGGAGATGTATCCTCACTTGCTGAACAATTGATAGTATCTTTTGGGGTCCAAAAGGCTTCTATTGGGGAGGAATGATCAGGGGCTCAGTTTTTAGCTCAAAATTCAAAGTTCTAAAATTGGCTCGAAAACTGTATGGATACGTCTGTCTCATCAAGATGATTGCAACACAATTTGTTTTATCAAAAACAGAGTCCAGATGACAGAGAAAAGGCCCGTTGTTCGTTTTCCTAAACAACTAAAAAAAATTGCACAATGGGAGAGAATGATGACATAGCAGTCCAGTGAGTAGTCCAATCAGCAACGGGAACCTTCTTCAGTTTTTGACCAATGGGGTTGTGACAAGTGTCACCTCCGGATTCACTAGTTTGGCTCAGAGAAGTTGAAATTGCCTAGTTGGCTCCAAGGTGGAATTTGAATTTTTTTAGTTATATATATATATATATATATATATATATATATATATATATATAGATATGTATATGGTTTTTAAAATTATAATATAATATAAAATAAAATTATGATATCTATATAATATGAAATGCGCATTAAATGATCGACAGAGCAATGGATAACACTTAGCGCTAAGCATGATTTTTAAAAACTAATTTGATTTAAGGCCTTAATTAAGCGTGCTTTAAATTCGGATTAATTTGGCGATAGATTTGGCGGCACGCCAAATTAGGCGGAAACTGCCAGTTTTGGCAGACTTAACTGGAGTCTCTCCAGATTTAGCGGAGGTTTTCTAGGAAAAAGTGTTTGAGCCATAACTTACTCAATTTTCGACCAAATTGGGATTATAAAGAAGTGTTCCTAGCTAATTTGGACCTTCTATACACATTGGTGTAGGTATCAAGAACCATAGAGCTTTATAAACATCATTGTTTCTACATTGAGCTAATACAGAGGCCCAAGCCATGGAAGCTGGACCAAGGAGATGTAGCCCAGGAGGGGTGAACTCCTTCATCAAAACACTGTGTTAATGTGTGTCTTTAGTGGTTTGCTATACTGTACATGTTTTTTGTTCATTATTAGTTCCTGAAGCTATTTTGCTCATAAATGTCTAGTTTAACTTAAGGAAATTTACCTGTTTGTAAGCACTAACAACTAAGGAAACCTCAGCACCAAAAGAAAGAAGCAAGCACATGTTTATTAACTTGTAATTGTTATTAGCACAACAAAACTAATCATACAAATACAGATCAACAACATCCTTCTTTACCCCCCATTAATTCTTAAAGATAGTTATGAGCTCATTCCATGTTCTAATAGAATCAGGTCGAAGTTGTCTAACTAGATCCTAACATTTCCTTCTAAGGATTGCAAAAAGTAATCTCATATAAACATTTCATGTTCTATGTTCATATTATTTGCAAAATATAAGAAAGCTGCTACATGATCTTCTGCTGAAGGACTAGTTTCACCATTGAATCTTGGTAATGCTTTAAATATCCATCTAGAAAATTTGCCAAGTTTTGAGGAAGGACTAAAGAAACATATATTTCTTGTACAATGGGTTGAAAATCCATAGTGGGAGGTGGAGTCTGGGGTGATTGGGTAGATGATGTATAAGAAGAGGATGAAGATGAAGGCGAAGAAGAACTGGTAGGGGTATTAATGTGTGGAGGAGAGAAAGAAGGAGGGGACCTCCTTGAGGATTTCAAAGGGGTTTTAACAACCAACTTTTGAACTCCTGATGGAAAGTATTCCTTATTATAAAACAAAGGATTTGAATAGACATAGAATGCCTCTTTAATATTAGTAGAAGTTGATGGAACATAATAAGGAGTTGAAGAGATGAAACCTGTAGGCTTGAATTCAATTAAATGTAAACCAAATTCTTTGTCAGATGATGGTGATTTTATAGGAATGGATGGCACTTGATATGACTCAAGTGATTGGATTAAAAAGGCTGATGGAAGATCTACTCCTTTTGAATGGAGTTTAGAAACCCTAGGAGGTAGTTCAATCCAATCAGATTAGATGAAACAAATGAAAAAGGATGTACAGATGATATATCTTTAGGGTGTAATGCTGAAGAAGAAGAAGAGGTTTGACGTCTTCTCCTTAAAGAGGCTCCCCTAATAAGTCTCTTTGGATCTGGTAGAGGGTTAACAATCTCAGAATCAAAGCGTGACCTAGTATGCTTAAAAGGAGTCAGCTTGAAACAATGGAATCACCAGGTGAAATTTTTTGACCTATATCTAATCCTTTATTCACCTTAAAGGAAAAGAGAGAAATCGTTGGTCCTAGGGAAAATAAATATTTTAATCCTTCGCTCCCCGACAAAGACGCCAATCTAATGTTGTCCTTTGAGATAACTCTAGGTCTATTAGTTATGCCAAAGAATCTATAATGTTTTGTTGTTTTGAATGGTTGGATGACTAGTGAACAATTTATAAATAGGTGCTTTAAACTCATATAGATTTCTAAGTAAAATAAAAGGTTGTTCTTTAACTTCACATAGTTAATTTGATTTTAATGGGTGGAAAAGTAGAGCATAAAGAAGTATAAATCATTTAATATTCACACTGAATATTTAACAAACTATAAGAAGAAATTAAGAAAACGATGTTTACTTAATCAAAAAAATATAATTAAACTATTACAGACATTTGGTGTAATTTATATTTAAAGAGGAACTTACAATAACAAATATTTCTATAAATTATTCTCTTATTATAAACACAACTTCACAGGGGATTCAAAATGAGACTGAAACTTAGTCAGATTTTGCATCAGATAACTATAAAAGACTCAATTTATATGAAAAAACATAATGAATGCATAACATGAAATATAACTCACTGAGAAATAGACCATATGAGATAAATACAGAATGATTTATTATTCCAAAAAAATGCTCCAGCTTAGTACAAATCTGCTTGATAGCTTGTTCAAGGGTTCAACCCATAATAACTCAAATAAGGAGTTATTTATACAAAAAATTGAAAAAGATCTACGATCTGTTGGAACAACATACCGAGATAGGACAAAATTAAAAAAATAGGACAATATTGTAGGAACTAAGAAACTGTTGAAGAGATGGTTCTATCTTTTGGGAATCTGCTGATGATCTGGCCTAAAAAAGCTGATGAGATGTCATACTGTTAGGATCAGAAATTACTCAATTGTTTCACACAATTGATCCCATATTTGTTCATTTGGGATTTCCAAATTCACCATCTTTCTAAATTTTTCATCCGCTTCTGTATACCTCTTGAAATTTGGCTTGCTGAGGAACAAATGTCTAATTTTGTGCTTGATGGTCAAATCAAACTCCAAGGCTTTCAGAAAGGCCTTACTTGTTATTTGTCCTTTGATTCTTGCAAACTTGGCTTTGTCTACTGCAATAGTATACAATTCCTTGCAATAATCTTCTAATTTGATCAACTTATCATTTAGATATACCAATCCTGGTAGTCCTTTTTGCTTTAAAATATTAAAATTTGAATGAAACCTTTGGACAACAATATCTAAGGTTTGACATTTTGTTTTTAACTGGTTAATAAAATTCTTCTTTTGTAAAACCTTCTTAATCTCTAATATGGTAGCTGTTCTATCAGAAATATTTATTCCTTCCATGTTTTCTCTGCTTTTTGAATTTAACACCTTTATCATATATGTGGTTTTTGCTGGTTTGGTCTTCAAAGCTGCTTTTTGTTCTTCTATTACTGCTCTGCATTTGGTGATGAGTTCTTGTTGTTCAAAAATAATTTTTATGGGTGGCCATACATCTGTCATAGATTGGCTAATGCGTGTCCAAATATTTTCCTTGGCATGGGCCAAAGTATCTTCCATTAGGGACTCACTTTCTAACTTATGAACCTTAAGTTCCAATCTATGGGACTTCTGCATATCCTGCACATACAAAGTATCATTCTTGACTTTCTGCAATTCTAAACTTTGGAAATTTTGCAGTAACTTCTCATTTTCTTATTTCTGTATTGTGATAATCTTTTTGGATCAGCTACTGTTGATGTAGACTCAATGGTTGTTGATGATGAACTAGGTTCTGTACTTACAACTTCTATTGGGACTATTGTTACTGGAACCATAGCAAGTTGTGATGCTTCTTTCTGCTTTAGTAACTCTTCAAGTTGCTCTTCCATTTTCTTTAGCTGTATATTTTGCTCAATGATAAGCTTGATCATATCCTCCTTTTGTTGTTCATTTTCTGTTATGTCCTTTGTTAGAGGATCTTCTGTAGAAGGTAGCTTCAACTGTTTCCTTAACACAACAATTTCTGCATCTTTCCTTTTTAGAAGTAACTCTGCAACTTTGATATCTTTGGGATCATATCCTACTTTAATCACAAATTCCTATAGTGCCTTTATTTTGTTATCTTTGGCTAATGAAGAAACCTTTTCTATCTTGAGCTGAGAATGAACATTGGATAGGGCAGTCCTATGTTTGGAAAGAGACATAGCTGTAGTTGTCATGGTGGAAAACAACATCTCACCAGTCTGTCTGTGCATATCCATCTTGTCAATTGGATGGATTTGAATGGTATCAAATGAAAACACAGTCTTTTTATAATCTGATAGAGACTTAGTAAATGGAATTTGGGTTGCAAGAAAGCCATTTACATTCTTCCTTTCTCACTGTTAAAAGTAGAAAGAAGTCTACGCTGGTAAGTTGATGTTTGTTTCCAAATTGGTTGTATACATTAGATTTCAAAGTCTCATTCTTTTGCTTAATCTCAAGGAACCTTGAGAAGATGTTCTGATCATCTAAGGAACTAGTTCCTATGGACTGAATGATTTCTAGAGGCTCCCTAGAAGGTGAAGTTGTAGGAGGAGTAGTTGAAGCACTAGTTGGAAGAGGAGTTGTTGAAACAATAGTTGTAAGAGGAGTTGTTGAAACACTAGCTCCTACTGATGTAGAAACTTTTGAATCTCTGAGATCAATTATTATTGGTTGATTTTCTTCTGTTGATGTGACCAAGCCAACCTTTGGCTTCTTCTGTTGAAAAATGAATCCTTTCATAATCTCCTCAGTAGATGAAGTCTCCTCTCTCACCCTTTTCTGTTGCTTGCTCTAAGAAACTGGAGTCTATTCATTGGGGATGGATACCACCTGTTCATCTGCCTCTTGAAGTGTCCCTTCAACCCACTACTCTTGATTCATGAAATTTTCTATTTCTGGTCTTGGAGTATGATTATAAGGAGTCATTTTTAATTCAACTCTCAAGGCATAAATAATACCAAAAGGGTCATAAGACCAGGTAAAGCTAGGCTGGAAATTCATTTTCTTTAACAATGCATCTGCCTCAACACAAGCTGATCTCATGTTGCAAATGAATGATCTAATATTTTCCTTTATTTTGAACTGATATTTCTTTTTACCTGACACAAAGTGTAGGTCATCCATGTTGATCATCTGCCTAATATATTCCAGATAAAAAATTCTCATAGGAAAATACTTGGGTAGCTTATATGGTGCAATCTCATAACCATATTCCCTTATCTCTGTATATTTCTGGTATAAATACTAGTCACCAGTTTTAGTCTTCTCACTTAAGTGTAAAATCCTCTTTATTTCATCTCCAATCCTTGGCTCTGTCTGACTATTGAGAAGCTTTTCCACTGGATGTATGAATGTATCTATAAAATATGAAAATGAAGAGCTTTTGGAAGTGGTCCTGACTATTTCGATCCAATGAATCACTAATTGATTCACTCCTTGTTCATCCTGTTTGTTGAGATTGATAGGAAAAAGATCTCCTCGCTGAAAAAGAAACATGTGAACAATTATAGAGTTGTAGTTGAACACTTCCTATACAGTGGGATTCATGAATTGTTAATGTATATTATCAGCTCGGAATTGGCTGTAATTATACATGAATGCTGGTTGCTGATCTTTGTTGAATATGGGAAGGAATCCAAGGATGGGTTCATCAACAGACTGGTGACCTGGATATCCTAACAAGTAGGAAAGCAGAGAATTACAATGTTTGGAAGCTTCAATAAACATGGAATATGGGGAGGGTGGATTCCTTTTTGGTAATTATGCATCCTCAGGTAAAAAGATTTCAAAGATTTGGGCTCTCTGTGGAAAGGTTAGCTTATGGTACAGATCCATAAGTGTTGCTGGTGAAAAATGGCTAAGAGAGTCTAATTGAGGAATTAGGAGCATCTAGTTTATGGTTTCTGCAGATATGGTGATCAGAATGTCTCCATTTTGAGCCACCATTTCTCTTTTTACAGGGTCATACTTGGCTTGGCACCAGATAATCAGGTCAGGGAAATCATGAGTTTTTGGGAAGCTGAAGAAAGGCAATAATGATTCCCAGAATCTGATTGGGTCTTGTTGGTCAAGGTATTTTTGTTTGAGCCATAGGTGCAGTTTGTGGAAATCGAACTCACACTTAGAATCTGCAATCTTGAAAAGGGAATCAACAAGGGAAGCATGGTCGATATCGAGCGGGGCGGTGGTAGCAGTACTTTCTTTTGTATTGTTCTGTTTAGCTTTCCCTTTTAGGGCCATGTTGACAAATAGAAGAATGAGGTGATCGGCTGAATGGATTGATCAAATAGAAAGAAGTTTTGTGTAGGAAATTGTTTCACCCACAAATAATAGTAAAAAGTCAGACGAAAGTGACAAAGAGATGGGTTTAGGTTTATTTATAATATGTAGGGTTGGGCTAATGGTTTATTTTATGATCGTAGTGGCTTTAATGTTTAGGAGAGGAGCTGCAACAGACGAATAGAAACGAGTATGACAACAGGGAAATGGGCATGTGAGGTGGAAATAAAATGGATAACTTGGCAACGAGCATGTGAGGTGGCGGCATTGGATTAGTCAAGGGATAATGGTCAAGGTGTGGGATGGAGAACCGTTGGTGGGAGAAAACCATGGCATATTTCAGAGGGGGTGGCAAATGGTTTTCAATTTCGAGTGGGGCAGGGGGGGGGTGCGAAGCTATAAGATGGTGACACGTATGGTTGCGGCATCTGCCTTTAAAACCACTTTGTGGACCCACCCCCCCCAACCTACATTAATGAGAAATTGTCGAGGGGGGTGTGAAGTCTCTCCCCACCATTGATCTGGGCAGGGAGTAAATGCACCGTCTGATGATGTGCGCCGTTTATTTTGAGCTGAAAAAATGTTTTTTCGACTAGCGACTTTGGTCTAAATAACATATATGTGCTATATAACATAAGTTTAATGTCAAAAGATTATAACAAAGATTAATACCTTTTTAGGGGGAGTTAATCATTAATTAATAAAATTTAACATTTCCATTGTGGCATGTTTAAACAAGTAGCCTTTTAATTTATTATATTTGAAACCTAAGCCTTTATTTTATTTTTGCTTCCCTAACATTTTTGTATTGTTTTGCCTCCATTCTTTAGGGAAACTATCTCCTAACATTTTATTTGATATGGATATACATAAGATGTACAACTGTCCTAACATTTTTATGATTTTTCTTTCTTTTTCATCCATATTCTGTCTTAACATTTTGAATTTATTTTTGACAAATATACTAACTTATCAAAACCAAATAATGTTACAACACCAACAAAATTATTTTGGAAGGAAGAAAAGCATGTTTTACGGTACCTCAGAGGCACCACCTAGTTCGGACTATGGTACATACGAACATAGGGAGTGAAGCTATGTGGCTTCAATGATGCGGATTGGGTGTGGATTCCATCAGACCGAAAGAGTACATCAGGTGGAATTTTTAATATTGGGTCCGAAGCTGTTTCTTGGTACAACAGGAAGGAAAGATCTGTGGCACTCAGCTTGGCAAAAGCAAAATACATGGCTGCAAGTCAAGCAGCATGTGAGGTGATATGGATGAGAAAAATAATTTTTGGATTGTTTGGTTAGTGTTGACAGTGTTGGAAATCCATCAACCAAGGTGTCTCCCCGATGTGAAGTCCCAATTATACCTCACACCATTTGAAGTAGGATCCCCATCCAGAATATCGGCCCAGTTGCCATGTATTCTTATAGATATGCCTTGGCTATAATTTTCAACAAGAGAGAGTGGTGCACATGCAACTTCTAAAAGCAAGGGGGATGTGCTTAGTGAGAGTTCGATCATATATGTGTCAAATTTATTTCATTGCGGAGGGGAGGAGAAGTGATCCTCTAAGAGAGAGGTAGTAGTACCACCCTAGTAGAGACACACATGAACAAGAAGGGTCCATGCAACATCAAGCAGAATAGTTCACAGAGATGCGATGGTCATTGAAACCAATATGATGAGGAATATCTGTCTAAGGAATATTCCATGAGGATGCGAAAATGATAATAACAATTATAACACATTCTCAATATGATAAGTACCAAAATAACTGAAATAGTTCAACTAGTTTAGCACATATGAAAGCAAACATGGATTACAAACATTCAAAAAATAGTCTCACAAATATACATAATCCATGCATGAAGAACTTGATAGCCAATAGGGCTTCTGTTATCAAGTAAAAATTCCAAGACGCATATATACAATGAACATCACTAGCTCCAATAGTGGAAAGTTGGATCCACTCCTTGCTCCTCAAAAGAACTGAGCTATCTCTCTGGTGTATTGTAGGAGGAGCTAAGGTGAAAAGTCCTTTGCTCATACAATGAGGGTGTATATATAACCAAGGGGTGATGCTTCACCCTCCTTGTGACTCTTTGACTACCCTTATGAATGTTTGACTTCGTATGACCTTTAAACCTACATGACTCTATTCCACGTGTTGTAGAAATTTTGAATAATATGACACTTATTCACAAAGATTATCCTGATTATACACTATTGCAAAATACATACATAATACATAACCTCCTCTACGTTGATCATTAATTTTGCGGAATTAAAAACAATGAAACATCAATCGCATGTGCACATTAACACAGTATGTAACCCGGGGAAAGCATACAGCTGAAAAACCCACACTATCTGTATATTATAATGATTGAGAACATGTAACAATACATAGTACAATACTCCTCACAAGTACTCAGTCCTATCTCCACCTGTTACACACAAAACTAGCTCAGATCTGAATCAATCACAAGTTCAAATCTCCTCCACTGCTTTGCCTGCCTCCACTGCGCAATCCTGCATGAGAATAGATGAGTATGGCTTATCCAAACTCGTATTTCCCTTGACTGAACCACGCGATCCTCATTGGCATTACTCAATCCATTGATTGTGCAAATCTCATGCACAACTATAGTCACAACTGACAGCTGTCTTGCCCTTTCACTCACCTCTAACACCTGTCTCCACTGAACTGTCCATGCACTGAGTTAACTGATGTATTCTTTAGTTGCTTTATGATTTAATAGTTAGTGAATTAATTAACAATTAATTCACATCACTCATCACTAGTGTATTCTGCAGTTAGACTAAATACAACTAGTTCAACCAAGTCAAACTGAACACAACTCCATCAACTCCTCAATCAACTCCACCAAAGTCAATCACTTGAGTTCTAACTGAAGTCCACCATGCAATAGCTCAACTGACTCATAAGAAAAGTGTATTTCCTTCTGACAGCTGCATGTGCCACATCTGTAGCTCAAATTGAAGTGCTCCAAGAGGATAAGATAATGTTTATAGTCCAAATATTATTAAGAGCTAATAATATTCGACTGTTCTATTTTTAGCATGACAGTCTAAAAATAGACTCCGCCCATATGTCTAAAAATAGAAGTCCATCTATTTTTACCAACATGACCAATCATCCACAAATAGCATCCTACAACTCATAGACCATGATCCATATGTCTAAAAATAGACATATTCTAAAAATAGACTCTGCGCCAAAAATAGCCTGCGGGCCCACTTAGTGAAGGTGACTTCTTTCCACTAAGATCCATCATCTTGTTGCATTCTCAACACTCCCTCTCAACAAGATATGGATTATCATCAACCCCTATCCTACCTCAGTGGTATTCGAATTTGCTCCTGGTGAGCGCCTTCATCAAGATATCACCATCCTTATCCTCCGTTGGAATGTATGAAAGTAACATGATTATCCGCTGCACACAATCTCTGATATGATGGTACCTGATGTGAATGTGCTTGGATATATCATGAAATACTGGATTAGCCGAGAGTTTAATCCAACTCTGGTTATGACAATAAATCACTGTAGGCTCCTAGCATGAACCCAACAACCCGACCAAGATCTTCCTCATCCGTATAGCCTCGCATGCAGCCAAACTTGTTGCCATATACTCGGCCTCTGCTGAATTGAGTGCCACGGATCTCTGCTTCCTGCTGTACCAAGAAACTGCTGTCGACCCTGTTAGTGTCAGTCTTGAAAGCCCTCCATCAGTGATCCAAGCTCTTTGCATTTGCATTAGTAGGTGTCTCATCAGTGTCAAAGTTTGCATCCCGTTAGGCATGCCATAACCCTGATGGAGGAGCTGGTCTATTTATACCCCTCTTGGCTTTGCTGGATCAGGTCATATCAGTCATTGAGATTTTCAAGCTTGTCTTGTTTTGTCTTAAGGTCAAAGGTCCTAGGTCTAGGGTTTTGGTCATTTGTCTCAGCAAGGTCATGTCTTTGAAAGTCCTTGAGTGCCCAGCAAGCCAGAGGGAGGATTGTAAACATGTTTCTTTGATATTTTCATCATGTACAGTTCATTTTTAACCTTGGATTTAAAAACTCTGTTTTTAAAGCCAAGGTCATGTTAAATTTTTGTAAAAAGAATAAATTTCCAAAAAGTCTTCAAAAAGGTGGCAATAACCCTGGTCCCCTTGCCACAGTCCCTCAGATGATCTACCTGCAAAAAGAATCAAGTCAAAGCACTCAAAAAGTCAAATTCAGAATAAAGGAAACCAAAAAATCAGTGTTTTAAAAAGTGTCAAAAATAAACTTTATAAAGTGGGTTTATGGATGAAATTTTTTCAAATGAAGTTTATAAAGGTTCAACTTCCCACCTTTTACTCTTATTGTGCATCTCAACGATTGAAAGAGTGGTTTGAGAGAGTGATTGGCGAAAGGAGCAAAATCGCAGTGATTTCGGGTAGCAGAGTGGTGCGCGACCCATTGAAGGAAGTGCGCGACCTGTTGGGCGGTGCGCGACCCGTCCAGGACCCCTTCGCAGTGCAAAATTACTACGGGTGCGACCCGTTGGGAGGTGCGCGACCCGTTGGGAGGCCTGCGCGACCCGTTGAGCTGTTTGCCTCCAAACTTCAACAGAATTCCTCAATTCCCCTTCAACTCATCTCAATTGGTCGAGGTAGGCTCTTTACGCATGGTTTTTGAGATTGGTGATGGATGTAAGTCTTCATGCTATGATTTTAACCTCAAAACTTGCAAATGAATGGATTTATATGGTTGCAATGTTCATGACCAAATTGTGCTAGGGTTTATGGTGTTTCAAGCTGTTTTTCCCTTTGATTGGTTTCCTTCCCTTCCCTTTTGCCCACACTCATATGTACATTTCTTTTCCCATGATTATTTTATAAATGAAATACAAATCCCATTCCCATCCCTAAATCACTAAAACTGAGAACCCTACCCCTCTCCCAAAGCATCAAAAACAAAACAAAGTGAAAACCCTAATTCCCCTCTACCATATGCATATGCAAGATAACAAGAACTGTTGGTAAAATGTCAATATGTGTGGTGTATGGTTTCCCTTTTGTTTTCCCTATTAAACATGTATGCATATGTTCCCATGTTCACTTGTATGCATGTTTTTCCCATATGTAATACTCTTTGCAAATGATTTCCCTATTACAAATATGTGTTCCTATATGAATATGATTTGTAAAATTTCCCTTAAAAACTCCCTGTTATTTTTATATATTCCCATTCCTGGTTAAAAAGTTCCCTCCCCTAACATTTCCCTCATGTTTGGTTCCCCTTGAAACATCATAGATTTCAGCACTTTTTGCAGGTAGAGACAGCAATTTAGTTTGTCCACTTTGCTCCAAAACCATGTCAGAAACCGAAAATTATGAGCAAAGTGATGACCATTCATCATCTACAGAGGTTGAGGAACAGAGGAGGCCTCGTAGAGGGGGTAAGGGAGGACATCATAAGCGGGAGGAGCCTACTTCTTTGGCAGAATTACAGGCCTATCCTTTGGCAGTGAATTGCTTCCAGTACATGTCTTGCTATCAATTTTGTGAGAGGATCTCTCAGATTCAACATCATAGAGAGTTGGCCCGCTTGTTTGTCTTACACCTCCATGATGGACATGTCACTCTGGCAAGGGTGAACTTCACATTGACACCTGAGGTGATCTCACAGGCTACAGGGATACCAAATGTGGGTGAGGTGTGGCCTAAGCGCAGGTTGCTTGATTTTGTTCACTTTGAGCCCTATGTCCGGCCATCATTTGTGAGACTTTTGACGGGTGTTTTCCCATTCAGATTTCTCCGAAGCGAGTATGCTCCCCTCATGAGGCTTATTATGCATTATTTTACCTGTGAGGGCAGATTTTCACAGGTGTATTCATATCACATTCGCCTTTTGATGCATTTCACCCGAGTGAGGATGATGAACATCCCGGTCTTCTTGTTTCATAACATTCGGAGGATGGTGCCCATGTTGCAGAGGAAGACCCCGGCCCAGCAGTATAGGAGCCTTTGCCATTATGGTTTGATTCAGCTAGTAGTATTGCATCAGTTGACACAGCAGGGCATCTCATGGGAGGAGTTCATCTCTCGTGAGTTTTTCACAGTGCCACCTCAGCCACATCAGGAGGTTATTCATGAGGAGGGAGGACCATCTCAGCAGCCTAATGCTCCCGTCACCCGACATGTCAGCTCCACTCCTTTGGTCACTTATCAGAAAGGTCCAAGGGCCTTATTTGCAGCAGCTAGGCGAGTACTATCTCCACAACAGGTGGAAGGGGTCTCGCCTTCATCGTTAGCTCAGCGAGTGTTATCTCCACATCAGGTGGAAGGGGCCTCGCTTTCTTCATCAGCACAGGTACTGCAGAGGGGCAAAGAGCCCATGATTCATGAGGATCCGGTGATTGATCTCGAGGCCAGTTCTCCTAGCCAAGAGGCGAAGGAGATCATTCAGCATCTTAGGGCTGAAAATGATGTTTTATAGAGGAGACTTGAGGGTGCCCAATGGACCATCACCTACCTGGAGCAGTGGAACACATAGCTAGAGGAGGAGAAGGCACTTGATGAGCTATGGAGGATTCGTAGCGACCGAGTCTTGAACCGTAGGAGGCCCGGTGATCCATTACCTGCTGACCGAGAGTCATTACTCATTCAGGAGAATGCCCACTTGGAGAGGCTGTTGGCTAAGGCCAACCAAGAGAAAAAGCTGCTGAGAAACATGAAGAATCACTATTGGGCAAGGATGCATGTTTGCAAGGCCAAAATGAAAATGTTCCAAAGGAGGTTGTCCGAGGCTCTTAGGCGGAGGAAGAAGACCAATCCACTCCGTATCTTGGCTGAGGCATCCCTCAAAGATCATGGCACTCAATAGCATCAGCTACAACACAAATCCCAAATTTTTTTGAGAATTTTGGGTAATTTTGGTATTTTTGGGAAATTTACAGGTTTTGGCTTCTCAACGGGTCTCACCCCCGGTGAGACCCTTTGTCATCGTAGCTCCGTTTTGCAAAAACTCAACATTTCTAGATTTTTCATGCAAAGATACACATTCCTATGGATGGACTTGAGTTTTTATGGAGTTTTGGGCCTCCAAAAGGTCAAAATACAGGCAAAATTTGACTTTCTGCCCCTTTTTTGAGTTGGAGAAGCAGTCTTGGGAGAATTGACTTTTGACTAGGCAAATGATCTCCAAATCCAAAAATTCCAGTTGGGTTGGAAAGTAGACTTAGAGACCTTTCCAACGAGCTATCCTGCACCTCATTCTGACACCGGGAAGGCCTCCGAAAAGAGCTCCAAAGTGCGCGACCCGTTGAGGAAATGTGCGCGACCCGTTGAGGAAATTGTGCCAGATTTGACCAGTTCAGCCCAGAAAACGCAGTTTGGCTCCAGTTTGACTTTTTGAGGTGGATGGTGGTCCTCTTGGATGTAATTGTGAAACTTTTTGGATACTTTTACTCTTGTTTAACTCTTCTAGAAGTTTCTTTCATGTAAAGGGTAAAAATTGAATGTATGAACTGGTTTCCAAGTTTATAGAGGCAAGTTGTTTTGACTGCCTATTTTCTAGTGCTTAGTTTAGAAGTGGTTCAAACAGCTCCTAGGATAGTGAGATCGACCCATGGAGGCAGGGAAAGAGGTTAGATCATCTATATTATGTACTTTCTTGCTCATTTTCATGGTTGGAATCTTGAGGGAGAAGCTATCATTGTATATTTTCACTGTATCTCTGCAATTTTTGGCTAAGGAAGACCAGGGTTTTGCAGTCATCTTTGGGATTCTTGTGGACTCATGTGTTGATGGTGTGTTTCTCCATGTTATTGTAAGCTTTGTTATGTGATTCATTTCCTTTCTATACTTCTGCATATTAAACAAATGAAGTGTTAAAGTAAGAATTCATGCTTGCCATGCTCTGCTTTTAAGTTTGTTTAATTTTGATGTTTTCTACTGTCTAAAGAGAATTCAAATTCATTGTTTTCTCTCTTTAGCCTTCTTATCTTTCATTCCTAACCATCCACTTCAGTCAAAGACATCAGCACTGTCTCCTACCTCGCCCCAAGGAACCCTCTGCAAAAACTGTGTCCAATCCCCGCACCCAAAATTGCCCTCTCCTCAATTTGCCACCAAAAACCCCAAAAACCCCAAATCAACCTTCAAATCAGTTTACTAGCCTAATATCAGTGTTACCTTGTTGGTCATCTCATCCTATTGAAAATCTACCGAGATTGACCGGAGAGAGCCTTCTCCTGCCCCGTAGGGCTAGCTACGAGGCTGAATGGTTTGATGTAGCTTTGAGGTTTGCCTTTTCAGCCTGAGGTGAAATTTCAAGTGCTAATAGACCCGATACTGAAGACCTCTCCAGATGTGCTCTTTCTGTTTGTTGGGCTCCCTGCCCAATCTGCATCCGTGAAGCCACATAGCTTCACCTCATCCTCCTGTCTGTACCACAATCCATATCCTGATGTGCCTCTGAGATAACGCAATACATGCTTACCTGCCTTCCAGAAGAGCTTGGTTGGCTTAACCATAGCTTGTGAAAGCTGGTTAACAGCATAGCATATATCGGGTCGTGTATTGACCAGATACATAAGCGACCCCACCAACTGTCGATAAACAGTGGCATCCACTACCTCTGCTGAAGTAGCATCCTCCTTCCTCCAACCTCTAGGAAGAGGAGTATCAACAGGCTTGCAACCATGCATGTTGAACTTCTCCAGTATCTCCCGAGCATACTTACCCTAAGAAACAAATAGTCCATCACTGCGCTGCCAAATTTCCAATCCCAGGAAATAATGAAGGAGGCCCAAGTCCTTCATCTCAAACTCCTTAGCAAGATCATCCTTGCATGAAAGTATCAACATCTCATCACCTCTTAGAATCAAATCATCTACATAAAGTACAATGATAAGCAACTTACCCTCCACCACAATCTGGTATAGGTTAGGATCCGCCTCACTCTTGGAGAATCCAAGTCCGGTGAAATCACTGTCTATCTGTGTGTACCAAGCATGTGGTGCTTGTTTCAAACCATACAACGCTCTCTTGAGCCTGCACACATGCGACTCACTGTTGAAGATTTCAAAACCTTCGGGCTGGTCTATGTACACCTCCTCCTCAATGACTCCATTGAGGAATGCAGTCTTCACATCCATATGATAAATGTGCCACCCCATTTGCGCTGAGAGAGTAATAATTGTCCGTATGGAAGAATACCTTGCGACATGTGCAAAGGTCTCCTCATAATCGATCCCCTCAATCTGTGAGAAGCCTCAGGCAACAAATCTTACCTTTTACTTCTCCACACTCTCGTTAGCTGCCTGCTTCACTTTGTAGATCCATCTCGAACCCACCATTGATTTCCCTTCCGGTCTTGGGACAATATCCCATGCACTGTTTCTGACAATCGAATCATACTCTTCCACCATGGCATCTACCCATGCGGGATCCTCCATAGCTTCCTCGAAAGAGGATGGCTCAGTCACAACACATTTTCTCACAAGAGCCATGTATCCAGTGTACCGATCAGGTGACTGTCTCTGTCTGCATTGAGCTGTAGTTTGTCCTACAACCTTCTCTGCATCTTGAGTCAGTCGCTCAGCTTCTGTCATGCACTTTCGCCCTCTGATGGTTGGTGCTGCATGAGTGGTCTCTTCCACTCCATGAACTTCGTCCTGTGGCTGATCCACGTCCTGAAGCTCATCCTTAGGAACTAATAGCTCCTCATTTGCATGCAAGTGTGGCTCCCTCTCAAGCGAACACTTCATGGCTTTCTCCTCCTGAAATTTGATATCCCGTCGCACAACAGTCTTGCGATTGTCTGGAAAATACACATGATAGTTATGGGGCATATCAGTGTACCCCACAAATATCCCAACCTCTGCGGTCGGCTCCAGCTTCTTCCTGGCATCCTTCATCACATGCATGTAAACGTCAGAACCAAAAATCCTCAAATGAGAAATATCAGGCCTCTTACCAGAATAAGCCTCCTCGGGTGTACTCATGCCAAGTATCCTGTGAGGACAACGGTTCTGCACATATACTGTTGTATTGCATGCTTCTGCCCACAAGTGAAGGGGTAGCCCTTGATCATGCAACATCGCCCGTGCAGCACCCACGATCGTTCTGTTCTTCCGCTCAACAACCCCTTTCTGCTGTGGGTTATGGGGAGCTATGAGCTCTCTTCGAATACCTTCTGTGCTGCAGAAGTCCTTGAACTCGCCAGAGATGTATTCACCACCATTGTCGCTCCTAAAAGCCTTCACCTTCTTCCCCAACTCCTTCTCGACCAGTGCTTTGAACTCACAGAACTTTGAGTATGTCTTTCTCTTCTTCTGCATGAAGAAGATCCAACACTTTCGAGAGAAATATTCAACAAAGATCACATAGTACCTGTGCTTTGCTGTTGAAGCTACTGAGAAAGGTCCACACACGTCTGTGTGAGTTCTCTTAAGGATTGTCGTGGCGCGACTATCCTTCTCGTGAAAGGTGGCTTTCACAAATTTTCCCAAAGTACACCCCTTGCACTGATCTAACTGTGCAAGAGTGCCTTTAGGAAACCCAGTAGTAATCTGTTGCAGTATCTTCAAGGCTCCATGGTGAAGGTGGCCCAACCTCCTATGCCACAGCTCGCCATCATCCCGGCTCACCAATCCTTCTGCCTTGCATGCCATTGCTGCGCAGCCATCTACATGCAACTGATAAAGGTTCTTGACTCGAACTCCTATCTTCTGGGTTTCTCCAATTGTCTTACTGCATAGGAAAGCCTTTCCCTCACTGAAAACAACATCATATCCCTTGTCTTCTAACATCACCACAGAGATAAGATTCTTCTTCAATCCTGGAACATGCATCACTTCCTTCAATACGAAGGGTTTACCAGACTCCCTCTCAAAGGAAATGGTACCGATACCGGTCGCACTGTATCTACCATCATTGCCCATCTCGATGTGCACTCCAAGATCTTTCTCCTCCAGATAAGAAAACAAATCTTGATCTCCTGTCATGTGAAAAGATGCACCACTATCCAAGAACCATACCGATCCCATCACACTTGATACCAAGCATACGATCAACGAAAAATCAAGCTCAAACTACGAGGCTAAGGCCTCTCCTGCTGCAGATCTAGTAGCTTGCTTATTCTTCTTCTTCTGTGGACAATTTGTGGCATAATGTCCGTGCTGGTGACAGTGAAAGCACTTCACCTTGGACATGTCTTGCTTCTTGCCTTTCCCACCGGAATGAGAAGCTTTCTTATTCTTCCCCTTCTTTTCTTTGGCAGCCAAAGCGCAATTTTCTTCATCAGGTGCCTTTGATGAAGATCCGTCCCTCGTATTCCACCTGATCTCCTCCTGCACAAGATCTGACCAAAGTCTCTCCCATCCTGGCAATTTCTCCCGACCATTGACAGAGTCCTGATAGGAATGCCAACTCTTTGAAAGACCAAGAAGAGCCAAGCTCACCAAGTCCTCATCATCAACAGTCACCCTCACACTTCCCAGCTCATCCCTACACTGAGTGAACTTCGTGAGATACTTGGGCATACTGTCTCCTTTCTCACACTTAATGTTTCTGAGTTTATCCTTGAGCGCCAACTTCCTCTGGTCGCTCTTGCTTTGGAATAGATCTGTCAACGCTTTCCACATCAATTATGGAGAAGCCTTTCCATGCAGGCTGGACACAATATGATCCTTCACGCCCTCCAACAGAATCCTTCGACACTTTGCTGTCTTCTTTTGCCAAGCCTCAACTTGAGCAGTATCAGTAGGCTTTGGGACCTCAGCCTCTATGAACTCCTTCAGCCCATTATCATCTAACACCGCCTCCATCCTGTCTTTCCATGCAATATAATTCGAGCTGCCCTCAAGAGCATACTCCAATCGCAATCCGTTGAAGGACGTTTCAACTTTGACACCAAGAAAACACTACTGCAAATTCGAATTCCACCAGCTCAAAACTCAACTGCTTCTGATCTAAAATTCGTGAGAACAAAGTATTTCTCGTACAGAGATTGATTGTATGGGCTTTTACCGGATATCTCACCTTCCAAAGGAAGGATGAATCCAGAGGCTACTTGGCCCGATTATAGACTGCCTGAAGAAATAAAATGTAAACAATTTCTGAATAATAGATCTGATGATCAACTCTGCTTTGATACCATGTAGAAATTTTGAATAATATGAAACTTATTCACAGAGATTATCCTGATTATACACTATTTCGGAATACATGCATAATACATAACCTCCTCTACGTTGATCATCAATTTTGCAGAATTAAAAACAATGAAACATCAATCACATGCGCACATTAACACAATATGTAACCTGGGGAAAGCATATAGCTGAAAATCCCACACTATCTATATATTATAATGATTTAGAACATGTAACAATACATAGTACAATAATCCTCACAAGTACTCAGTACTATCTCCACATGTTACACACAAAACTAGCTCAGATCTGAATCAATCACAAGTTCAAATCTCCTCCATTGCTTTGCCTGCCTCCACTGCACAATGCTGCATGAGAATAGATGAGTATGGCTGATCCAAACTCATATTTCCCTTGGCTGAACCATGCAATCCTCATTGGCATTACTCAATCCATTGATTGTGCAAATCTCATGCACAACTATAGTCACAACTGACAGCTGTCTTGCCCTTTCACTCACCTCTAACACCTGTCTCCACTGAACTGTCCATGAACTGAGTTAACTAATGTATTCTTTAGTTTCTTTATGAGTTAATAATTAGTGAATTAATTAACAATTAATTCACATCAGTCATCACTAGTGTATTCTACAGTTAGACTAAATACAACTAGTTCAACCAAGTCAAACTGAACACAACTCCATCAACTCCTCAATCAACTCCACCAAACTCAATCACTTGAGTTCTAACTGAAGTCCACCATGCAATAGCTCAACTGACTCATAAGAAAAGTGTATTTCCTTCTAACAGCTGCATGTGCCACATCTGTAGCTCAAATTGAAGTGCTCCAAGAGGATAAGATAATGTTTATAGTCCAAATATTATTAAGATCTAATAATATTCGACTGTTCTGTTTTTATCCTGGCAGTCTAAAAATAGACTCCGCCCATATGTCTAAAAATAGAAGTCCATCTATTTTTACCAACATGACCAATCATCCACAAATAGAATCCTGCAACTCATAGACCATGATCCATATGTCTAAAAATAGACTCTGTGCCAAAAATAGCCTGCGGGCCTACTTAGTGAAGGCGACTTCTTTCCACTAAGCTCCATCATCTTGTTGCATTCTCAACATGTGTGTCCCTTGGAATTCCAGTTTACAATACATTTTGAATATACATGATCCACAATGATGATGTGTCCTATGAAACTCATGACATTACATGACATGACACTATTGACATGGATTTCTTGATGACGTGGGAGTGTCACACTACTGCTGCTGAAGTGTCTTTGATATCTGCTTGATAATGCTTTTGTCTTCCACCTCCTCATGGCTTGGTGATAAGGAGTCTTCAATGATCTCAAGTCATGGGTTGTGGTCGCAAATTGGTGTCCCTTTTCTTTGCCTCTGTTGATCAGCGTGCATGTCCAACTGCAAAGATGTATTCAACACACTTTCCTTCTACATATCCTTCTTCATCATCATGTCATGGTGTGAGAGAGTACCTACATCTACAATTTACTCATGGCATGAAATCAGTTTGAAAACCCCCTAGTCTAAGATAGTGCATTTGGATTCATTAACTGAGCCGAGACCAAGTGACAGGTGGGAAGAGAGGGCTTAGTGGCCATGCAATTACACAGTTATAGTAGCCAGAGGTGAGGTTTGATCACTCAGACTGCATAGTACGTAGTTTAGGCCTGACTAAAGGAAAAAACTATGCAATCCTGGGTGATAGTGAGGCAGGTTGAGGGGATGGACATTGGGAGGACATACTACATAGTTTCAGGAGGAAAAGGAGACTAAGATACTATGAAATTGCGTATTTCAGAGGTTCAAGGGATGAGCTTAAGGCTTATGATTGTGTAGTGCGCAATGAAGGACAAGCTAGGAGGAATTCTTGCGCAATTCTGGAGGTCAAGGTCAGAGCTTGAGCACAGAAACTGTGCGGTGCAACAGTGCTTGGGAGGAAGGAACAGCAAATTTTTTAGTTTAAAGGGGAAATGCATTAACTAGAGGACTGGAACCATGTACTGCGCAATTCAGGGAGGCTGGGTGAATCCAAGTTGCTTAGTCAGGAAGCCTTCTCAGAAATTACTAAGTGTAAGACTGATTAGACTAATGTGAACAGTGATAAGACTTCAACTGTGATATCACACTTTGAATAATTGATGGCGCAACAATATAGATTACCCATGACACATGAACAACACATTTCCCTCTGTGTGACCACTCTATGACCAATTACGGCAAGTGCGACACTTAAGGCACACTTTGCATTGACTGTGACGACACTTGTGCAACAGTGCTCAAAACGTTTTGAATGAGTGCGACTAGTGTTTACATGGTTAGGAAAACTTATATACACAAAGGTAGACCCTTGAAACCATCCGAATAGGCTTTTACATGATGTGTGATAGCTAGTATTTGAAAAGACGACACTTTTCCTATGTTGCAAACGTGACCAAAATACTTAAAGAAAATACATGAAATGAGTTTCAATATTCTTACATGACATTGAAAACATAATGATATGGAAATGATAAGTTTTCCTTATTACTTCAACTTCATGAGAGATGTGCTTTATTTTTCATATCTATTCTCCAAAAGGTTGTAAATCAAATGGAGTCTTCATGCAGTCCTGATCATATTCCAGTGTTCCTTCATCTTCTTGCCTGATGATCATCCTTTGTCCTCAGCTCCTTAGGTGTCATATAACATGTATTCCTTCTCCATCTTCTTCTTTATCATCTTTCCATAACATTGTAGATTTCCTGTGTCTACAATCAACTTATGACAAGATGACATCAGTCCAATAAACCCCTATCTAAAATGTTGCATGATGATCTGTTGACTCAGCCAGAACCAGTAGTGGGCCAAGGGAAAGACCCAATGGATAGGAAATTTTGTAGTTCAGGCAGTTAGGGGCAGAGCTAAGGCTCTGAGACAACATAGTGTGCAGTTCAGGCTGGGCCGAGGAAGAATATTACACAATTTGAGAACTCAGTGAGCTAGGCTGAGGGGTTGGGCACTGGTTCAGCTGGCTGCGCAATTATGGAAGACAGAGGGGACAGGGTGATTTCATAGTTCTAGGAGTCAGGACTTGGGCTTGAGCACTAAGGTTTCAGAATGTGCAATTCCAGGAGACAAGATTGCTACTTAAGGGCTAAGACTACACAATGTGCAGTTCGGGAGGGTTGGATGAGGCCAGGTTGCTAGGAACTTTCAAAAATTTGGCTAAGTGCAGGATCAGTGAAAATGGTGTGAAGAGTGACATAAATTGACTATGATCACACACCTAGACACTTCGAAACACAACATATATCATCCCAAACATATGAACACATACTTCCCTTAGTGTGACAAACTTTGTGGCAACTTATGACAAGTGCAACACTGAAGATAGAGTTTATGATAATGACGACACTTGTGCGAAAGTGCGTGAATATTTGGAAATGAGTGCAAAACATGCCTAAATGATAAGAACAACTCATTATCACAAAGATTTCCCCTTGAAAAAAACCAAAACTCCACTTTGCATGATAAGAAATAATTCCCATGCCAGAAGAGAACATTTGCTATATGAAGCTAAAAAATGTGAACGATACTTGCGATACACAAACGACAGTGAAAAAAACACATGCCATAGAAAATATAACATGAAAATTACACTAGTTAGAGTACAAGAAAGCGAAAGCGACAACCGAAAACATGAAAGAGACACTCGTGAAAATAAAGGTGCCCGGGAGTGATAGTTTGTAGAACTCATCGAAATAGAAGTACGAACACAAACTATAATGTGAGAAAATGTCATTTTCACTACACACTAAATTTCGACATGGATTGGACATCACACAGGTACAATCTTTATAGGAGAGTGTTATTTGTGCACTCATGCACTTGTTACAGATTGAGCATGTGTGGGCAAGTGACTTCAACACTTCCAGTCCAAGAGAGGAGCTCAAAAGCATTAGCTAGCCAAGAAGTGACTATGTAATGACCGATCTTAAGATCCACAAAAGGCTCCCAAATTCGTGTGTAAGAAAATTTTTGGAGTGTGTTTGTCGCATCGACAACACTTGGTGACAAACTGGTATAATTCCAGCTTCTTTGCCTTGGTCAATTCTTTCGTGAAAGGTATAGTTCTTAAGGGAGTATTGATTCATCATTGATATTACCTTGGCTTCCCCACTTACCCCGTGCATACACATAGTACCCTTCATGCCTTTACTTGGTTGAACAAAAACATGGGATCAACGATCACACAACATTTCCAATCAGGATAGGGTAATGACGTTTGTGAGAATAAGATTTTAAGAGTATAGTATTTCATGTATGGTGTTTCTCCACTGCCAGTAGGCCAAGACAGTACCCTGACAGAGTTAGTTTAGGAACACAAACATTGCTCCATTTCCAACGAGCCTGGACAGTACCTCGACGGAGTTGCTTGCTTCACCTTTATTTTCAGGAAGCCTTTCTCTTCTTTCACCTTTCTTTATTTATTTGAAAAGGATTGTGAATCGACACTTATTTATTTATGGGTGGAAGAGGGATCCTGAATTATTGAGAGTAGGGGAGGTTGTCCCTTCAGAGAAGCATATATAAAACCTCTGATATTGGTTTTCTCATTTAGATTTCCCCCTTGTGCTTTTCTACTTGATTGGATCAACTTGAAAATGCCGAAACATAAAAACCCAAGTGTATGCATAAGGTTTCTAGAATAGACATGGAGGTCATGGTTTGACACAAGGATTTCTTAATGCAGGGATAATATTTTCCATCGGAGAATCATTTACCAAAAGACGTAACCTAGACAAGGAAGTAGGACAAAGAGTTAGCCAAATGTTGTGGTGTCACAAAGACCTTTTCTATTTTGCCACATTCCCTTATGAGCCAACATAGCATCTTCATGCAAGGTCTTATTAATGAATAAAAGGAAAAGACACGACACAACAAGAAAGAAAAACCAAAGCGCAAGAAAAAGAAGCCAAACCAAAGCATAATGCAAGAGAAAAGTAAAATAAATAAATAAGAGGGACTAAAGAGAATAAACACGGGATGAGTTGAAAGAAAGGAGAAAACTAAGATGCAACTAATCCTACTCCTAACCTAACAACTAATAGGCTGGGGTGACATATAGTGAAATTTCCAATGTAGCCATCCTAATCATTATCGCCTTGCAATCACAAATATACGATCGATTAAAATAGATATAAAGTAGTGTGCAAGAGAAAAGATGAGAGGTTGAATAACTTGCAAACCAAAATGAAGGTCTTTCCTGTGGGAAAAAAGGTGTGTCACAATTGCTACTTTCATCCAATTCACATTCTTACGTTTTGGATAGAAACCATAATCAGACAAACCTTGAAGAATTCTTGTGAATGCACCTTATTCTATGTCATCTTGCTTAACAGACATGAGAAAAGGATGAAACTTGTTTATTGTAATGGATCTTGCTAAGTGAGATTTCTCCAACCATTCAGTGATTGGATCTTAAAATTCACGATGATCCTCTTAAAAACTGTGAAATATTTGAATAAATGGATTTTCAATTAGAGGCACGGGATTATAATGACAATCTTGTGGGGGAAAATAGATCTGCTCATATTCAACAATCATGTCAATATAGTGAGGACCTGAGATAACCATTAGCGAAGGTTGATGTGCCTCAACTGCTCAACAAAAATCCAAATAGTAAGATGTTGAACAATGAAGATCGAAGGATGTAAAACAACTGTCATTGGATGTACTAGTGAGAAAATTATAAAACGAATGAAAGACATCAAAGACACAATAATGATAAGATGAGTTGATTAAAGCATCAGATTCCCAACTTGTAATTAAAAAAGGTAAGTCAATTGGAAAAATTTCAAAAATTCTCTACATAGTAGAATCATATTCCTCAGGTGACGAGTGTAACAAACCATTTACTTGTGACCGGTTACACACTTTACTAGCATCGCAATCATCAAGAGAAGTGAACATGAATGCTAGTATAACAAGCACATGAAACCGGTTATGGTAAAACATGTGAAGAATAATTTGATTAATCAAATAATCAAGTGAAGAAGATAAAACATGTTAAATTTGATCAAAAATCAGATCTTGAAAATTCGAGAGATCATATACAATGCCAAATATATTTAAAGAAAGAATTTACATCGATTGAAACCATGCAGAAAAAAGAGTTTTGTGAACAAAACTAGATCTAACCTAAGTCGAGGGTCTTACCAGAGCTGTGAGATCTTGACATAACCATCAACAAAAGTTGGAGTGCCTCGACTCCCTAGAAATCCCCGAATCTTTCCAAAATTTAAAAATCGAATTCTGAAGATTGAACCAGATCGCGCACTGTGTAAGGATAATTTCTTTCACTTATCTTGATGAGATCACTATTAACCGGGGGAAACCATCTATGTCACCAACTTGATCAGATTTTTCAGCTTCAACAACCAGATTACTCAAGTTAAAAGATTCATATGATCACAAATCTGAAGATGTATGAAACAGTAAAATGTCCTGAGCAATCTAGTTTGGAGAGTTATCTTCATGCAAGAGAAAATATGATGAGGGATGGGAAGCATACTCAATGATTTTATTGTGTTCATTTTCATCATGGATAATCTCATCACCTTGTGTCAATTGGGAAGTTAACTCATCAAAATAAGGACTTGAAGAGCGTGGAGTATCTCTATCGTAGGTAGATGCGTCACAAATGGTAGAGCACAAGGGATTGTGAGATGAAGAGGAAGTTTTGATACAAACATTTTCTTTGGTTGGATTAAATTCTAGATCTAATTTTCTTAGATCAACATGTTTTGGAGGATCTGAAAAATAATATGATGTGCCTGGGCATTCATGATCGCATACATGCATAGAGTCACCATCATCGGAATGATTGTTGCTCAAGGATATAGATTGATCGAAAGAGTTAATTGCATTTGATTCACTACCGAGACTAGTAGATTGACAATCATCCAAGAATGGAAGCGAATCATCTTGAAATGAAGGATCTTGAAAAAAATAGGAAATATTGAGAGCATCTTCACCTTCCTGCTCCTTTGCCTATGTAAAGTGACTGCCTTGTACCTGATCGCAATTTGAACTAGCAACGTGAAAATCAAGAGAGTGTGAAAGACTAGCTAGTGGAGAAAATTGATCGGGTGGATCACAATAAAAAGAGTCATGGCATGTAGATGATAGAGGATCACATAAATATAGATCGGATTGGAGGCTAGAGGTATGAATGATAACAGTATGTTGCGAAGTGGGGAAGTTAGTCTTCCCCTTGGGCTTCATGAGCCATTCTAGGATTTCCTCCATTGAGTCTGAGTCATGAGAAATGGAAGAAGAATGAGAAGATGGATTAGGAATTTGATTTGTGGATTTTTCAACTTTTTTACCATTGCAGAGAGGCACCTTCATCGGAACTGGAAAAGGAGGAGGACAAAGAACAAAAGGAGTAGTAAATTCATCCTCTGAAATTAGACGTGTCTAATGATTCACAAGAGTTGGGGAAGTATGAAAATTAGGGGGTTCAGGTTTGCTGTGTAAAGAGATAAGAACCAAGTGCTCAAACTCTTGTTTCACAAAATCCTGATTCATGTCTTCTTCATAAATTTCACAACAAAGGTGAAGGAATTGATCAGAAAAATCCTCGATTGATTCATTAGGCTTCATTCTTAAGAGATTGATTCTTTTATAGACATCTTGATAATTATAACTATCAAAGGATTGATGAATCTACCTAAGGAAATGATGAAGGAGTGATGGAAGTAGGTGGCAAGGTATGGCGCCATTGATTAGCACGACCTTCAAGGGTGAGGAAGAAAAGAACACAAGAAAACTCTTCATCATTGATTTTGTAAGATTCACAAAATTTAATAAAATCAGAAATGTACTCGGTTATGGATGTTCCATCCTCACCATCAAAATTTAACTGGGACAAGTGATAAAGAGGCTCATAGGGGATTGAAAATTGATAAAGGGAAAAATTAGAAAAACACCCTGGGAGTAAGATTTGAGTTTGAGCCATTTTAGATAAGATGTTCAAACCAAATTCAATGGGCTCAACTTGTCATTCGAACCTCCTTCTAGTGACACTGTTGACGGTGCCGGAAATTTTTCAACCAAGGGGTCTCCCAGATGTGAAGTCCCAATTAGAACTCACACCGTTTGGGGTAGGATCCCCATCCAAAATATCGGCCCGGTTGCCATCTATTCTTATAAATATGCCTTGGCTCTAATTTTTAGCAAGAGAGAGGAGTCCACATGCGCCTTCAAAAAGTAAGGGGGGTGTTCCTGGTGAGTGTTCGGTCATATGTGTGTCAAATTTCTTTCACTGTGGAGGGGAGAAGAGGTGAGCCTATAAGAGATACATAGTAGTACCACCCTAGTAGAGACACACATGAACAAGAAGGGTCAATGTGACATTAAGAAGAATAGTCCATAGAGATGCGATGGTCATTGAAACCAATATGAAGAGGAAGATCTGTCTAATATCCGGCAAAATAGTTCACGAGGATGCGATAATGATAATAGAAATTATAACACATTCTCAATATGATAAGAACCAAAATAACCGAAATAGTTCAACTACTTTATCATAGAGGAAAGAAAACATGAATTATAAACAGTCACAGAATAGTCTTACAAATATCCATAATCCATGCATGAAGAACGTGCTGACCCATAAGGCTTCTGTTATTAAGTAAAAGTTCCAAGACACATGTATACAATGAACATCACTAGCTCCAATAGTGGAGCATTGGAGGCACTCCTTGCTTCTCAAAAGAACTGATTTGTCTCTCTAGTGCCTTATGGGAGGAGCCCGGGTGAAAATTCCTTTGCTCATACAATGAGGGTGTATATATAACCAAGGGGTGATGATTCACCCTCCTTGTGACCCTTTGACTACCATCATGACTGTTTTCCTTCCTATGATCTTTCAAATTACATGACTCTTCATATTCCATGTGTGTCCCTTGGACTTCCACTTTACAATACATTTTGAATATACATGATCCACAATGATGATGTGGCCTATGACAACTCATGACATGACATGACATGACACCACGGACATGGACTGCTTGATGATGTGGAAGTGTAACATCATTGTTGCTGCTATGTCTCTGATATCTGCTTGAGAATGTTTTTGTCTTCCACCTCCTTATGGCTTGGTGATAAGGAGTCTTCAATAATCTCAAGTCTTGGGTTGTCATCGTGAATTGGTGTCCCTTTGATTTGCCTCGATTGATCAACTTGCATGTCCAACTAAAAATATGTATTTCAACATGCTTCCCTTCTACATCTCCTTCTTCATCATCTTGTCATGGTGTGAGAGAGTACCTGCATCTGTAATTCACTCATGGTGAGATGACATCAGTATGAAAACCCCCTAGTCTAAGATAGTGCATTTGAATCCATTTACTGAGCCGAGACTGGGTGATAGGTCAAGAGAGAGGGCTCAGTGATTTTGCAATTGCACAGTTCAAGCAACAATCAGTGAGGCTTGATCACTGAGACTTTGCAATGTGCAGTTCGGGCTAGACTGAGGGAAAAAACTGTGCAGTCTTGGGTGATAGTGAGGCAAGCTGCGGGGATGGACAGTGGGAGGAAACTCTGCGCAGTTTTTGGAGGCAAGGAAGACTAAGCTACTACGTAATTTTGTAGTTTAGAGGCTCAGGGGGTGAGCTTGAGGCTTTTTATTTCATAGTGCACAATGAACGCTCAGTTGGGAGGAATGATTGCACAATTTTGGAGGTCAAGGGAAGAGCTTGAGCACAGAAACTGCATAGTGCAATAGTCCTGGGAGGTACGAACTTCACATTGTGTAGTGTCAAAGGGAAGGTCTCAACTAGAGGATTGGAACTATGCAATGCACATTTCAGGGAGGCCAAGCGAAGCCAGTTTTCTTAGTCGAGAAGCCTTCTCAGAAGTGAATAAGTGTAAGACTGGTTAGATTGATGTGAACAATGATATGACTTCAACTGTGATCGCACAGTTATAACACTTGACGACACAACAAAAAAGATCACACATTACATATGAGCAACACATTTACCTCCGTGTGACCACTCTATGACCAATTACAACAAGTGTGACACTTAAGATACACTTTGCAACGACCATGATGACACTTGTACGACAATGCTCAAAACTTTATGAATGAGTGCGACCGATGTTTACATGGTTAGGAAAACTCATATACACAAAGGTAGACCCTTGAAACCATCATAATAGACTTTTACAAGCTGTGCAACAACCAATATGCAAAAAGAGGACACTTTTCCTGCATTGCAAAAATGACCAAAATACTTAAAGAAAATACATGAAATGAGTTTCAATGTTTGCGACAATACATGACATTGAAGGCATAATGATGTGGAAATGATAATGTGTCCTTATTACTTCAACTTCATGAGAGATGTGCTTTGTTTTCCACATCTATCCTACAAAAGGTTGTAAACCAGATGGAGTCTTCATGCAGTCTTGATCATATTCTAGTATTCCTTCATCTTCTTGCCTAATGATCATCCTTTGTTCTCAACTCCTTAGGTGTCATCTAATGCGTCTTCCTTATCCATCTACTTATTTAACATCTTGCCATAAAATGGTATAGTTCGTGTGTCTGCAATCAACTCATGACAAGACGACATTAGTATGATAAACCCCTATCTAAGATGTTGCATGATGATCTGCTGACTGAGTTGGAACCAATGGTGAGCCATGGGAAAGGCCCAGTGACTGTGCAATTTTGAAATTTAGACTGCCAGGGGCAGAGCTTAGGCTCTAAGGCTGCACAATGCATAGTTTAGGCTAGGATGAGGAAGAAAATTGCGCAGTTGGAGAGCTTAGTGAGTTAGGATGAGGGGTTGGGCACTAATTTAGCCGACTGCGCGGTTCTACAAGAAAAAGGGGACTAGATGATTGCAAATTTCTGGGATTCAAGGATTGGGATTAAGCACTGAGGTTGTGAAATGCGTAGTGCCAAGAGAAAATATTGTTGCTTAAGGATTGAGACTACACAATGTGAAGTTCAGGAGGGCTGGATGAGGGTAGGTTGCTGGGAACTTTCCGAAATTTGGCTAAGTGTGGGATTAGTAAAATTGATGTGAAGAGTGATAGAAATTGACTGTGACCACATGCATAGACACTTGGAAACACAACATAAATAATCCAGAACATATGATCACATACCTCCCTTAGTGCAAAAAAAATTGCGACAACTTATGACATGTGCGACACTGAAGATAGACTTGATGATAATGACGACACTTGTGTGATAATGTGTGAAGGTTTGGAAATGAGTGTGAAACATGCCTAAATGAAAATAAAAATTCATTAGCACAAATATTTCCCCTTGAAATAAATCAAAACTCTATTTTTCATGATAAGCAATAATTCCCATGCCAGAAGATGACATTTGCTATATGAAGCTAAAAAATGTGAACGAAACTTGCGATACACAAACGACGGTGAAAAAAACACATGCTAGAGCAAAGATAACATGAAAAAGACACTAGTTAGAGTACAAGAAAGTGAAAGTGACATCCAAAAAAATGAAAGCGACACTCGCAAAAAGAAAGGTGTGCAAGAGTGATAGTTTGCAAAACTAACTGAAATAGAAGTACAAACATAGCTATAATGTAAGAAAATATCGTTGTCATTGCGCACTAATTGTCGACATGGATTGGAAATCATACATGCATAGTCTTGATAGGAGAGTGCTATGCTTGTCCAAGATTTCGTAAAATAATGTGTTCATGCACTTGTTACAGACTAAGCATGTGTGGGCAAGTGACTTCAACACTTCCAGTCCAAGAAGGGAGCTCAAAAGAATCAACTAACCAAGAAGTGACTATGGAATGACTGATCATAAGATCCATAGAAGGCTACAAAATTTCAGTGTACGCACAATTTTGGAGGGTGTTTGTCGTAGCAAAAATAGTTAGATGATGGATCCAACTGTGATCTACTGTGATAATAAGAGTTGCATCAAGCTCTTTGAGAATCGTGTTTTTCACGATCAATCCAAGAATATAGATATCCAGTATCACCATTTATGGTAGTGCGTGCAGAGATAGATAATGTTGTTGTGGTACATTCTGACAAAGGAACAAGATGCTAACATTTTGAAAAAGGCCTTGTCAAGAGCAAAGTTCAAGTTCCACATGTGCAGGATAAGTGTGGTTGATAATCCTTTTATTGCTGAGAGGGAGTGTTGAAAAATGCAGCGAGAAATTATTAATTTGATTTTGCCTTAATTAAATTGAGAAAATTTGAATTTCAACATCAGCAGACTACTTGGATGCAGTTAATTTATGTTACATGGCTTGTGTCACCTGGTTTACTGAGTAAATTTGAGTTGGAGAGTTAGAGTTTAGTTATGCATGTGTTATTGCTAATGTATAGCAATCAAGTACAATTATCTCAAGTTGTTTCTGGTTAAACTAGTTCCAACTGTTGGAGGAACTAGTGGAGGGCCAGTTGTGATGTGGGACTTCAGTAAAACTCAGTGATCATCCAATTAACTGATCAATCAACCCAAAATAGCAAGTGCATGAAGAGAATTCGAGTACCCTAGTTTTTTTGGAGATTCCAAGGTAGTGTAACATTAGTTGTAGACTAGTATTGAGTGTACTAGTGTTGCATGTAGTCCAATGATCAACCTTGAAGAATTGCACAATCATTTTGGAGAAATTCCTAAATAATAGGGGCCTAATTTCTCAAGGAATTGTGAAAGGAAATAGGGGCTCAAGCAGAGGCCAAAATTGACTAAGTTTTGGTTATTGCTTCTTAGTGAGCAGAGATATATGGTATGCACTTACAGGTTGTGCTTAGTTGAGACAAGAAATTGTAATACATCTCTATTCATCATATTAATGCAAGTAGGCATTGGGGTTTTTAGTAGATTGGTTTCCCTAGGAAAAATACTATTTGCATGTGTGTGATTTATTATTTCATGTCAGAGATTTTTGTTCTAAATTGTGAATTAATGTCCACATTGCAGTAGAGTAGGTTTGTGTCTTGTGATTTTGATTAAAACCTCATAAGAAATTGCAAATGTACACCATAATTTCTACAAAAATTTGGGTTTCTAAATGAATTTATGGTTTTCAAATATGAACACATAAAATTTGAGGTTTTCACCTTATCTTAAAGTTCATATGAGAGTAATAAAAAATCATTATGGTGAGGCTTCTCTGCTATGTTTTTTTAACACTATATCTTGGTATACTTCTTCCCCTAACCTACTTGAATCATAAGTGTGAATTAACTAGATGTAATGATCAAGCATAAAGTAATAACAAACATTTTATTGAAGCCATCATTCTATTTATTTATGACACGGTGATTTAACAACCTTAGATCATGCATGAGGAATGAAAAATTCATTATATGTGACAACCCATTTCTCTACTCCTCCTATAAATATCATTATTAATTATCATTAATGTAATGATGTGAAAACGTAAACATTGTTTGGGCTAGAGAAGTGGACACATATTCGAATTTTGAGGAGGAGGATTTGCTAGTAAACCTAAGCCACTATATTTATTTACCACCTATCTCCTTGATGGATTAATGGCTTTGTTAGTGCAAGCATTGAAGACATGTATGGGAAACTTATTGTACATGATGAAATCCCATACAATCCCTATCCCCAGGGGACATGTTATGGAAGTTAAAAATTAGGGGGGAGACAGGAGGAAAAGGAAGGGAATATGCAAGGGTAGGCATCATTTGACAATGGATAATATGTGAAGGCATATAGTCAGCAGTGGTAGGGGAAATATATAGAGAGCTGGCAGACTCAGAAGTGTACATAACAATGTGATATCAAAGCAAGAGGACTTATTGATTGAAAAGGAAAAAGCCTCCACTTATTCGTAGACAAGGAAGCATGATGAGGAGCATAGTGTAAAGAGACAATTATAGTGTTGAGAAGGTGGAGTCACGGTGGACTCTGGATTCATACATAGTAGGTGGAGACACTATGTACTCTGAAAATTCTTGTGGTGTTTTAACAGGTGGATACCCTGAGTGTGGACTCTAGATTCCCATGGAGTTGAACAACTAGAGACATGGTGTGCTCTGGATTCTCATTGGGAAATAAATAGAGACATTATGGACTTTATACTCCTGTAGTTTGAATTAGGTGGAGACATTGTGGTATTTGGATCCCTATAGTGGTTAATTAGTTAAGAAATTATGTGTTCTATATCCCTGCAAGGTTTTTTAGGTGGAACCCTGTGTGTTTTATTTCCCTATAGTGGTTAATTAGTGGAGACACTTGATCATTTGAATCCATACTGGGTTTTGCAGGTGAAATCCTTATTGGCATTATGATGCATGTCTTGTCCTTGATGGCAACTCATTTATAACAAAATAAGTATATCGTAACTAGATGAATCCACAGGTTAGTTCAAAGGTGACAGCATGATGGAATAGAATACCATAATGATGGGTCAAAGGCTTACAGATCATAATCAATAAGTTTGATACAGGTGAATATTTGAAAATCTATACGCGAGTTCGTCAAGGCCAAGTTGTGTATACACACGAATTTGGTAAAGCAAAGTAGAGTATGGTTTTTGTACCATGGTATTCTAAATACCAGGGGTCCTTAACATGGTATTGACCCATAGTAATGAGTGTGAAAATAAATATTGATCCCGTTAAAGATTATCATTGACACTATTGTAGTTTTGACCTGTGGTATTGGATAAGGACTAAACTATATAAAGAGGTGAAGATCAAAGTGCTAAGTCTGCAAGTGAAAGGGTTTTTGATGAATACTTCAATCTGAAGTATATTTGCATTGTAACGGCCATAATTGTCACATTGATATGAAATAATTATGCACCAATGAATACAATGATGGATTAAGATCATGAGACTTGAAATGAATTTTCATTGTATGATCTACTCATGGATTGGCTAGATCTAAGTACTGACGCATGTTTTTATCTCTGAGTATTATGATCTGGGTATTTTTTAAGTTCTGAAGAGCTATGCAATTTTAGGTCAAAATTTGCAGATCTATACGCTGGTTGGTTTCATGAAAAGCGCGTGTACACCTAGGTTCTCTTCTTCAAAGTAATGTATACAAAGTAAGGTTTTATGTTCATAAATGACTAATCAACCTGATCAATGTTGTTGCTTTCTTCTGTTTGTCAATGATGTCCTCATGATTGATCTGGGTTAAGTGATAATGTCTGAAGTCAAAATGATTGAATGATGAAGTTGAATTTGGTTATTGATTGATTAAATAATACTTGTTGATTGTGATTGAAGATCAGAGATAGTTTTGTGATTGGTTCAGAGTGTTGCAGTAGATCTAAGTATGATTCAATGTTCTTTTCAGAATTGCAATGGTCAATTTTTCAGTTTTCAGTATATTAAGATTTGTACGCGAGTTTCTCTACAGAAAAGTGTGTATGCATGCAGGTTGCCTTAAGTGAAGTAGCATATACATTTTGGCATTTGAATGATCAGGGTTGTAGTTGATTCTGTGTGTTGATGCAATATTCTGAGTTCAGCTTTGTGTATTGGTTTCAATGATCTAACTATTCCAGTTGATTGGTTGATTTAGTTGTGTCAGAAATTGATGATTGGGTTTCAATGATTAGTTGATTCAAATGTGTCAGAAATGAATGATTTGGTTTCAGTGATTTGTTGATTCAGTTGTGTCAGATATTGAAGACTATGTTACTGTGATGAGTTACAGTTTGATTATTGATATTGAGCTTAAGTGTTGATAACGGGTCCAGTGTGAAAATTTATGAAACGTGGTCCATGGATGTTGTTGAGGGTTGGAGCCTCCAATGAGGAAGTTAAAGCTTCCTACTAGTAGTAGCTAGTGATCAGATCAGGGGGTTGGATCTCCCTTCTAGTAGCAGCTGGAGAACGAGTGAAGTTTGTAGCCTTCTGCAGGTTGGTGCCTGTGTATTCGTACAAGTTTACTCCAGTAAAAGAACTAGGGGGTTGGAGCTCCCTTCCAGTAGGAGTTGGAGAACAAACAAAGCTTGTAACCTTCTATAGGTGGGTGCCTATGTACTAGTATGAGTCTGCACAAGTACATGATTGTAAAATGATTTTTTCTTTATATTAAAAAGAAGACGGAGATGACAACAGCAGGTGGTTTTTTCCTGCATTGGGTTTCCACCTTAAATCTTGGTGTTCATGTGTGTTTCTTATGTTTGATGGTTTATTTTGTTCTTACAGCACATGGTTAATATTTATCTAAATGTTTAATAAAGTACCAATGCACTATTTGAAGACCGACATATGATGAAATAAAAGAATCATAAGTTTATTGGATGTATGCTAGTTGTCTTAAGAACAATCGTGTACACACACAGGTTCCTTTCAGTAAAGTCGCGTATAGAAATTTGAATATGAAATGAAAAAGTCACTTTGAGCCCTAGATCCCTAATGTGTTTAGCAGGTGGTGACACTATGTGCTTTGGAATTGTGTGTGAACTTGTATTGGTGTGAATTCCCTTAAGCACTTAACTCCCTAGACTCTGAATCTGACTTGGGGATGGTTAGCTACAAGAAAGATTTTAGTGTAGTTGGCCTATGGTTAGGTGGAGAGTTGAAGTACCTCCATCATTTGCTAGTCATTTAAGTTAATCAAATAAGTATATTCACTTATATACATGTTGCACTATGAATGGTGAACGAGGTTGTTATGTGTTATGACAATGAATGTTTCAATACTATAATTGGAGGAATGTGATGTTCCTAGATATCTATAATGAAACATTGATATGAGTGTTCTCATGGTTTTGAAGGGCTTACAAAGCCCATGTTTCCTGATATGTTCCTAAGCTATAGAGTTATTTGCATGGTCTATATGAATGCTTGATATGTTCAACTAACTATTATAGTGTGGATTCCATTGTTTGATATGCTGTGTATGCCATGGATATCTGTTCGTAAATACTTTTCATCCTCTTTCTTGGGAAAGGAATATGAATGATATAATGTATGATATATCAATAGATCTGGTATTACTATGTGGGATCCATTCTATCATTAAATCTAGTGCCAAAGTATTTGAATTTACAGGGCATTGTTAACTATGGCTTAGCTGATTTTGATTCTTGATGGTAGGCGTGTTAATAAATCCATTTTATGGTATTATTGCCATGTATAACATTATGAGTTTGACATTGGAATGAGGGTTTGATTATAGTGGAAATTGGTGTTCTGAGCAAACTAGGTTTCAAGGAAAGCCTAGGAAAATTTCCTGAAATCCCTTAGAATTTCTAAGTCTGAGCACTATAGAAATTGAGCTTGTATCTGAGACCAAATGAGTCTCTAGTGGGATTTTTCATCCAGGTTGGATGTGCTTTAAGGGCAGAATATTTATCTGGGAGTTTAGGCATTTGGCTAGTTCACACTTGCGTCTTTTCATGAAAGCACCAGATTCAAAATGACCTAGATAACTTTTTGGGGAAGTAAGTGAAGTGTTAAATATAGAGTGGGGCTCGTTTGGAGAATATTGGTACGAGGTTGGATTTCTCTATGAATGGTAGATGTATCCGAGAATATGGGACATCCAGGGGTGAGGACAAGGAATGAATGTGTGAGGTCCTGAGTGTGGGCTAGATATGGATATGATTGTGGATATGTAGTGATCTGAATATATCGAGGGATCTGGTTGTTCGATATGTTTGCCACTATGCACATTTCATGCACTCCCAGATATCCCTTGTGGTTAGATATAAGGGAATTATTTTCATTGAGAAAGGGGTTCAGGTTTTGTGGGACCTGCATGTTAAGAACAAGTGCTAAGTGCCACAAGTGCATGACTATGGTTGCGCAGACAACACATAGGTGTCATGAGAGACATGGTAGGGTCATGTGGGCCACACATGGTTTCTATGTGGCAGTGACTTGCTAATGTGGCAAGGGTCAATTAGTCAAAATTCATACTACTAGAAATCTCTTGATGAGTTGAATGCGATAATGTTGTCTAAAGTTGATCATGCAAACATTGGTGAAGAAGGCTTTTGTAACACTCATCTTCATAGTGAGACCTTAGAGGTTGGGTTAGTTGAAAGTAACACCTCCATCAACCTAGGAAGACCAAGAGGGTGGGAGGGAGTGTTATAGTGTGGTATCAAAGAACCCAAGTTCAACGCTCAGACTAAATTTTCCTAGGAGGGTAAAATTTGAACCTTCGTTACAATGTCGTATCAGAGTGCCTAGGTTCAACACTAGGACTGAATGGGTCTAGGAGGATAAACTTTGAACCTTCATTACAGTGTGGTATCAGAGAGCCCAGGTTCATCTATTGGGCTGAATGGGATTAGAAGGATAAAGTTTGAACCACCTTCACACTGTGACATCAGAGCACCCAGATTCAACAATTAGACTAAATGGGCCTAGGAGAATAAAATTTGAACATCTATTACAATCTGGTACTAGAGCACCTAGGTTCAACACTGATAATGAATGGGCCTAGGAGGATAAAATTTGAACCTTTATTACAACATGGTATCAGAGCACCAGGTTCAACACTTAGACTGAATGGGCCTAGGAGGATAAAAATTTGAATCTCCATTGCAATGTGGTATCAAAGCACCTAGGTTCAACACTCATACTGAATGGGCCTAAGAGGATAAAATTTGAACCTCTATTAGAATATGGTATTCAAAGGATGATTGCTTTCTATGTGCAAATGTTTGCTAGATGTAGCACTTAGATTGACGATTGTGTGTTGTATGCACGTGTTGATATCAAAATTGTGAAATGATAGGAATGCAAGAATATGATATGTTATTGGTTTTCTAATATGAATTCTAACTTGGAATTTGGTGTTTCAGATAACTTTACATCAACATGCTTATTGCATATAATCCAAGTTGATTTGTAAATATGTTTATTGGTGTTTTGATTTGGCTAACAATGGTGTTTGTGTAACAACACATAAGAGGACACCAATGAATAACAAGAGAGTAAAGGGATGAACAAAAAAATGGAACATCATGGTTAGGAAGAGGAGTTAGTTGGAAAGAGGAGAGAGGAAGGCTCCCTTGACTAGATGGAAACTCTCCAAAGTTTAAAAGTTGAGTTGACAAGTTGTAAGGTTGGTAAGAAAATTATTGCCAAAGCTCAAGAAAAGCAAGCAAAAGAAAATGTAGTTATATTTCAGAGCCTGCTAGATTTACAAAGACAAAAGTGCCATGAGGTAGGTTCCAACTACCTAGGAAAGTATAAATACAATCAAAATTAATTAGGAATTTGGAAGCATGAATTGAAGAGTAATGGTGCAAAAGGTATCATATCTAGTTTGTTGGCATTATGATACAAGTGATGTTCTTGATGGCAACTCACTCACAGGTCAATTCATTTTTTGTAAAAGGCAACTCAGAGTACAACAGGTATATTCAGAGGTAACGGGGCAGTGATACAGAAGAACAGGAAGATTGAACTAAGGTCTACTGTTCAAAATAAAGAAGGTAAAGGAAAAGGCTGATGAAAAGAAGTTTAAGAAGTATAGATAGGTCCACTTAGTCAAAACAACGTATACACGTTGGTCCACAGAACAAAAAGAGCGTATACGTATACACACACTCCCACAGGAGGAAAAGAGTGTACATGTTGGAAAACGAAGGTTTTGGTCCGAGGTATTTTGGGTCCAAGGTATTTTGTCCGAGGTATTGACCCTAGGTATTTGGTCCAAGGTATTGACAAAGGGCCTAAAGCTATATAAGGAGGAGAAGATCATAAGGCCAAAGGTGCAAGTGAATGGGTTTATAAGGAATACTTCTATCTGAAGTATATGTTATGTTGCAGGGGCTATGATTATGAGATGATCTGAAATATTTTGTGCACCGTGGACATAAGTTAGATTAGGATCATAAGAACTGAAATGACTTATAATTGCATGATTTCATGTTGATTGGTCTAGATTTTAATACTAACACATGTTTTATTATGTAAATGTTATGATCTGGGTATGATAGAAGTTTGGAATAATTGTGAAGTTTTAAGTTAGTATTTTCAGATCTGTACATTGGTTTGCTTTGATAAAAGCACATATACACACTGGTTCAACACATCGAAGTAGTGTATACATTATGAAATATGATATTTGAAGTTGCAGTTGGTTCTGGTTGTTGATGCAGAGTTCTAGGTTCTACTCTGTGTTCTGGTGACTGTGTTTTGGTGATAGTGTTCTGAATGTTCAGATTGATTGATTGTGATTTGCTTCAGTGATGATGGGTTTTCAGTGATTGGTTGTATTGCAGTAGTGATTGATTTTGAGCTTCAATGTTGCTGATGGGTCCAGTATGAAAATTTGATGAAATATGGCCTTCCAATTATGGTACTGTATTCTAGAAGTATCCAGTCTGAAAATTTATGAAACGTGGTCCCTGGAGGAAGAGAGAAGGTCATAGCCTTCTGTAGGTCGGAACCTACGTACTGGTAAACATATCAGCCAGTACAAGAGCCAGAGGGTTGGATATCCCTTCCAGCAGCAGCGGGAAAATGAGTGAAGGTTGGAGCCTTTTGTAGGCTGGCGCATATGTACTAGTAAATGTATCAGCTAGTACAAGATCTAGGGGGTTGTAGCTCTCTTCTAGTAGAAGATGGAGAATGGGATAAGGTTGTAGCCTTCTACAGGTGGGTTCCTGCATACTGGTATGAGTCTGCACCAGTACAATATTGTAAACAGGTTTTTCTTATATTAAAAGAAGACAACAATAGGTGGTTTTTGTCCCGCATTGGGTTTCCACCTTAAATATTGGTGTTCATGTGTTTCGCTTATGTGTGATGGTTTATTTTGTTATTACTTCACATGGCTACCATTTATATGGTTAATGAAGTACTGATGCACTGATTAAATATCAACATACAATGAATTAACTGAATCATAAGTTTGCTGGATATATGCTGGTTGCTTTAAAGACAATTGCATGTACACACGAGTTACCTTCATTGAAGTAGCGTATATAAATATGAGTATGAAATGAAAAAGCTATTGATTTGATAATACTGATTCACCCCCCTCTTAGTATTATTTCCAACAATTGGTATTAGAGCAGGTCCTTCAGAAGAAGCTTGATTGCTTGAAGGGAGATCTTTTAAAATGAACAATCATGAAGGCATGGGATCTATCAGACCACCAATCTTCAATGGGTACAACTTGGTATATTGGAAAACATGAACTAGAGTGTACCTTCAGTCACTTGGAGCTAATGTTTGGGAAATTGTGGAGAAAGGATATCAATATCCAGTAGCAGTCCCCACAGATCCAGCAGAAAGGAAAACATATGAAATCAATGCCAAAGCTGTCAACGTCTTATTGAGAAGTCTATCAGAATCAGAATTTGTCAAAGTCATGTATCTCAACATAGCCAAGGAAATATGGGACATAATCATTCAGAGCTATGAAGGTGACTCCCAGGTAAAACGTGCTAAACTAAAAACTCTCAGAATCTAGAATGGAACTCTCAAGATGCATAGTGATGAAAGCATTTCTAGTTATTATGCATAGTGATGAAAGAATTTCTAGTTATTTCTTGCGAGTAGATGGGATTGTAAATAATATGAGAAATATGGGTGAAGAGATAAATGAAGCTACTTTAGTTGAGAAAATTTTGAGATATTTGTCTTCTAAATTTGAGTCAAAAGTGTTTGCCATAGAAGAAAAACAGGATCTTCAAACTATCACCATGACTCAACTCCATGAAATCCTAACTGCCTTTGAAATGAGAGAAGGAGGTCCATCAGATATGAGAGAAGTTTCTTTTAAAGCATCAACAAATGGAAAATAAAAGGAAGAGAACAATGAATCAGGACACATTTTAGAAGAAGAAGATGAGGCAAATTTTGTCAAGAAGCTTCTACGGGGTTCTAGAAGATTCAGAGGTAAGCTACCATTCAAATGCTTTGCTTGTGGTAGAGTTGGTCATTACACTGCTAAATGCCCTCATGTCAAAGGAAAGATGTCTATAGAAGGTAATAGAAGTTATTATACTCATGATGATAGTGATGGCTTGTCCAATAATGATGAAGATGATCAAGAAATTAAACTACTCATGGCATATGAAAATGATGCCTTGGAAAAGGAAGATTTCCTTAAAGAAATTAGTCAACTCAAAATCAGTTTGGCAGAAAAGGATACAGTCATAAACACAGTGACATATCAACTCATTGAAAAAGATAAACACAATGAAGTGTTAGAATGTGAAGTAGTAAGTCTAAGAAAAGAACTTGAAAAGACAAAGACTCTGAATCTTAGATTTTCTAAAGGATTGGGAACGTTAGATGAAATCATCAAAGTTTAGCGTTCGTCTATTATAAAGATTGGCATTGGTTTTCATGAAGGTGAATCTAGCTCACAAGATGAGGTAAGGAACTCCAATGTAAAATTTGAAATGCTCAACAAGGAGATAAAAGGTCAACCCCATCAACAACCAAGGAAAGAAAGTCTTCAAAGAAAATCTTTTACTCATAACTATGGAAGTGATAGTCGGTTATTTCCTCCGATGAATAATGTTGAATGTTTTATATGTCATAATTTTGGACATGTTGCAGTGAGATGAAAAAAAAGAATGGTTCAATACCATCACACAGAAAGATCATCAGCTTCCAGGTACTTTAAGGGATATTGTTTTGCTTGCAATATGTTTGGTCACAAAGCTATTGATTGTGATAGAAGGAATATGAAACATGTAATATGCTATGTGTGTAACAAGTTTGGACATAAAGCAAAGGAATGCAGGATCAAATTTCGGCCACCATACTAAAGGGAGCAAACATCATCACAATCCAAGGTATTGAAGAAGAAGGAATTGTTGTAAGAAAGATGTGGCATAGCTCAATTTACAGACATAACAAACTAGGGGGAGCTGAAAGTGTAAAAGTTCAGTATTCCAATTCTCATATGCAGTTGTTATGAAGAGAAGTCGCATATATACGCGAGTTAGAAGCTACACAGTCACGTATATGGTGTTTTGAAGAAAAAGCAGTGGGAGAGACCCAAGAAAAGGGGTTTGATATGGTTTAGTTAATTATCATTTATCTATTCTGTTCTGATTGATGTTATTCTTTTGGAAAATATTTTTATAGACTTTGCATGTGCTTAGGAGGAGCATGGACAATTTAATGCATCTCAGCATGTACAAAGGGGGAGCTTAATCAGAGAATTTAGCATGTACTCAAGGGGAGCATGGACATAATAATGTATATCAAAGGAGGAAAGTTTCTTTGTCTACCCTTTGCCCTTGATGTCAAAGGGGGAGAGTATTTTGGTCTTGCATGTTATCTCTAACAATTTCTACAACTTGCATTAATCAACACCTTCATGGTTGCCATTAAGTCCAAAGGGGGAGTTTGTTGGTATTATGGTACAAGTGTTGTTCTTGATGGAAACTCACTCACAGGTCAATTTAGTTTTGGTAAAAGGAAACTCATAGTACAACATGTATATTCAGAGGTAACAGGGCAGTGGTATAGAAGAATAGGAAGATGGAACTAAGGTCTACTGATCAGAATAAATAAGGTAAAGGAAAAGGCTGATGAAAAGCATTTTAAGAAGTATATGCATGTCCACTTAGTCAAAACATCATATACACACTAGTCCATAGAACAAAAAGAGAGTATATGTATACATGCACTCCCATAGGAGGAAAAGAGCGTACATGTTGGAAAACCAAGGTTTTGGTCCGAGGTATTTTGGGTCCAAGGTATTTGGTCTGAAGTATTTGGTCCAAGGTATTGACCCTAGGTATTTGGTCCAAGGTATTGGTCCTAAGTGGTTTTGTTCCAAAGTATTGACAAAGGGCCTAAAGCTATATAAGGAGGAGAAGATCATAAGGCCAAGTGTGCAATTGAATGGGTTTCTAAGGAATACTTCTATCTGAAGTATATGTTATGTTGCAGGGGCTATGATTATGAGATGATCTGAAATATTTTGTGCACCATGCATATAATGCTAGATCAAGATCATAAGAACTAAAATGACTTATAATTGCATGATCTGATATTGATTGGGCTAGATCTAAATACTAACGCATGTTTTATTCTGTAAATGTTATGATTTGGGTATGGTAGAAGTCCCGAATAATTGCGAAGTTTTAAGTTAGTATTTTCAGATCTGTACGCTAGTTCGCTTTGATAAAAGCACGTATACATGCTGGTTCAGCAGATCAAAGTAGCGTATACATTATGAAATATGATATTTGTGTTGGAAATAATACTGAGAGGGGGGGTGAATCAGTATTATCTAGCAATAATAAATCTTCCTTATTTGATCTTTGAATTATTTTTGCATGTCAGTACCATAAAATAATGAGCATGAACAAAGAAAACAGATAGTCACACCAAAGAACACAAGATGTAAGGTGGAAACCCAATGTGGGTGAAAACCACCTGCTGCAATATGTCTCTATCTTCTTTCAAATTAGAAACTTCTTTTACAATGATTTTGTACTGGTGCAGTCCTTTACCAGTACGCAGGCTGCAACCTGCAGAGAGCTACAACTCTCTCTCTCTCTCGTTTTCCAGTCTACTCCTGGAAGGGAGCTACAACCCCCTACTTCTTTTCATAAAGCATCAAATGATCAACAAGTACATAACAGTTACAGTCCACTACAGATATCAGATCAGCAATAACAGAACTAACCCAGAACACCTTATCAACAGAGAAATTTAATCAACAGAACATCTTAAGACAGAGACGCAGTTTTCCCTTCCGTGGCCTGTGACCAGATGCAGTTATCCTTCTGCTTCCCTGCGACCACCCGCAGAGATCCTTCTGCTGCATTGCGTGCCCACGCACTGTTCCTTCAATTGCTCTGCGTCCTGTTGTTTCAGGGACGCACCCAAAAACACTATCGCGCCGCGTCCTGTTGCTGCAGAGACGCACCCAAAAACACTATCGCGCCGCGTCCTGTTGCTTCAGAGACGCACCTGAGCCTTATTCTGTTCTGCGTCCCCACGCAGATATCCAGTTACTGAACTGCGTCCTGGACGCACCTGAGCTTCGTCTGTACAGCGTCCGCACGCAGGTCTCCAGATTCTGCACTGCGTCCCGGCGCGCTTTCCTTTCACTGTACCTGCGTCCCTACGGGTATGAATGATTTCAAGACTTTAAGTGTAACCCAAACAGTCAGATCTACAGATCTGATCTTGCGCCAAAGAGATCTCAGTCCTTCAGTAGATTCGCCTTTTAGATCTAGACCAGATCTCACCCAATAAGATATTCAACCAAAGACATGCCTAAACCAAATGATCTCCTTTGCTTTATATAGGCAAGCTCCTCCTCAAATCATGGAACAATACCACGAGCCGACACCACAATAACGCAATACCGTCGGCTAGATACCAAGAGTAAAACACAAGAAACCCCCACGTGTGCTTTTCTCTGCCTTAAAATGTGTGCACTGGGTGGACGCACCTCTTGAACGGCTGGCCTGCGTCTCTGGACGCGGCTTCTACATGGTGTACCTGCGGGTACGCACTTTCTGTAAGGTATACCTGCGTCCTCCTTATTTCCTTCAATATTTGATAGCTGATCATCAACTTTTGCTGCTGACTTGAAGTACAGTGACCTGTCACCTGAATGGGTTGCCATCAAGGACAACACTTTAGCCATAATGCCAACAATCTCCCCCTTTGGACTTGATGGCAACCTCACAAACTTCAGCTTCAGTCTCCCCCTTTGACATCAAGGGCAAAGGGTTATGCTCCCCCTAAGATCATGCTCCCCCTGAACCAGATCTGTAACAAAGAACCATAATCCTCCATGAAAGAGATAGAGACATATTGCAGCTATTTCCAAGATCTCCTTCTGACCATCCTCCATAATGCCAACGATGCATTATATGCTCCCCCTGAACCTATACCATCAATCAGAAAAGGTTCAACAATAAGATGATGCATCAACAACCCCCAACTTTTGCCTGAGGTACTCAAAAGTGTCCCTGGGCAATGGTTTGGTGAGAATATCAGCAACTTGTTCCTTAGAAGGAACATACTCCAACTTGACCTTCTGTTCAAGCACTTGTTCCCGGAGAAAATGATACTTGATTGGTATGTGCTTGGTTTTTGAATGCATAACCGGATTCTTTAAGATGCTGATTGCACTTGTGTTATCACATAAGATGGGGATAGGTGGTGTACAAGTGATTTGAAAATCCTGCAAAGTCTGCATCATCCAAAGAAGTTGGGTGCAACAAGATGCAGCAGCAACATATTCCGCTTCAGCTGTAGACAAGGCAATCGACCTCTGTTTCTTGCTGAACCAAGATACCAGTCTGGAACCCATAAAGAACGCACCACCACTTGTGCTTTTCCTGTCATCCACGCTTCCGGCCCAATCTGCATCTATATAAGCATGAAGAGTAAGATCTGTATCTCTAGGATACCATAAGCCATAATTTTGAGTCCCTTGAAGATATTTGAAAATTCTCTTCACTGCCTGAAGATGAGTCTCCTTCGGGTTTGCCTGAAATCTTCCAACTATTCCAACTGCATGCATGATGTCCGGTCGGGTACCTGTCAAATATAGTAAACTTCCAATCATAGATCTGTAGGTTGGTTGATGTACTGCTGCAGATTCATCATTTGCACTGAGACTACATCCTGTGACCATGGGTGTACATACTGGTTTTGCATCTTCCATGCCATATTTCTTCAAAATCTGTTTGAGATACTTGGTTTGAGATAAAAAGATTCCTCCTTCTTTTTGTTGGATTTGCAAACCAAGGAAATATGTCAGTTCTCCTAGCAAGGACATTTCAAATTCTTTCTGCATGACCGAGGCAAAGCTTTGACTCATAGCTTCTTCATTGCTGCCAAAAATAATGTCATCTACATACACAACAAGTATTAGCAATTTGTCATTTTCAACTTTTATATACAGATTGCTATCTGCTGAACCTTTTGAAAAACCTTGTTGATGAAGATATTTGTCCAACCGGTAGTACCAAGCCCTTGGAGCTTGTTTGAGACCATAGAGAGCCTTTTTCAATCTGCATACAAGATTTGGATCATTTCCAAGAATGAACCCATCTGGCTGTTCAATGTACACTTCTTCTTCCAAGTCTCCATTCAGAAAGGCTGATTTCACGTCCATTTGAAATACTTTGAAGTTTTGAAAACTTGAGAGAGCAAGGAACATTCGGATGGCCTCAAGTCTTGCAACAGGAGCAAAAGTTTCTTCAAAGTCTATTCCTTCTTGCTGCGCATACCCTTTACAAACAAGTCTGGCTTTGTTTCTAATTACTTCTCCATTTTCATTCAATTTATTTTTGAAGACCCATTTTGTTCCGATAACATTCTTATCCTTTGGTCTAGGAACCAGCTCCCAAGTGTTGTTCTTTTCGATTTGCTCAAGTTCTTCATTCATTGCTTTCACCCAACATTCATCTTTGCATGCTTCTTTCACATTTTGTGGTTCAGTAGAGGAGAGTAATGCCAAATAGCTTGAGGCTTCTGCAACTGTTCTTCTTGTTTGTACACCTGCTTCTTTCTGCCCCATAATCTGAGATTCTGGATGATTCTTCTGAACATATCTGGATGGAGTCTTTTCTTCTATTCTTGTTTGCTCCTCTGGCTCTTCTTGAGGTTCTTCTTCTTCATCATTCTGTCTTTGAGGGTAGCCTTCATCTTCTTCGATGTCTTCATGATGGACTTGCCTAGGAATGTATCCCTTCTCATCAACCACTACATCAATGCTGTCAACAATTTTGCCAAGTCTTTTATTGTAGCACTTGTATGCTTTGCTATATGGAGAGTAACCAAGAAGAATGCCTTCATCTGCTCTAGGTTCAAGTTTGCCAAGCTGCTCATCAGTATTTTTGATATAGCATTTGCTCCCAAAGATTTTGAAGTGCTTTACCGAAGGAGTCCTGCCACTCCAAAGCTCATGAGGAGTTTGAGTGCTGTTCACCCGGACATTTGTTTTGTTGAGAATAACAACCGCAACATGTGCAGCTTCACCCCAGAAAGTTGCGGGAGTTCCTGATTCATCAAGCATAGCACGAGCCATTTGTTGGATTGTTCTGTTCATTCTTTCAACAACTCCATTTTGCTGAGGAGTTCTAGCTGTAGAGAATTCTCTTCTTATCCCATGTTCATCACAGAAATCGAAAAATTCATTTGAAGTAAATTCCCCACCTCTGTCGGATCTGAGGCACTTAATTTTGTGACCTGATTCATTTTCAACCAAGGCTTTGAAGGATTTGAATTTTTCGAATGCTTCATCTTTGTGCTTCATAAGTCCTAACCAGACAAACCTGGAGAAATCGTCAATAAATAATATCAAGTATTCCTCTCCTCTAGGTGTTCTTTTCCTGAATGGACCACATGTATCTGTATGTACTAGCTCAAGAGGCATGCTAGCTGATCCTTCTTTCTCTGGAAAGTTAGTTCTGGTTTGTTTTCCAAACTGACATGATCTGGATATGGTGTTGTCTGGAATTTTGATATCTGGAAGATCGCGAACTGCCTGATATTTGCATGCTTTCCTTATTTGTGAGAAGCTTAGATGTCCCAACCTTCGATGCCATAACCAGTGCTCTTCATCCTTGCTCAGATAGCATTGTTGTTGTCCTTCTTCAAATATGTACAGATTATTTGGAGTTCTTTTGCCTTTGAGTACTGTTTTACCTGTATCAAGATCACGAACAAGACATCCATTCGATCTGAAAATAACCTCGGTTCTTTGATCACACATCTGGCTGACACTTAGAAGATTATGCTTCAATCCATCAATATACAAAACATTTCCAGCTTTGACCTTTTCTTTTAACTGAGCAATGCCTTTTCCTTTTATAGTTGCAGGAGTATCATTTCCAAAAGAGACTTTCTTTCCCTTTTCTAGAGCAGAATAAGATTCAAGTTTTTCTTTATCACCTGTCATATGCTTCGAACATCCACTGTCAATGTACCATAGATTTTTCTGTCCCTCTGCATAAAATGCTATTCCACATCTTTCTGTTTGAGGTTCCTTTATTCTCCATGTTTTGGTGCTTGAGGCTTGCTCCTTTTTCTGCTGAAACCTGCTCCTGCATTCAGATTCTTCATGACCAAAGTTATTGCAAATAGAACATTCGACTTCATTTTCAAGAACCGAAAAGTTGTTATAGGTCCTTTTTGTAATCCCTGTCATACTTCTTTGTTTTTGAGCTTCCCTAGTCATGATTGTTTTATATGCAACACATTGAGCTGCTTTGTGACCAAAGTTATGACAAGAAAAGCATTGTCCATTGAAGAAACTTCTGCGGTTATCGAATCTACCAGCCAACTGATTGTAATTTCTATTTTCATCTATTCTTGGACCAAATTGAGAAGATTTTACCTGTGGCTGGTTCACCCTTAAGATGGATTGCCCTTGATAGTTTCTGTTTGTAATTCGTCCCTGCTTTACCTGATGATCTTCATTGTTCTTTTGCTCATTTCTTCTTGCTGCATCAAGATAACTCTTTGAGGTGGATGCTTGAGAGGTTTCTCCATTGTAGCCCAGACCTGTCTTGTTTAGAGGAGACCGCTGCACATTGATAATCTTATCCAAAGTTTCAGATCCTTTGACAAACTTAAGATTAATAGCTTTTGTTTTCTCAATCTCTTTTCTAAGACCAACAATTTCTCCTTCTAGTTTTTCAAGATGTTTTTCCTTTTCATCAATTTGAAATTGTAGAGTATCAATGATCACATTCTTTTCTTCTATACATCTCTTGAGTCTAATGATTTCATCATAAAGGTTATCCACATCTATAGCATCCATATAATCATCATCTTCAAATGCCATTAATAACTTATATTCATTACCTCGTTCATCTTCATCACTGTTTGATAGACCATCACTATCTTCATGGGTGTAGTAGCTTTTCTTATTTGCACTTTGTTTCTTGTTCCATCTAGCAGGTTCCTTTCCTTTATCCTTATAAGGACATTTTGCAGCATAATGACCTACTCTTCCACAAGCAAAGCATTTGAAAGGTAGCTTACCTCTGAACCTTCCAGAACCCCTTTGAAGATTTCTGACAAAATTTGATTCTTCTTCCTCTTCTTCTGGAACATGGCTTGCTTCATAGTAATCTTCTTTGCCTGATGCCTTGAAAGCAGCTTCCCTTCTGTCTGATGGACCTCCCTTTCTCATTTCATAAGCAGTTAGAATTCCATGTAGCTGAGACATAGTGAGAATTCGGAGATTTTCCTTTTCTTCTATTGCAGATACTTTAGATTCAAACTTGGGGGATAATGATCTTAGAATCTTTTCAACTACTATAGCCTCTTTTATTTCTTCACCCAAATTTTTCATACAATTAACAATCTCATCTACCCAAAGAAAATAATTAGCCACACTTTCATCATTATACATCTTGAGAGTCTCATACTGAATCCTGAGAGTTTGAAGTTTAGCTCGCTTTACCTGTTCATCTCCTTCATAGCTCGTGACCATTTTGTCCCATATCTCTTTTGCTGATTTGAAGTGCATTACCTTCATGAATTCCGTTTGGGATATACTTCCTAATAGAGTACTGACTGCTTTTGCATTTGTTTCATACTTCTTTTTCTCAGCTGGATCTGTAGGAGTAGCTGAAGGAAAAGCATAGCCTGTTTCTACAATGTCCCAAACTTCTGTACCAAGAGATTGAAGATATGCAGTAACTCTTACCTTCCAATAATTGAAGTTTTTCCCATCAAAAACCGGTGGCCTGATTGATGCTTCTCTCTCGTAGTTGCTCATGATGAACGATCTACCTTCAAGCGATCAAGCTTCTCTGAAGGACCTGCTCTGATACCAATTGTTGGAAATAATACTGAGAGGGGGGGTGAATCAGTATTATCTAGCAATAATAAATCTTCCTTATTTGATCTTTGAATTATTTTTGCATGTCAGTACCATAAAATAATGAGCATGAACAAAGAAAACAGATAGTCACACCAAAGAACACAAGATGTAAGGTGGAAACCCAATGTGGGTGAAAACCACCTGCTGCAATATGTCTCTATCTTCTTTCAAATTAGAAACTTCTTTTACAATGATTTTGTACTGGTGCAGTCCTTTACCAGTACGCAGGCTGCAACCTGCAGAGAGCTACAACTCTCTCTCTCTCTCGTTTTCCAGTCTACTCCTGGAAGGGAGCTACAACCCCCTACTTCTTTTCATAAAGCATCAAATGATCAACAAGTACATAACAGTTACAGTCCACTACAGATATCAGATCAGCAATAACAGAACTAACCCAGAACACCTTATCAACAGAGAAATTTAATCAACAGAACATCTTAAGACAGAGACGCAGTTTTCCCTTCCGTGGCCTGCGACCAGACGCAGTTATCCTTCTGCTTCCCTGCGACCACCCGCAGAGATCCTTCTGCTGCGCTGCGTGCCCACGCACTGTTCCTTCAATTGCTCTGCGTCCTGTTGTTTCAGGGACGCACCCAAAAACACTATCGCGCCGCGTCCTGTTGCTGCAGAGACGCACCCAAAAACACTATCGCGCCGCGTCCTGTTGCTTCAGAGACGCACCTGAGCCTTATTCTGTTCTGCGTCCCCACACAGATATCCAGTTACTGAACTGCATCCTGGACGCGCCTGAGCTTCGTCTGTACAGCGTCTGCACGCAGGTCTCCAGATTCTGCACTGCGTCCCGGCGCGCTTTCCTTTCACTGTACCTGCGTCCCTACGGGTATGAATGATTTCAAGACTTTAAGTGTAACCCAAACAGTCAGATCTACAGATCTGATCTTGCGCCAAAGAGATCTCAGTCCTTCAGTAGATTCGCCTTTTAGATCTAGACCAGATCTCACCCAATAAGATATTCAACCAAAGACATGCCTAAACCAAATGATCTCCTTTGCTTTATATAGGCAAGCTCCTCCTCAAATCATGGAACAATACCACGAGCCGACACCACAATAACGCAATACCGTCGGCTAGATACCAAGAGTAAAACACAAGAAACCCCCACGTGTGCTTTTCTCTGCCTTAAAATGTGTGCACTGGGTGGACGCACCTCCTGAACGGCTGGCCTGCGTCTCTGGACGCGGCTTCTGCATGGTGTACCTGCGGGTACGCACTTTCTGTAAGGTATACCTGCGTCCTCCTTATTTCCTTCAATATTTGATAGCTGATCATCAACTTTTGCTGCTGACTTGAAGTACAGTGACCTGTCACCTGAATGGATTGCCATCAAGGACAACACTTTAGCCATAATGCCAACAATTTGAAGTTGCAGTTGGTTTTGGTTGTTGATGCAAATTTCTGGGTTTTGCTCTGTGTTCTGGTGACTGTGTTCTGAATGTTCAGATTGATTGATTATGATTTTCTTCAGTGATGATGGGTTTTCAGTGATTGGTTGTATTGCAGTAGTGATTGATTTTGAGCTTCAATGTTGCTGATGAGTCCAATATGAAAATTTGATGAAATGTGGCCTTTAGATTGTGGTATTGTATTCTAGGAGTATCCAATCTGAAAATTTATGAAACGTGGTCCCTAGAGGAAGAGAGAAGGTCGTAGCGTCCTGTAGGCCGACACCTACGTACTGGTAAACATATCGGCCAGTACAAGAGCTATGGGGTTGGAGCTCCCTTCCAGTAGCAGCTAGAAAACGAGTGAAGGTTGGAGCCTTCTTTAGGCTAACGCCTACGTACTAGTAAATGGATTGGCTAGTACAAGAGCTAGGGGGTTGTAGATCCCTTCCAGTATAAGTTGGAGAATGAGAGAAGGTTGTAGCCTTCTGCAGGTGGGTGCCTGCATACTGGTATGAGCCTGCACCAATACAAGATTGTAAACAAGTTTTTATTATATTAAAAGAAGACAACAACAGGTGGTTTTTGTCTTGCATTGGGTTTCCACCTTAAATCTTGTTGTTCATGTGTGTCTCTTATGTGTGATGGTTTATTCTGTTATTACTACACATGGTTACTATTTATATGGTTAATGAAGTACTGATGCACTGATTAAGGATCAACATATGATGAATTAACTGAATCATAAGTTTGCTGGATATACGCTGGTTGCTTTAAAGACAATTGCGTGTATATGTGAGTTACCTTCATTGAAGTAGTGTATATAAATCTAAGTATGAAATGAAAAAGTTATTGATTTGATAGTACTGATTCACACCCCCCCCCCCCCCCCCCACCTCTCTCAGTATTATTTCAAACATAGTTTTGTTTCTCTGATTGCCCTGGTAATTGACAACAACCTGAGAAGACATTCACTGAGGGTTAGAAACCCTCCTACTCTAGGTGACAAGGCTTGACCTCCCTTTCACCACAAGGGGTGTTTCCTAGTAGTAATGTTCATTAAAGAAGTGTTCTTTAAAAGAATTTTGATTAGGCCAAATTAATGATAATGGATGTTTTTAAATTAAAATAAATTTTAGAGGTTTAGATTTGGGAAAGGAGCATGTGTGTATATAAATTCATGATTGGAATAAATAATAAAGTGTACAATGGAAATAAAAAACTCTAACTACATTAAAGAAACACATATAAGAAAAACACAATAAAATAAAATATCTCTATAATTTGATTATAATGATATTTATCTAAATGTGAATTAGACGATCTGGAGAGAGAGGCGAGAGCTAGGGTTTGCAGCAGAGGTTAAGCGTTGGGCACCATGGAGGGGCGAGAGGGGGGGAGTTCCACCCCCTCCTACAGTCAGGCAGTCTCCAATCGATTCAAGAAACCTCCGGAGGCAGAAGCTGGAATTTTAGGAGGAGGAAAACAAGTCAACAAAGGTACACAGGAGCAGGAAAATACGCAAGAAAAAGCCAAAAGAAAATTGAATAGAAGGGGAAAATCAGAATGCAAACACCAAAAATTGAACTGGACCATGTAAGCCTAGGGCTACTATCACACCCAGAGTGGTGTTAAGTGATCTAGCGCTACAGGCGCATAGGGAACACATGGCGACTTACGCAGTCATTTGTAAATTCATGGGGTTATGGCCTACAGAGAAGGCTTTACAGGCATGGATAAAGAACCATGGGAAACCTAAGGGGGATATAGATCTACACCTTGGATCAAAGGGTTTCTTCACTGTAGTTTTCACTAACATTGAGGATAAAGATAGGGTGTTTGAAGGAGGGCCCTATTTCTATGCTGTTGCAGGCCTCTATATGAGACCTTGGGTAATGAATTTTGTCCCAGAGTGCGAGACTTTCACTTCGGTCCCGGTTTGGGTAAGGCTATACTCCTAACCTCTGGATTATTGGCAACTTGAATCATTAAAAGCAATAGGAAATAAACTAGGGCATTTTGTAAAAATATCATAGGCCACCAGGCGGGGAAAGTATACCTCCTTTTCTCGTATATGTGTAGAGATGGACCTCTCTGGAGCTCTACCGGATGAAATAATTTTGGAAGTTTTTGATGAAGAATGGGTTCAAGCGGTTAACTATGAGCATGTTCTTTTCAAAAGCCACAAATGCCATGAACATGGGCATCTATTCAAGGATTGCCCCTTAAACAAAATAGAAAGTAGAACCAAAGCTACCTTAGGGAAAGAAATTGATGGCTTTATCAAAGTGGGAAATAAAGGTAAAGGAGGGAGAAAGTACCAAAATAAAATAAATGAGGAAAAGCAACTAAGTCAGAATAGATACAAGGTACTAGAAGAAGAGGAGCATGATAAAGCTAATCAGACTCTGGAGGATAGCCCTATGGAGAAAGAAAAGGGAGAGAGTATGGAGGACACACATGACAACAACCAGCAAAAGGAGGACCTGTTGAATGCTATGGAACTTGATAGGGACTAGGGGATGACCCCGAGCGAGGTGGGAATAAAGGATCATGAACTACAGGATATTCTTGATAGGGAGCATCTAGATCTGGAAAAGTTTCTGGAGCAGGGAACCACCAAAGGAATGGATTCGCTACCACAAGAGGAGTTCAATAGAGTGCAACAACTGTTTCTATGGAGAACACAGGCAAAAGGTTCGGGAGTCAAAAGAAACCATGATAGTCAGGACAACGAAGGGGTGAAAACTATGAAGGCAACATCAGGACTAGCTCCTAGGAACCCAAGCAGGAAAAGAGGTAGGAAAAAACAGAACAAGCTGCTGATAGAGTGTGGAAAACTCATGATTGATTCAGGTAAGATGAAAGACCTAACCAGTTACTCATTTACAAACCTTTCTTAATGAAGCTCACAACATGGAATATTAGGGGTCTAGGGAGTAAAAGGAAGCAAAGGAATCTTAGCAATAGAATGAAAGAAGAAAAACCAAATATGATTTTCATCTAGGAAACGAAATGTTCAGTAGAAAAGATAAGAGAAATACATAGAAAATGGTTGTCTAAATATGAATATCTAGAAGTTAAAGTAGACAAAACAACAGGAGGAATTCTCACACTTTGGAACCCTTAGAAACTAGGAATCCTTGATGCTGAAACATCTAGGAACTATTTATCAATGGTGATCCAACCCTTGGAGGACAGGGAAGCTTATTTAATCACAAATGTTTATGGTCCTCAGAAGTCTGAAGAAAAAATCAGGCTGCTTACCTCACTGGAGGATCTAAGAGACAGACATTCGAGCATCCCTTGGATTTTGCGAGGGGAATTTAACATGATCATGTCCTTGTCGGAAAAAAAAGGTGGAACCAAATCACTAGGCAAAGACTCCATAGCATTTCCGAATTTTATAAACAATATGAGGCTAGTAGACACAGAGACAAGTAATGGCATATTTACCTAGAATAACAAAAGGGGAGGAGAGTCTCAGGTGGCCTCAAAACTAGACAGATTCATTATCTCGGAGGACCTTATTCTATCAGGCCCTGATTTGTCAGCCATGATACTTCCTTTTGGTGGGTTGGATCATTGGCCTGTTCAACTTGAAGTGTCCTTTATAGGAACTCCAAAAAATAGACCTTTCAAGTTTGAAAACATTTGGCTCACCCATCGGACTTTATCAGCAATATTGAAAAATGGTGGAAAGAGGATATGCAGGTTCAGGGCACTAAAATGTTCCTCCTGCATAAAAGATTGAAACATATCAAAATCAGGCTTAAAGAGTGGAATAAAAATGAGTTTGGCAACATTTTTGTAGCCAAAAAAGTTGTTGAACAGAAGCTACAGGACATTAATCAGATCCTCATTACAGAAGGCTTCAGCGAGGAAAAAAAGGAACAAGTTGATAACCATCAACAGGAATGGGAAGAATTATGCAAACAAGAGGAGATATTCTAGAAACAGAAATCAAGAGTACAATGGTTAAAAGAAGGAGAAAGGAACACAAGGTTTTTTCACAAATCCACCATGGATCACAGGTCTCATAACAGGATCTCAAAAATCAAGGATTCTCAAGGAAATCAACTCAATACCCATAAAGAAATAGAAGTTGCATTGGTTCAACATTTCCAAGGCATAGCAGAGGAGCCTCTCTTAGACAGATCACACTACATCAATGATTTCACTAAGCACATTCCTAAGCTTGTGACAAGAGAAGACAATCATAATCTAAACAGGCTTGTGAATGAAGAGGAGGTCAACGAAGTCATCAAAGAAATGAAAAATGGGAAGGCACCAGGTCCAGATGGTTTTAATGTCGACTTCTTTAAAGCATGTTGGGGAATAGTCAAGCAGGATATCCTCGATGTGGTGGAGAACTCTAGGAAAGATAGAACTGTTTTGAAGGCACTCAATACCTCTTTCATATCCTTGATTCCAAAACAGGTTAATGCTATGACACCAGACAGATTTAGACCAATAGCATTATGCAATGTGGCATACAAAATAATTGCCAACAGGCTTAAACCACTTCTACCAACTCTCGTATCTGAAGAGAAAACTGGGTATGTGGAAGGCAGACAAATTCTCAACAACATCATTCAAGCACACGAGGTGGTTCACTCACTTATAAGTAATAGGCAGGCAGGAATGATTATGCAACTTGACCTAGAAAAGGCTTATGATAAGCTAAATTGGGCCTACATAAGGAAAGTTCTTATAGCATATGGATTTGACCATAATTGGGTAAGATGGGTAATGGCCTTGGTAACTTCCTCTAGTTTCTCAATCCTGTTAAATGGTTCACCATCCAAGCCCTTTAATCCTTCGAGAGGTCTCAGACAAGGAGATCCTCTTTCTCCCTTCCTCTTTATTCTCATGATGGAAGGGCTTGGCCAAGCTATCAAGTCTACCAATGCAGAAGGCAAAATCCAAGGTCTCAAACTCACCATGAATGGAAATGCATTGACCCATCAACAATTTGTGGATGATACTATGCTATAGGGTACTCCTACTATGAGGGAAGCTCTAGCCTATAAACAAATCCTGAAAGACTTTGCAATGGCTGTGGGCACAGAGGTAAGCCTCTCCAAATCAAAGATTTTCTTTTTTAATATAGACATTGCTATTTAGAGAAATATATCCAGAATTCTCGGCTTTCAGAGAGATATGCTGCCATCCAAATATTTGGGAGTACTGCTAACAGACAAACCCCTGAGCAAGACGGTCTGGGAGCCTATGATTAACGAGCTATAGGACAAAGTATGGAAATGGACAAGTAGGTCTTTGAACTTACCAGGATGACTAGTGATCACAAAGGCGGTCCTACAAACTATCTCCATCTTTATGTTTTCATCCCTACCTGCTCCTAAAGGAGTCATGCAACTTTGTAGAAATATCCAAAGAGATTTTCTTTGGGGTAAAGGGGAAGAGAAAAACAAATGGGCCTTGGTAGCCTGGGAAAAAATATGTAAACCTAAGACACATGGAGGTTTGGGACTGGATGATCCTGAGGTGCTAAACAATGTTTTGGGGCAAAACTATGGTGGAGATGGCTAAAAGATTCAGCTTCACCTTGGGCCCAAATTTGGAAATAGAAATATGCAAACAATTGGCAAGACAGGGATCACATCAGAATGTCTGGGATCATCAAAGGCTCCCACATTTGGAACAAAGCTTGGGAGAACAGAGCCATTGTTCAGAAACACAGTTTATGGGAAATTAGAGATGGAAACCTTGCATGGTTTTGGGAGGATATGTGGCAACAAGAACCTAAATTGTCAAGAGAAGAATTTGCAAATCTCAAGAACGATACTGACAACAAAAGGTTACTCAGAGTAAATGAATTTTGGGATCAGGAAAATAGCGAGGGAAAATGGAGGATATGGAAGAACCTAGTTTATAGTGATAACTCCCCCTTGAAGGCACAGGCAAAAGCTCTAACAACCATCCTAGAACAGAGGAAGATTCTGGTATCAGAAGATTCAGACCAGCTGAGATGGGGCAATAACAATGAAGGCACCTTTAACCTCAAAGAGGCCAAGTGCATAGCCCTTGGGCTTGACTTTACAAACCCTGATGGGGTATGGAAGGACCTATGGCAGAACCAAAGCTGGATGAAAATCAAACTGTTCATGTGGTTAGTGCAGCATAGAAAAATTCTAACCTGGGAAAACCTTAGGAAAAGAGGGGTATCTGGTCCATCCAAATGCCAGCTATGTGAATTACAAGAAGAAACTATGGATCACCTTCTCAACCTCTGCCCTTTCACATCCACATTATGGAATTGGATTGCTTCAATTTTCAGACAAACAGACAGGGACAAGGGTAGCATTAACAACACCTTAAAGAAGTGGAGGAAAAATTTCTCTGATAATGAAATAGTCAACAAAGCTTGGGCTTTAGCTCTAGGCTTTCTTATCTGGGATGTCTGGAAAGAACGCAACAACAGAATATTCAAAAACAGGAAAGGTTCTCCCCAGAGCATCATGGCATAGATCTTAATACAGCTCAATGAGACAGTAGGAATCCTCATTAAAAACCCCCCTGAGAAAAATCGTACAGCTATTGATATGTAGATACTACTACAGTTGGGTATGCAGGGACTTATCCTACAAGGCAAAAACAAGAATGCAAATCATATAATTGTGATAATGATTTCTAGTAACCTCCCCCTAAAGGTTTTTTGAAATTCAATATAGATGGGGCCTCAAAAGGAAACCCGAGCATGGCTGGTTATGGAGGAGTGATAAGGGATGAGAAGGGATGCATAAAAATCATCTTTCATAGTAACTTGGGGAAAGAAAAAAATAATTTGGTAGAGCTCATGGCCCTTGAGCAATGCTTAGAAATCTTGAGAGACTCAAATCTTCATAACATTATAATTAGCTATGGCTCAGATCCAAAAAAAGTTTCGAGACATTGGAGGCTTCTGCAAGTCTACCAAAGGATTCATTTCCATCTGTGGAACATGAGAACCCTGAGTTTCACTCATGTGCACCGAACAACCAACAAATTAGCGGACATCTTAGCTAATGAAGGAGTGCTCCGTGCAAAAAGTAACAATAAATATAAATGGATAGAGATCCCCTAGGGCAGATTGAGGGAAGAGTGTCTCAGACAGGGGAACGTGGACATGGAGCTATATCAGAGCAGGGGATGCTAGTAGGTTGTAGACCTCAGGTAACAGTTGAATTTAAGTTCACTTGATGTAGCAGATCAGGGATATTATGAAAATAATGTCCAGTATTTTTGGCCAGAATTTGAGCCCGGAACTCTTTAAACACAAAGTTCTTGGGTGGGTTTAGTTTTATAGCACAAGTATTCACATGGAGTTGAATTATACAACAGATTGCCTTTTTATTAGCTATGTAGGGAGCTTGGTTAAAGTGCGAGTAGATAGGAGAAACAGAAGCAATCTTAGCAATTTCACGTGGCAAATAGCAAGGTGGTTATCAAGGCAAATGAACCCAAAATCAACTTTAACGACAACTTTATTAGACTTCAGGTTCGGAAGCAGTGTTAAACATCGAGCAGGTTACACGGACCGGCGCGAATCGCTTGCATCTGGTGGATATCGGGCAGACAACATGTGCGAGGGTTATCAGCCAAATTGGACCCGAATTTTTTATAGAACGGTCTCCAAAGGCTTATCGAGTCCGATTTATGAGATAAAGAGTGAGCTTGTGAGCGTTTTGATATTGTTCTTGACCGTCAGATCTTTGATGATAGATCAAACGATTGTGATGTTTGATTCTACTTTGCGGTTCCAATGTCAGGCTTTGTGGGCCCAGAGCCCGGACAGTGGGCTTTAGGCGCGGTTTCTTAGGCTTTGGGTGGCCCACATCTCTTGTGTACAATTTGTAATATGGTTTGGTTTTTTACATTTGAATAGAAGGTCTGACACTTATTTAAGCAAAAAAAAGATATTTATCTAAATGTAAACATAAAGTAATTAATATCACACATTCATTTTGCCAAAAATATATGTTGGTAAATAAATGGTTCCATAAAGTTTATAAAAGACTTGTAAAGTGAACGTCTGTTATTAATCTGTAAATAATTATCAAAATATAGGGATAAATCTCATAAAACTATGCAAGGAAAATAAAATAAAACATAGAAAAACAAAATAAAGGGAATCTGGTTTGAAAAATATTTAAGTTAAATATGTGAATGAGGCATGCATAACGTGTATTTTCATGCCATCAACCTACAACATTTAATTTAAACATGATTTAGAATCTTTTTAAATAAAATGTATTAAAAAAGATAAAAATCAATTTATTTGCATAAGGTTTCTTTGTCTAATCAAGTTAGATCAGAGATCTTATGCATTTAACCAATAAACCATAGGTAAAAAGAACACGTAAAAATAAATAAATTGAATATTATTTTTATTGTAATCACTTTATGAAATATTGCCAGTAAATATTTAATGTCACACATTATAATATTTAATCTACAATATACTAAAGAAATTTCTCAATCTAATTACTCCTGATAATATTCATATCTTGGAAAGCAACAAACCAAGTAAATGTTAAGTGAAACATGAATTGATCAAGTCATATTCATAAAACACCAGTTGAACCAGAACATTCAAAATTTAAACAAAAGAAAATACATAAACACGAAGGTGCACGTAAATAAAGAAATGAAAATGAATTATTTTAAAAATTATACCACTTTACATCACAAACTCCTCATGGATCTAGCGTGTACATTACGTGTAGGCATACTTTCCCAAACGTGAGTCCTTTCTCCCAAAGTCTCTCATTAATTCTTCGATATAAATCCCTAAAAAATAGAGAATGAGGGCTTTTTATACATAAATGTTTGATAATGTAAACATGATTGTTCAAATAATTAAAAGAAAAATAAAATAATTTCTGGAACCAGTTCCGCAACTGCTTTTTGTTAAATCTCTTCATATCCTTTAACTTAATTGATTTGCTCAAATTGTTCACATTAAAATGTCTTTAAACTAGTTTTCCTACATTAGAGAGATAAACACAAATTAGTTCTCAAATGATAAATAAAATTTAATTATAAAATCACCCTTCTCCCCAATCATTTCACGTAACATGAGAAAATGAATTTAATTTTTATCTTTGGTGAATTTTTTCAGCTATAGAAAGCATTAGGTTAAAAATATATTTAATGCATAAATTGACTTTCTAGAACATCCAATGAGAAAACATTTTCAAATTATAGAAGTCATTGATAAATTTCTTTCAACGCTCCTTCCATGCTGCACATGAATTATACCTGCACAATCTGCACAATCTACATTCAACCATTAGTTTCAAAAATTCCATTTTCTAAAAATAAACTCTAAAAAGTATACCTTAAGCTTAAAATATAAATCTAATTTCAAATTTTAATTATGATTTAATATGAATTTTAAATAATCCCGAGTTTAAATTATGAAGTTTATCTTTAATACAAACCTATAGTTTAATTAAAAAATGATTAAATATGTATAAATAGATTTCACAGTAATATTATAATTATATATATATATATATATATATATATATATATATATATCCTTCTTGTGAGAAAATTTGGGTAGATCAACCCCGTAGGGAATCAAATCCCGCTGACTAGACTATCAGGGCCTAACCCCAAGGGCATCGAGGAGAATTGACCCTGTGACCTCCCGAACGGCGAGGCACTTAACAATAGGGATTCGACCGGTTAAGCTAACCCTTGGGGCTTATATATATATATATATATATATATATATATATATATATATATATATATATATATATATATATATATATTCAAATAATATACTTTAAACATTAATAATAATATATTATATTAATACTTTTAAACAATAATGCACATATATTCTTATTTATTATTTATATATATTATATGTATATCTTTATATACATTTATGCCAATTTCTCAAGGTAACAAATATGGAGAATTATCCGACATTTTTATTTAATTTACATATTATCTTTGTAAAACATAAACAGTGGTTGCACAAAAAAGTGGCTTGACAAATATTGTAGGAAGTTGGGTTCTACGTTGCCCCAGTACAACAAGAACCAATAAGGATTAAACATAAGGCTAAACTTAAATTTCAATTCTTCAATTGGTGCCTAATTGAAGGAAATTTAGTAGTCTCAAAAAATATGGTCAAGAGATGGATCATGCTTCCTTCAGTATTGTTTTTTGCAGGATGGACTCCAAATCATTGAACCACAAATTTCACAATTTTTTAGTCATAACAACCTTATAAGCAAGAATTGAGAATTTTAATTTGACACTCTAAAACTTTTGTAAGAAAATGATCCAAAGTCAAAGATATAAAGCATGATGGTAATTGTAAACAAACAAGAATATGGAGATCAAGAACTACATGTGCCAACTCCACGCACCCAATAATAGCATAGTGAGATATATATTCCAGAAAGATTGAAGAAAGAAAATGCTTGTTTCACAATCTATTAACAACCTTGCTTTGTTTCAAGCAAGCTATTGATAAACAACTACCTTGCTTTAAGATGCCTCATTTTAACTGAATACCTCTCTTATATGCTAATCCATTACTTTTTTGTGCAACCAAAACGTTGTTTATGTTTTGCAAAGATAATATGTAAATTAAGTAAAAATATCAGATAATTCTCCCCTGACTGGATGGACACTCTCCAAAGTTTAAGCGCTGAGTTGACAAGTTGTAAGGTTGGCAAGAAAAAGATTGCAAGAGCTCAGGAACAGTAAGCAAAAGTAAATGTAGTTATATTTCAGAGCTTGTCAGATTTACAAAGATAAAAGAAACATGAGGTAGGTTCCAACTACCTAGTAAAGTATAAATACAATCAAAGTTCATTAGGACTTTGGAAGCATGAATTGAAGACTAATGGTGCAAAAGGTATCATATCTAGTTTTGTTTGTCGGATTCCCTGATAACTGACAACAACCTGAGAAGACATTCACTGAGGGTTAGAAACCCTCCCGATCTAGGTAACAAGGTTTGACCTCCCTTTCACCACAAGGGGTGTTCCTTCTAGTAATGTTGATTAAATAAGTGTTCTTTAAAAGAAAAATGATTAGGCCAGATTAATGATAATGGGTGTTTTTTAATTAAAATAAAGTTTAGAGGTTTAGATTTGGAAAAGGAGCATGTGTGAATATAAATTCATGATTGGAATAAATAATAAAGTGTACAATCAAAATAAACACCTCTAATTACATTAAATAAACACATATAAGAAAAACACAATAAAATAAAATATCTTTATAATTTGATTATAATGATATTTATCTAAAAGTAACATAAAGTAATTAATATCACACATTCATTTTGCCAAAAATATATAATGGTAAATAAATGGTTCCATAAAGTTTATAAAAGACTAGTAAAGTGCACACTGGTTATTAATCTGTTAATAATTATCAAAATACATATAGGGATAAATCTCATAAAACTATGCAAAGAAAATAAAATAAAACAAAGAAAAATAAAATAAAGGGAATTTGGTTTGAAAAATATTTTAGTTAAATATGTGAATGAGGCATGTATAATGTGTATTTTCATGCCTCGAGCCTACAACATTTAATTTAAACATGATTTAGAATCTTTTTAAATAAATGGTATTAAAAAGATTAAAATAAATTTATGTGCATAAGGTTTCTCTGTCTAATCAATTTAGATTAGAGATCCTATGCATTTAACCAATAAACCTTGGGTAAAAAGAACACATAAAAAGAAATCAATTGAATGTTATTTTTAATGTAATCGCTTTATGAAATATTGCTAGAAAATATTTAATGTCACACATAATAATATGTAATCTACAATATACTAAAGAAATTTATCAATCTGATTACTCCCGATAATATTCATATCCTCGAAAGTAATAAACCAAGTAAATGTTAAGTGAAACATGAATTGATCAAGTCAAATTCATAAAACACTAGTTGAACCAGAACATTCAAAATTTAAATAAGAAAATACATAAACACGAAGGTGCAAGTAAATAAAGAAAACAAAAATGAATTATTTCAAAAATTATACCACTTTACATCACAAAATCCTCATGGATCGAGCTTGTACATCAATTATAGGTATACTTTCCCAAGTGTGATCCCTTTCTCCCAAATCCTCTCATAAATTCTTTGATATGAATCCCTCCAAAATAGAGAATGAGCGTTTTTTTATACATAAGTGTTTGATAATGTAAACATGATTGTTCATATAATTAAAAGAAAATAAAAATAATTTCGGGAATCAATGCCACAACTCCTTCTTTGTTAACTCTCTTCATATCCTTTAACTTAATTGATTTGCTCAAATTGTTCACATTAAAATGTCTTTAAAATAGTTTTCTTGCATTAGAGAGATAAACATAAATTAGTTCTCAATTGATAAATAAAATTTAATTATAAAATCACCCTTCTCCCCAAATCATTGCACATAACATGATAAAATGAATTTAATTATTATCTTTGGTGAATTTTTTTCTAACTATAGGAAGCATTAGGTTAAAAATATATTTAATGTATAAATTGACTTTCTAGAACATCCAACGTAAAAACATTTTCAAATTATAAAAATCATTGATAAATTTCTTTTAACGCTCCTCCCATGCTGCACATGAATTATACCTACACAATCTCCATTCAGCCATTAGTTTCGAAGATTCCATTTTCTAAAAATATACCGTAAGCGTAAAATATAAATCTAATTTCAAATTTTAACTATGCTTTAATATAAGTTTTAAATAAAAATTATGAAATTTATTTTTACAAACCTATAGTTTAATTAAAAAATGATTAAATATATATAAATAGATTTCACAGAGTATATATATATATATATAAATATAAACTTTAAACTCAACTTTAAACTCTAATAATAATGAATATATTATATTAATATTTTTAAACAATAATCCACATATATTATTATTTATGATTTATATATATTATATATAGTGAATGAATGTAGTTGGTATAATGTATATATATTAATGTGATGTAATTTTAAAAATTTCAAAATCCATTTTATTATTTGTCGGATCAATGAAGGAGAGAGAATCTTCGCTACAATTTGGGCCCAATAAAATATGGACCATCGAAGAGGATGTGAATGTATGGCCATCGAGAGTGAAATCACTGATTGTTAATATGTCAGAAAGGACCCCATGTATTCCACCCTTATGTATGAGAGAGTTATAATATTGTTCACGTTGAGTTTTAATGTGGTGCATAGGTTGGTTATGAAGTAGATTTTTCACGTAAGAGTATATTAGCAATTGTCTCAAAAGGAGTAAAGATAGGTCTATAGGATTTTTAAACCGAAAAAATTGTATTTTTTTTCATAATTAAGTAGATAATAATTGATATCATAAATTTATGTTTTTAAGTATATTTTTGTGATGTTTTTAAAATTTTATATATATCCAAATCTCAATGTATATATTTATACCCATTTATGCCAATTTCTCAAGGTAACAAATATGGATAATTATCCGATATTTTTACTTAATTTACATATTATCTTTTCAAAACATAAATAGAGTTTTGGTTGCACAAAAAAGTGGCTTGACAAGTATTGTACGGAGTCGGGTTCTATGTTGCCCCAGTACAACATGAACCAATAAGGATTAAACATAAGGCTGAACTTAAGTTTCAATTCTTCAATTGGTGCCTAATTGAAAAACATTTAGTAGCCTCAAAAAATATGGTCAAGAGATAGATCATGCTTCCTTCAATATTGTTTTTTGTAGGATGGACTCCAAATCACTGAACCACAAATTTTACAATTTCTCAGTCATAACAACCTTATAAGCCGAAATTGAAAATTTTAATTTAACACTCAAAAATTTTTGTAAGAAAATGATCCAAAGTCAAAGATATAAAGCATGATGGTAATTGTAAACAAACAAGAATATATAGATCAAGAACTACATGTGCCAACTCCATACACCCAATAATAACAGAGTGATATAGATTCCAGAAAGAGTGAATAAAGAAAAGGCTTGTTTCACAATCTATTAACAACCTTGCTCTGTTTCAACAAGTTATTGATAAACAACTACATTGCTTTAAGATGCCTCATTTTAACTGAATACCTCTCTTATATGCTAATCCATTAATTTCTCGCTGATGATTGTAAAAGATGGATTATCCCATACTTCTTAATTTAGGACGCAACAAAGATCACACATCCAAAAATAGTGTCTTTCATGTGTATAATTTGAACCAACAAACACTTCGAGTAATTCATTGTGCCCCATGGATTTAGGAAGTTGAGATTTAACATAGAGATTTTGATACTTATTAAGGAGAGGGAAAACGTTGCATTAGAGAAGAAATAAAATTTAATTTTAATTTAGATATTAAAAATTAATTAAATATAATACTGATAAAAAAATATTCCCAAATATATATATAATACCAAGATTGAAAAGCACACGTTTCATGCAAGATAGAAAGACAAGTTTGTTGGAAAAAAATGAAAAGGGACTAATTATTATATTGAGGAGGATTAATGGATGGTATAAAGCTTATGTTGGTCTTGAGTAAATTTCAAATCAATGAATTTATGGTTGTAGGAAAAAAGGAAAATTCTTTTTGAGAATTGTGTAGCTCTTGCTATATTATATAGACGTGAAGTCTTCATGTTGCAACATCTCTACAATATTATGAAGAAACATTTAGAAGCATTTTATAATTTATAATTTTAAAATTAAAAATAATATTTTTTATATTATCATTTTCATTAACTATAATACATCCCGTTATTCACCCCAATAAGGAGAGGTGGTTACCATGAAGAGTGGATTCCCAATGTACATTCATGAGAATGGGATCTAAAAGTTTAGAATTTTTTTTTCTTTTGTTTTTTTGTTTTTTGTTTTGTTTTGTTTTGTTTTGTTTAAGCTAGAATTAAACAACATTATTTTGTTCATCTTGTCACCTTGACATGTCACATGGTTTCATTATTTAGCTCTACCATTGTCACCTTGACGTACCACTACCACGTGGCATGCTACTCTAATGCCACTTCACTATTGTGGTATCCTCAGTAACCCTCAAATAGTTAAGAGTAATGAATGAGAAGCACAAGAATGTACAAGGGAGATATTGGTTAGAATAACCTATCTATTTTTTATTCATAACTCACAAGGGAGCATTTCAGTCTACTCATTATTGATATCAATAATATCTTTTAGGGATTTTAAGGGGTTACTTTATGTGCATGAAATAGGTTTAATTTTTTTTAACAATAAACATCCAAAATAGAGGAGAAATTGTTGAACCAATGCAATACCAATAGATGTTAAATAGTTGTATGCACTAAGCCCGTGGATAGAATTCAGGCACGTAGGTCACTCTCGACCTAGATTACAATTTTATTTTATGTCGAAAATTACCTCTATGGAAATTAAGACTCTACAACAATTCCAACAATGTATATCTATATGCATATTATCAACCATTGTCATTATTTGTTGCTTGCCTCCTTAATTGGACATAAACGAACTCCATACCTTGTCATTGAGCAATCAACAATACCTTTTATCCTCTTCAAACATTCAAATATGTAATAACAACCTCTATTTTATACATATGAAAGAAAATAGCCACATCGAATAGCCCCTAGTTCCATTTTATTGTTAATAATTTCACTTGTATCGTAATTAGATTGGCATCGGATGGAGAGACAAAATATTCTCCAACACTTGGCTACAGTAAAGAAACCTCGTAGGAGTTCACTGATGTTGGAAATAATATGAAATCATTCTCCATGTGTTTCTTAAAGATACGACCTTATGAGCTCAGATACCTACAGGGCTGTAGGTTGCCTATTTCAACACAAAAAGTGCTCAATTATAACTCACAATGGTTTATTATTGGTTCCAATAATGTACATATACCCATGCTTCTTAGTCTTCTACTATATGTATACGAAGGCTCAATAACTACATGTTCTTGTGCATTGTAATATGTATACGTAAGCCTGCAATGAACTCTATAATACATGGCAATCTACCTGGTAATTAGGCTTGACTTCTTACTCGTAATCTATAGGAAATAGGGGTTAATCTTCCAGAATTTCACACAGGTCTACCTACGCATCATTCCCATGGTTTAGATAGTTACTAGAGGAGTCTTAATACTCCCAGATCATTTGCTACAGTAGAAACTAAGGTAATCAAGGAACAACATCCCATTACAATATATATATATATATATATATATATACACATCTTTGTATGACTGGTTCAACAAAGTTGTCTTTAAATTTGTGGGCTATGGTCACAACCGTGGTGTTGAGAGGAACCTAGGTTGTTCACATAAATTTCTCACATAGCTATGCATATGTTTGTTTCAGGGTTTAAGCTCATAGGCATATAACTATTTTATTTCATTGCACAGGGATAGATATATGTAAATGCAGTGAATTCATTCATGAACAACTTCCAAGTCCAACATTTCTTCTTAAGACCAATCAATCATCATGTTGATTCATTTATATAAGTGTTGAGTATCTTATGTTCAAGCAACTCGTCAAACATGAGTTCCATCACACTTCATCAACATTCATGCAATATCAAAGACAATGTTCATAGCCAAATGTGGTATAGGTAAATTCTCAGTGCGGACACAAACAATTCTTGTAGCCCAAGAGAGCGGGTCTAGCCACAAACAAACAATCTATGGAAAATCTCCTTAATCTAGAATCAATTAAGAGGGTCTACCTCTTAAAATGTTATTATGCTTAGTGATGATCCTACTTCCTCACTTCAACTATCTTCTGTTTCCTTCCCTCGAATACCTGAAACAAGAAAACAACAACAACAACAAACGTGATAACATACAATATTGTATTCAGCCTACTTAATAGGTCAAGGAACATTAAGCCATAAAGATGTAAAATGACACTTCATGTAGGAAATCAATCAATAGTTGCATTTATATAAATCAGAAAGAGATTACAACCGGTGCCTTGACGTTGTTAGTCTCCTCCAACGTATCCGGGTTCCCACACTTCTACTAGCACTTCATGGATAGCCCCAACAATGGAAGTTTAAGGCCTCTTTCCCTCTAGTCTCAAACCAAACCAAAAACACACTATTCTCCCTCAAACATACACTAGAAAGCTACAAGCTATAGATGACTTGCTGATCATTCAAACTCACTCCAAAACTAGTTTAGCTTGGGAAAAGAGAGGTTTATATAGCTTGGATGGATGGGAGATGGTTCCTCTCATCATGGGAGAAGGTCTTATCTCTTGAGTTTGTTCCATCCTAATAGGGGAAAGGAGCCCAAACTGACTTCCTTGGCTCCATCCGACCCAACCATCTACCAGAATTTCGTTACGAAGCTTCTAGACATGGAAGCTTCAACTCCATATTTAAAAAACCTTCCAAAAGAGGATCAACACGACTGGAAAAGGGCTCAGTTGCTCCATACAATGCGAGGGCTAGTTTTAATCTTTGCAAATTGGCGCAAGGAGGAAACTGGTCAGTAGCGCCAGCCTTGTAAACTGGGATAAAAGGAAGATTCTTGGGAAATGATGCAAAGGGGAAATATTCTGCTCATGAAGAGGGACATATTGGGAGTTTCTTCATGATGGGAAAGCATGTCGGGTTCACTGTAGAGGTCCTCCAGGATCGTAGACGAGGAGTACAGGGATAGTGACAAAATGCTATGTGACACCAAATAAACAACCCTACAAAATATCATGCCCCATACATTAAATGGCATCATATTAGTTCAACAAAAATATCCCGCATCATATTAGTTCAACAAGCATAACTTGGAATTCATTACACAAATCAACATGGGAGATACTTATCTCAAATTAATACTGGGCAACTGAGTCGGGGATTGCAACTCTCTGCCCAACCATAGATTGGACTACACTATGGCATTTGAGCTAGAGTTGTAGAGATAAAGAAATAAAGTAGTGCCATTTAAGCATTGTTGTGAAGTACAGGAGTGAGAGACGTATTAGTCCATGCAATATTTTCTGTGTGTAGTGCATTGAGAGAAGAATTATTGTTAATGTGGTTGAATGACAAGAAAAATTGGGCAAGAACAAGAGCATTTTTCTTTATGGTATTAGTGTGCATGAACTATTGTTAATTTGGTTGGACGACGAAAGCGCTGAAGAAGATTAGTTTTCTTTATACAAATTGGTATGAATGCTATGGAAAAGGTTAACTGTGAACAAACAATCTATTTGAGGACAAATTTAATTTGGTGTATATTAAGTTTTTCTGAGAATCTTGATAATGGTTCTGGGGGATTCAATTTTGTTGCTAAGAGTGGCAATGTTCATCTTATAATTTTGGTCTATTTGAGAGTGGCAATCTTAACATTAAAACTTTTTTGGTCTTAACATTAAGACTTTTTGGGTTGTATTTCAACACTAGAAACACAACCTTTTGTTTGAAAAACTTGCAGAGCAAAAGGAAGGGTTTGTCTTTCATGGAAAGTCATATGTAAAATCTATCTTTATTATTATAAAGAAGTTAAACGATATGATATGGTTTACAAATTCTTATTTATACATTCAGAGTAATCAAACAGTGAAAAGTTTTAGAAAGCTTTGTTTGAATTGACTATTGAAGAAGCACCTACAAAATTCATCCACCTAAATTAACATAATTTAAAAATCAATGATAGGAGTTTAGATATAAATGTTAAAAGCTCCAACCATAAAATTCGGAGAGTTAATTTCAAGGTTTATATATATATATATATATATATATATATATATATATATATATATATATATATATATAGATAAGAGATGAATACAACCAATATTTATATTTATAAATACTAATTTATTTATTTTTTGTTGGGGGTGGTTTTAGTCTCGATGGTTAGTTTAATTGGGAGTGCCCATTGTTAAAGCACCTTTGCCTTTGCTATTGAAAGGTTACTAGTCTCAGACACTGCTGGGTCAGACTCTATGGTTGAAACGGCAAAGAATGATCCCTTGAAATGGATCTACATGATACAAATATTCCAAAGTTACCTTATAATAATAATAATAATAACAAACAAAACAAACTACTTGAAATGTAATAAGGGATTCTGTATAGAATGTAATCAGGGGAAACAAACTACTTGAAATGTAATAATGGGTTCTGTATAGGATGTAATCAAGGGTTATGTATAGGATGTAATTAGATAAATGCAATTGGTTCTTTTATTTATCTGAGTGCTCATTGGATTGTTGTAAGATGATAAATAAGATTTTACTCTACATATGTTGTATGCTTTTGTCCCTTTCATTTGAAATAAATATTTGATTATAAATAAAAGAGTTACAAGTGCTTATTTTTATACTTGAAACATCGCAAGTATCCTATCCTATCTTCAAGATATCATATATCTTCCTCATATATGTGTGGGGGGAATATTTCTGAATATCGGATCTTTACACATATGATTTGATTTCTATCCAAAAATCGTATAGAAAATGATGAACTAAAAGAGTTATGTACCTTCATGTTTCATCCATATTGGATCTTTACACATATGATTCTATTTTTATCCAAAAATCATATAGCAAATGATGAACTAAAAGATTTATGTACCTTCTTGTTTCATCCATATAGAATACAGGCATAAAGAGTCTATCAGTCCCATCTTTATTTCCTTAAGAAACTTCTCCATGTTGGTGTAGGAAGATCCTCCTTTTCCCACTGCTCTCATCGCCTCATCTCTCAACTCACCAATTCTTTTCCCCATTTGCTTCCCTTCCTCCCCACTCATCAATCTCCTTACCATGTCTTCCACATCTTCTCTCCTCACAACTTCATTCATTGCCATTCCAATATTCCACACTCCGCTAACGAATCTCCTGTTAGTCGGCTGCTCAGCAAGGAAGGGCCATGATATCATGGGTACACCAGCACAGATACTCTCCAGGGTAGAATTCCATCCACTATGGGTCAGAAACCCTCCCACTGAAGGATGTGATAGCACTTTCATCTGAGGTGCCCATGACACCAAGAAACTTCTGTCCTTCACTTTCTCTAAAAACTCAGATGGCAGCACAGCAGAGTGGCCATGAATGAGATCAGGACGAATAACCCACAGAAAAATGCTTCCCACTAGCCTCTAAACCCCACGCTAACTCTAAGAGCTCCTGGTTAGTCATAACAACTAAGCTTCTGAAGAAAATATAAATAACTGAACAGGGCTTCTGGTAGTCCAACCATTTCACACATTTAGTTTCTTCGGTCCACAAGCTTGCAGAGCTATCATATATTTTATCATTTCCAGATTTTGCCTGTAAAACAAGAGGGCCTATAGTATACAAGGTTGGAAGTCTTTCTTGGAGTGCATCGAGTATAGGATGATCAAGCTCATCAAAGGTATTAAGTAATACTAAATCGATTTCTAGAGTGGTCGACACTTCACGTGTAAGGATCTATGAAATTTATTTTTGTGACAAGGAGAAGGGAAGATATTTAACGTGAAACGGGGGCATTCAAGGAATGTAGGTGATTAGTTGTTCCATGCATCCATCTGTTAAACACTTGTCATCATCTGCAACACACAATAGCATAAGCAAGCAAGTTGTGTTTGACATGAGGAATTTATAGAGAGTTGGTACCAGAAATTAGTGTTGTGCTAAAAGAGTTGGGAGAGAAAGTTAATATACCTTTGCTAGGAATATAACCCTTTTCAACCATAAGAGGGGCGAAGAAGAAAGGGCAGAAACTGCAAGCACTAGCAATCCAGAAGCATACTCTCGAAAATTTGAGATTCGTCGCAGTTTTCTCTGACACCTCTATTTTGAATAATTCATCGTTCCCCATGGATTCATGAAGTGGTTGGTCATGAACAGTAAATTCTATGGTGCATTGTAAGAATCATTGGAACTTTCCTATAGTGTTAGAGCCATTCTTCCCGAAATGCTGTAACTGAAAACAACAAGTTTTAAAAAATTGGAATTGGTGCACAAATGTTAAGTGGAGAATATAAGGGTAAACACAAAGACCTCTGCATAGAAGTCAGCCGGATAGGATAAAGGTAGATGAAAATGGGAAGAGCCCTAATTCAAAAGAAAGACCTACCGACCTAATAATATTAACCATATGTTTAATACACCTCCTTCTAATATGTGAAACGTAATCTGATTTGTATGAAGGATGAAAATTAAAGAGGAGGGGAAGTTCGGTAAGTGGGTAAGTAAGTTATTAATGTTTATTATTATTATTATTATTTTATTTAATTTGTAATTGTTGAATGCTTGATTTAATTTTTATTATATACACAATTTTGTTATAATTTATTTAATTTATGTGTAATCTTATTTTATATATATATATTTCATAGTTATTTTAATATTTTGTATTTAATAATTAAATTAATTAGCTTATTTTTTAATTAATTTATTTGTTTTAAATTGTTACAATGATAATTATAGCTTATCTTTATAAGGTCTCGTTTTTTTGTCATTATTAATTTAGGATTAAAATTTGAATTATTTTATTTAATGTAACAATGATTTTTTACAAGTTCTAATGATCATTGTAACAACAACCTTAATGCAGGGAAAACATGAAGATTCGAGCAAGTGATTTATAGCCATAAGAATATGAGAGGGAGTCCTATAGCGAGGGAAATGTAAGGTGAAACTGATAGAGAGATCTAAGTTCTAAAAGAGGGCCAAATCAAGCACCAACATCTAAGAAAAGGTATAGGCAAGAAAGTGAAGATATAGTTAGAGGTGGAACTCGACTAAGTACTCCAGAGAGGAGGGCAGGTAGTCATTAGTAGTTGTATAGTGCTGCTAATAAGAGGAATCATCATCAGAAAAGGAAAGAGAAAGATTTTATGCTTGAAGAATTTAATAAGGAAAAGCCTGATAAATTTGACAAAGATCTCAAGAAGGTCGAGGAAGTAGAAGCATGGTTATTGGGAATGAAAACACATTTCAAGGTGAATTATTACTTTGATAATATGAAGGAAAGAGTAGTCATTTTCATCTTGAAGGGTAAAGCCGATATTTTGTGGGAAGACCTGAGGAATGTCAAGAACATTAGAGAAAAGGAGTTATCTTGGAGGAGATTTGAGACATATTTTTGGGATAAGTACCTATTTGAAAGGTACTATGAAAACAAGGTCAAGCAATTTTATGAGCACAAATTGGGGAAATTGACAGTTGATGAATACACCAACAAATTCTTGGAGCTACATTGTTGAATGTTTGATTTAATTTTTATTATATACACAATTTTGTTATAATTTATTTAATTTATGTGTAATGTTATTATATATATATATATATATATTTCATAGTTAATTTAATAATTTGTATTTAATAATTAAATTAATTAGCTTATTTTTTAATTAATTTATTTGTTTTAAATTGTTACAATGATAATTATAGCTTATCTTTATAAGGTCTTGTTTTTTTGTCATTATTAATTTAGGATTAAAATTTGAATTATTTTATTTAATGTAACAATGATTTTTTACAAGTTTTAATGATCATTGTAACAACAACCTTAATGCAGGGAAAACAGGAAGATTCAAGCAAGTGATTTATAGCCATAAGAATATGAGAGGGAGTCCTATAGCGAGGGAAACGTAAGGTGAAACCGACAGAGAGAGCTAAGTTCTAAAAGAGGGCCAAATCAAGCACCAACATCTAAGAAAAGGTATAGGCAAGAAAGTGAAGATATAGTGAGAGGTGGAACTCGACTAAGTACTCCAGAGAGGAGGGCAGGTAGTCATTAGTAGTTGTCTAGTGCTGCAACTAAGAGGCATCATCATTAGAAAAGGAAAGAGAAAGATTTGATGCTTGAAGAATTTAAGAAGGAAAAACCTGATAAATTTGACCAAGATCTCAAGAAGGTCGAGTAAGTAGAAGCATGGTTATTGGGAATGAATACACATTTCAAGGTGAATTATTACTTTGATAATATGAAGGACAGAGTAGTCATTTTCATCTTGAAGGGTAAAGCTGATATTTTGTGGGAAGACCTGAGGAATGTCAAGAACATTAGAGAAAAGGAGTTATCTTGGAGGAGATTTAAGACATATTTTTGGGATAAGTACCTATTTGAAAGGTACTATGAAGACAAGGTCAAGCAATTTTATAAGCACAAATTGGGGAAATTGACAGTTGATGAATACACCAACAAATTATTGGAGCTACTAAGTTACGCGCCTTATATCAAGTATTAGAAGGTGAGAATCCATAGGTATCTCAGTGTTTTTCCACATGAATTCAGGGATAAAATAGAACTTGTTGAGCCAAAACATTTTAGGACACCATTCGAAAAACGAGGTACTTCTATGAATAGTCTAGGCATAAGACAAAGCCCTGAATCGATTGGAAAGAAAAAGGAAAGCACAACTTTAGAGGGAGAGGGAAGAAAACTACAGGATGTCTACCATGAGGAAGGAATGTGAAGTTTAACACTCCTGTCAAGGGAGAGTCTCAACAAAAATCCACTACTGATGAGAAAGGTCGATTCTCTAATATTACAAGAGAGGAAGTCACGGGGTTCATAAGAGAACCCATAAAGTGTTGGAAGTGTGGAGAAAATCACAGGTGGGAATATTTCCCACAGTGACAACAAAGCGATCCAGGGATATAAAATGTGCAAGGAGCATAGACATTGAATAATGTGGCTCAAAATGTGCCAAAAATTTAGGCTGCATTGGAAAACAAGTTGTTAGTTTTTTATGGATATGGTAGAATTGGACATGTGTTCTAGTCTCTAAGGTGTTAGAGATGCTAAGGAACACAAGGACTCCAAAACCTAGAAAAGGTTTCAAGAGAAAACACTTAGAAACCTCTAAATTAAATTAACTATTCAATAATTAAAAATGCTTAAGTCTAACTTAGAAAAATTGATTAATTAAAGGGTATCAATTGAGGAAATCGATTTTTCTCTAGAGACTTCCGAAAAAGCCACTTGACGGAGTCTAAGATTATTTTAGCCGTTGATCATGATTAGATCTTGGTCATTGATGCTTCAACGATAAATTATAAGAGCAACTCCATGGTGTTGGAGATAAACATAGTTTAGAGGTTGTGATCAAGGCCAATCGAATTCCCCAGTTCATAGTATACAGTGAGGGTGTAATTCGAGCTAAGGGAAGGAGAGTAGAAGGGGTTTCCGACATGGATAGTTTCCAGAGAAATTCTCATTTGGTTTTCTAGTTTCTAGAGTTAGAGAAGGAAGGTTGAATTATCTAGCAGGGAGGCCATATTCTGCAGTGTGAGTTTCTCAATTTTCCAGTGTGCTCAATTTTCCAGTGTGAGTTGTCGAGAGAGGGATCGATTCAACATTTAGAGTCTGGATCTAGTCCCGGGAGGCCTAGTGAATTATTTCTAGAGGAAGAGAGAGCTAGGATGGCTCATTTGGAAGTGATCCGGAGGTAGCATGAATTCATCTAAGTAGATAGTGTGTGTTTCAGTCCAACAACGTGAAATAACTGGGAAGTGTGAGTTTGCCAGAGATGGCCAGATCAAGGCACTATGAGGGAAAAACAAATTCCTAGTTTTTCAGTGGAGATAAATTGCCAAAGGATATCCATTTGGGCATCCAGTTGTAATTCTCTATACTTTATGCATAATAAAATAAAACCCTCATCTACTGCACTGATTTTCCCTTTGGGGTTTTTCCAGGGACAATTGTCCAAAAGTAATGGTGTCATTTTATTGTGTGTGTGCATTTATTTCTCAGTTCTTGTTTCTATTTCTGCAATGTATTTTTTATTGTGAATAATTGCAGTGTGGTTTATTCACTATTTGTCGTAATAATAATTACAAAAGAAAAATAATTTGTTAAGTTAGGAGAATAATATTCAGTTGTTGCAGTTCAAGGAATGAAGGATGAATACATCCATAAGACAATATTCAAAACTAGGTATGAGAATTATGAATTGGTGGTGGTGCCATTTAGACTCACTAATACTCCAACAACATTTATGTATTTAATGAATAATGTTCTCAGTCCATATTTGGACAAGTTTGTACTAGTCTTTGTAGATGAATTTTTTATTTATTCTAGAACCAAGGAAGAACATGATGGACATTTGGAAACAATTTTGCAATTTCTGAGAGAACAAAAGTTGCATGCCAAGCTAAAAAAATGATTTTTTCCAATTACAAGTTTTGTACTTGGGAAACATTATTGCCGAGGAAGGAGTTGTAGTGGATCCTGAGAAGATCAAATCCATCATGGAGTGGCCAAATTTAGAATGTGGCAGAAGTTAGATCTTTATGGGATAGGTTAGATATTATCAGAGGTTCATTCACAATTTCTAAATATTGGGCATCCTATCATAGCATTGTAGAGAAAATGATTTAAATTCCAATGGACACCAGAGTGTGCAATTAATTTTGAGTAATTAAAATACTTTCTCACAGATGCACCAATATTAAGAATAAAAGACCCAAAAAAAGCTTTTGTAGTTTGTAAAAAATTCCTGCAAGGAGGGATTAGTACATTCTTAATTCAAGAAGGAAAGGTGGGTTGTTACACGTTGATGAAGTTGAATGAAAATGAGTGAAATTATGTCACTCATGGTTTGGATCTAATAGTGATAGTGCATGCATTGAAAATGTGGAGATACTATTTTCTAAGAAGGAAGTTTGTTTTAATGTCAGATAATGGAGGGTTGATGTATTTAAGTAGATGTGATCAAGAGGAGGCTACAAAAGGCTCATGTGGTAGCCATCAGTACTTGTGAAGTGGATATTTAATAAAGGATCAAAGAGGCAATGTATCAACATGAGCATTTCCAGCAAGTGAAGGAATGCTTGCAGCAAGAGCCAAAAGGAAGAAATGAGTAAGAACAAATCAATCACAGATGATGGTATGATGGAGTTTAAAGGTAGGTGGTATATACCTTACATGCATGACTTGAAGAAGCTCATATCTGACAAGTTTCATAAAATACCTTATTCAGGTCATCCTGGTTATCAGAAAATGATAACATATATGAAAAATGTGTACTATTGGACATACATAGAAAAGGATATTGTTGAGTACATTTCCAGACACTTGGAGTTTCAACAAGGGAAATTGGAGTGTAGACATCCATTAGGATTATTGAAACCAATCCCCAATATTGAGTGGAAGTGGGAAGTCATCTCTATGGACTTCATCACAAGATTACCAAAGACAAATAAACAACATGATACCATAATGGTAGTGGTGGAAAAGTTGAGTAAGGAATATATAACCTAAATCTTGGAAGATAAGATCCAAGAACCATGAATATTGAGAGAAGAGGAGAGAAAAACACAATATTCAAAAGAAAGAAACTCTTTATTAAATAAGGGAAACTTGTACAACTACATTGTGGTGGATGAATTTGTCCTTTTGCAGGGTGAGGCACTTTATTTATAGCATTCTCTATGCCTTATTTAGTTACATAATTAAATACCATGGGTAAACACCATGTGCGAATATTTCTTTCCATTCAAATCAATGACTCCCCCCCTTAGGAAGTAATGGTCTCCATTGTGTCAAGTACTCTTTTGAAAATATTTTTTTTAATATGAGCCAATGAAGAGAAGGGTTTTTTTTGGTTAACTCAAAACTGTGGGTTTGTGGACGACCCAAACCCAATTTATTTTGAAAACAAGGTTTTTTTGTGGTTTACCCATAACCATGATGAACAAAGGTTCGAGGATTGAGTTACCTTGTAATTCTTGTGGGAAAACTATGATACATACACTGTATGGCATAGAAAATGGATTTTGATGGAAAGAGTTTTATGTGGTTGACCCATAACCGTGGGGTTTTGGGTGACCCATAACCATGATGAATGAAGGTATGATGATAGAGATACCCTGCAATGCTTGTGGCCAACTATGATACCAATAGTGTACAGATGAGAAAATGGACTTCAATGATAAGGGTTTTATGTGGTTAACCCATAACCATGGGTTTTTGGGTGACCTATAACCATGATGAACGAGGGGCTGAGGATAAATATACCTTGTAATTCTTGTGGCCCAACAATGATACTGAAAATGTATGGCCTAACAAATGGACCTTGAAATAATTCGCTTGTACGTCTGCCAAGATATGATAGAAATTTGGTGGCTTATCTTTGTAAATACTCCCTATCCAATGATATGTTGTAAAGGCCTCCTCTAAGAACTCAATTTTCACATTTCTGGTTCCCATTGTTGTGATTTCATAGTCCCACCATGACATTACCTTGACATCAAAAGGGGTATTTTGTCACAACCTCAGATGCCCACCCACCACGTCCAAACATTGTTGAATAAGAGGATTGAAAAGCTTCTCTTTTGGAGGTTGAAGGCCCAAAAAATATGGCTATGGAGTAGGAAGAGCATCTCGTGCATGTATGAGAGTAACACACAACTAATGAAGAACTCCATAAAGTTTTATGTGTTTTGCAATCTTATCTTTAGCATATAATGTTTGAATTTTTAGTGTAGGATTTGCAAGACCTGTTGTTTCAATAATTATAGAATAAATTTTGTCTCTTTTTTATTTCACCAATTCTGAATGCATTCACACAATATCACCTCTTACTGTATGACATAGACAACCATTATTTAGCATTACAATATATTCAATTCCTTTCATCTCTGAAGAAACTAATGATCCATCGATGTCTAATTCACCATCATCATTTTCTATCACTGAAATTCCTTTTCCATGTTCAAAGGTTATAATATGGTTGAAATTAATCTTTTTTTGGTGTTGGGGTTGATGTTGCAAGAGCATTAGAGGAGTCTTTGAATTTTCTGGTGATGACACTGGAGAAGAAACTAGAACCTTAAAGAATATTAAAGGAGCTCTTGCACCTGCATATTGGCTTATGGGTGATGTTTTGACATTGCAGGCACTAGGAAGAGCCAAGGCATTTTTATATTGGTTGATAGGTAACCCCAAGTTGTTATTACTAGATAAAACTTGGCAGAGGCAAAGCACCTTAGTAGAAAAAAATGTAGAGAGTGTGGTAGAATAATCATTGCAAGGATTTGTTTCATTGTTATTTTTCGTAACAAAGCTTGAACATGGAGACACACTTTTTATAGTGTGGGTACAATCTAAACAAGATGAAGAAGAAGGAGAAGGCGTTTGTGCCGCCACTCTGAATGGCATAAAGAAAAACACTAAATATAAACCCCATGCATTCTTCCCCACCTTGAAGTAGAAAATCTTACAGACCAAAACATAAAACCTATTCTTCAACTCTGTGACATTCCTCTTCTTTCCCCAACATGACATTATAAGTCTATGACCTTAGTTTGAAGGTGTTTCTAAATCTTGAGGAGAACCATTTAAATATGTCATTTGCTACAACAATAATGCTTTTAAGAGAGCCAAAATACCCTCCAAGAACACCAACCCTACTATTATCTATCCCACATTGACAACCCCAGAAGAAACATATTGCAAAATACCTACAATTCTTATTAGTTCCACAATAATTTGTCCCCATACAAAAAAGGCCAAACATAGTGATTGCATAAGCAAGACATATGGTGACAATGACAGAAAAAATGATCATGGAGGGTTGAAGGGGAATGGTTGATAATGCAGAGGAAATGGTTGGGTTCACATAGACTAATTTTTCAGTAGGCTTTTGGGAATTTCCATAGCTATGTCTATATTATGGTGATACGCTTCTTATTCATAGATCCCATTGGTAGAAGTGCTGCAAATTTTGTGGTTCCACTGGAAACACTAAACCCCATTTCCTCTAGCCAATTATAGGTCCACCAAATCAACTGCAGTCGGGTGCTTTATAACATTATTGGTATTGAGATCTTCAGGATAAGGCGTATCATGACCATGTTCAACGTCAATCATGGCCTTGACATCAGGTTGACAATATGTAATGTGATTTATTCATAGAAAAACATCTATAGGATTTACTCTAGGGGATCCAAGGTGGCTTTCCATCACGGATCCCTACTTTAAGTGAGTAAGCGATGATAGCCTCGCCATCTGTGTCGAAAAACTCTCCAACATTGAGATGGTCATGGCTCAGAAGGAGAGGTGAGCTTGAATATACCTTCTTATACATTCAAAAAAATTTGATCGGCTAACTCATGGATTTGGAGGATAAGTTTCTTGTCGTACCTCTCAGAGGCATCTACCATGGAAGTAAGTGCAAGCGAGACCACGATTCTGCAAACAAAATCAACTAGTTACCAATGCGTTTTTTCTTCCCTGGGCTACCAAAGCTTGCAACATCGAAAAAAACCATAGATCTGAGAATAGTGTAAATCCTCAAGAATTATTTTGTTACAGTCACATGAATATATGATTTGTGGTTCCTCTATATTGGAAACAAACATTATGTGAAAATCGACAATAAGAGGAGTTATTGTATATGGGATGTGACCAAAGGATTCGAGAACCAACATGTTGCTCATAAAATTTTATGGTAGAAAATTGATGGATGCACCCTAGAAACCATTATAAAACCTTGATTTTCATGGAGTTGTAACCTATTCTAATACCGTTGATCTGAATCTTGGAAACTAAGATCCAGGCCAAACCATGAATAATGAGAGAGGAGGAGAGAAAACACATAATATTCAAAAGAAAGAAACTCTTTATTAAATAAGGGAAACTAGTAAAACTACATTGTGGTGGACGAATATGTCCTTTTGCTGTGCGAGGCTCATTATTTATAGCATTCTCATTGCCTTAATGAGTTACATCATTCAATACCATGGGTAAATACTAGTTTAAATTCATATTAGCCTCATTTTACGGCTATCATTTCTATCCACAAGGCAATGATATTGCTCAAAATTTTATGAAAGAAATACTTATATCGAATGGTGTACCCAAGAAGATCATCTCAGATAGGGATGCCAAGTTCACCTAAAAATTTTGGACCTAATTTTTTGTTGTTTTTGGAATAGAGTTGGCATTCAATATAGTGTATCATCCTCAAACAGATGGGAAGATTGAAAGAGTAAGTAAGGTTTCAGAAGACATTCTAAGGATGTATGTCATGGATCAACCTAAGAGGTGGGAAGAGTTTCTACCTTTGGTAGAATTTGATTATAAAAATAGGTATCAATAATCATTAAAGATGAGTCCTTTTGAGGCTGTGTATGTCATAAAATGTGATACACCTATCAGTTGGAATGATCAAGTGAATAGGGTGCTTCTTGGACCTGATATGTTGAAGGAAATGGAACATGAAGTAATTGTTATGAAGAAGTGGCACTTGCCACCTCTCCTTAACATGTTGGTCCCAAAGAACCTAAACCCATTGCCCAATGAAAATAATTCCTTTATATTCGACCACAGGGGATATCCAGGAGTGCAAGAAATGTGCACAGTGGCAAACCTATCAGACTACCAAATCCCTAGATATATTCAAATTACCACATATCCACAATCACATTTAGATCTAGCCCACATTCGAGACTTCACTCATTCATTCCTTATCATCACCCTCGGATGTCCCAGATTCTCGAATACATCCACCATTCATAGAGAAATCTGACCTCATACCCAATATTCTCCAAACGAGCCCCACTCTAGATTTAACCCTTCACTTACTTCCCCCACAAGTTATCCGGGTATTTTTGGATCTAGTTCCTTCATGAAAATACACAAGTGTCAACTAGCCATATGCCTGGACTCTCGAATAAATATGACACCCTTAAATCACATCCAACTAGGATGAAAAATCCCACTAGATACTCATTTGGTCTCAGATACAAGCTCAATTTATGCAGTGCTCAGACTTATAAATTCTAAGGGATTTCAGGGACTTTTCCCAGGATTTCCTTGAATCCTAGTTTGCTCAGAACACCAATTTCCACTATAATGAAACCCCCATTCCAATTCCAAAATCATAATGTTATGCATGGAAATAATACAATAAAATGGATTTATCAACATGCCTACCATCAAGAATCAAAACCAGCTAAGCCATAACTAACAATGTCCTGTAAATTCAAATACCTCAGCATTAGATTAAACAAAACAATGGATCCCACATAGTCATACCAGATCTATTGATATATCATATATTATATCATTCATAGTCCTTTCCCAAGAAAGAGGATCAAAAGTATTTAGGCACAAAGATCCATGGTATACATAGCATATCAAACAATGGAACCCACACACTATAATAGTTAGTTGAACATATCAAGCATTCATATGGACCATGCAAATAACTCAGCAACTTAGGAACATATAAAAAAACATGGTATTTGTAAGCCCTTCAAAACCATGAGAAAACTCATATCAATGTTTCATTATAGACAACCAGGAAGATCACATTCCTCCGAATATAGTGTTGAAACATTCATTGTCATAACACATAACAACCTCATTCACCATTCATAATGAAACATGTATATAAGTGAATATACTTATTTGATTAAATTAAATGACTAGCAACTGAGGGAGGTACTTCAACTCTCCACCCAACCATAGGCCAACTACACTACAATATTTCTTGTAGCTGACCATCCCCAAGTCAGATTCAGAGTCTAAGGAATTAAGTGCTCAAGGGAATTCACGTTAGTACAAGTTAACCCGACCACACACGATTCCAGAGAACAAAGTGTCTCCACCTACTAGACACATTAGGGATCTAGAGCTCAAAGGGTTTCACCTAAAAAACTTGGTATGGATTCAAATGACTAAGTGTCTCCACCAATTAACAATTATAGGGAACCAAAGTACACAAGTTTCCACCTAAAAAACCTTGGAAGGATATAGAACACATAATGTCTCCACCAATTAAACACTATAGGGATCTAAAGACCACGGTGTCTCCACCTAATTCACACTACAGGAGTACAAAGTCCATAATGTCTCTAGCTATTGTTCCACAGAATCCATAGCACACCATGTATCTAGTTGTTCAACTCCATGGGAATCTAGAGTCCACACTCAGGGTATCCACTTGTTAAAACACCACAAGAAGTTCCAGAGTAAAAGGTGTCTCCACCTTCTATGCAGGAATTCCGAGTCCACCATGACTCCACCTTCTCAACACTACAATTGTCTCTTTTCACCATGCTCCTCATCGTACTTCGTCGTCTGCTAATAAACTGAGGTTTTTTTCCTTTTCCATCAGTGAGTCCTCTTGCTTTGATATCACATTGTCTATCTACATTTCTGAGTGTGTCCACTTTCTATATATTTCCCCAACCACTACTAACTATATTCCTTCACATACTATCAATTGTCAAATGATGCCTTCCCTTGCATATTCCATTATTTTTCCTCCCGTCTTCCCCCTAATTTTTTACTTCCATAATGTGTCCCTCGGGGATAGGGATTTCATCATGTATTGCAAAATGCCCGTACATTTATTCAATGCTTGCACTAGCAAAGCCATTAATTCATTAGGGAGATAGGTGGTAAAATAATTATGATGGATTAGGTTTACAAGCAACTCCTCCTCCTCAAACTATGAATATGTGTACACTTCTCCAGCCTAATCAATGTTTACGTTTCCACATCATTTACATGAATTATAATTTATAGTGATATTTACAGGAGGGGTAGAAAAAGGAGTTATCACAGATAATTGATTGTGCATTCATCATGCATGATATAAGGTTGTTAAATCACCATGTCATAAGGAAATAGAATGATGGCTTCAATAAAATGTTTGTTATTACTTTCTTCTTGATCATTACATCTAGTTAATTCACACTTATGATTCAAATATGATAGGGGCAGATGTATACCAAGATACAGTGTTAAAAAAAAAACATAACAGAGAAGCCTTACCATAATGATTTTTTATTACTCTCATGTGCACTTTAAGATAAGGTGAAAACCTCAAATTTTATGAGTTCTTATTTGAAAACCCAAAATTCCTTTAGAAACCCCAAATTTTGTAGAAATTATGGTGTATATTTGCAACTGCTTATGACGTTTTAATCAAAATCACAAGACACAAACCTACTCTATTGTTCTGCAGACATTAATTCATAATTTAAAACAAAAATATCAGACACTCAATAAGAAATCACACACATGAAAATAATATTTTTCCCGGGGAAAGAAATCTTCTAAAAACCCCAATGGCTGCTTGCATTAATATGATGAATAGAGATGTATTACAATTGCTTTGCTCAACCGAACACAACCTATCTCTCTTCTCACTAAGAAGCTCTAGCCCATATTTAATCAATTTCGGCCTCTGCTTGAGCCCCTATTTCCTTTCGCAATTCCTTGAGAAATTAGGCACCTATTATTTAGGAATTTCTCCAAAATGATTACACAATTCCTCAAGGTTGATCATCGAACTATGTGCAACATTTGTACACTCAATACTAGTCTACAACTAATGTTACACTGCCTTATAATATCCACCACAGCTGAGGAAATCGAATTCTATGCAGGCATTAGCTATTTTGGGTTGATTAGTCAATTAACTGGATGATCACTAAGTTTGACTAAAGTCCCACTACACAACTGACCCTCCACTAGTTCCTCCAATAGTTGGAACTAGTATAATTGAAAACAACTTTAGATAATTGACCTTGATTGCTAAAAATTAGAAATCACACATACATAATTGAAGTCTAACTCTCTAACTCGAATTTACTGAGTAAACTAGGTGACACAAGCCATTTCACACAAGTTAACTACATCCAAGTTGTTTTCTGATGTGGAAATTCCAATTTTCTCAATTTAATCAAGGAAAAATCAATTGAGAATTTCTTGTTGCATTTTTCAATAGTCCCTTTCAATAAGGAACATATTATCAACCACGCTTATCCTACACCTATGGAACTAGAACTTTTCTCTTGACAAGGCTTTTGTCAAAATGTCAACATCTTGTCCCTCTGTCAAAATGTATTGCAACAACATTATCTGCCTCTTCACAAAGTCTCATAAATGATGATACTGGATATCTATATGCTTGGATTGATCATGAAAAACAAGATTCTCAGATAGATTGATGCAACTCTGATTATCATAGTAGATCATAGTTGGATCCATCATCTGACCAAACAATCCAACAAGTATCTTTCTCATCCATATCTACTCACATGCTGCTTGACTTGGAACCATGTACTTTGCTTCTGCCTAGCTGAGCGCCACAGATCTTTGCTTCCTATTGTGCCAGAAAAAAGCTTCGGAACCAACATTGAAAATTCCACTTGATGTACTATTTTGGTCTGGTGGACTCCCCGCCAAATATGCATCTATGAAGCCACATAACTTCACTCCCTCTCTCTATTTGTACCATATTCCAAACTGGGTAGTGCCTTTGAGGTACCGTAAAACATTCTTGTTTCCTTCCAAAATAATTTGGTTGTCGTAACCATAGCTTGGCTCAGCTGGTTGAATTCATAACACATATTTGGTTGTGTGTTCATAAGATACATCAGTGAACCCACTACATGTCCACTTCCTCACCTGGAGTGACATCCTCCTTCCTCCAGTTGGTCACTAGAGGTGTCTTAATGGGTTTACAAATCTCCATGCAAAACTTCTATAGTATCTCATTTGCATATTTTCCTTGAGATACAAAAAATTCCCCATCGCCTTGCCATACTTCCAACCCGAGGAAGTAGTGCACGAGACCCATGTCCTTCATTTCAAATTCTCTTGCAATGTCCTCCTTGCAAGATCTGATCAGTTGTTCATCACCAATTAAAATAAAATCATCAACATATAAGACAATATAAGACAATAATAAGCAATTTACCTTCTACCAAGATATGATAGATGTTTGCATCCACTTCACTTTTGGTGAAGCCCAAACCGATGAGATAACTATCGATCCTTGTATACCAAGCATGGGGTGCTTTTTTGAGACTGTACAATGATCGCTTGAGTCTAGACACATGAGTCTCTTGATAAAAAGCCTCAAGACCTTCTGGTTTTTGGATGTACACCTCATCCTCAATAAACCCATTTAGGAATGTTGTTTTTACATCCATTTGATGGATCTTCCACCCCATCTGCGCAGTCAGAGCAATAATTGATCTAATGGATGAGTACCTTGCTACAAGAGCAAAGGTCTCCTCATCATCAATTCCTTCAACTTGAGAGTACCCCTTGGCCACAAATTTGGCCTTATACTTCTCTATTCTTCCATCTATTGCATCCTTAAACTTGAAGTTACTCTATTATGGAAATCCTAATCTGAAAAAGGGGAATTGAGAATTTCTCAAAAATGGCACTTATGAATAACCTAGATTTCATATGCCTCATCGTCTGGTTCACATCAGGTTCCACTATTACACATTATTTTGTTACATTCATGGAAATTAATGCCATGCCCCTATCCTTTGTCATCTGAAGCATTATTTCCATTCATCCTTGAAGAAGAGGGAAGAAAATCCTTTCCCTAAAAGATGAAAAACTTGTTCAAATCCATTTAAAAACCCTAATTCAAGAGGATGTCGCATGTTGCATATTAACAAAATACGTGATGAGCCTCATAAATGGGTAATTATATGGGCTCATTTTACCTCCTAACCTAGTCAAATCAACCATTCTCTTAGCTTATTGTATGATTTTCTGATTATATTTATGCTTATAGGGTGAGTTGAGTTAGTTATTATGCCATGTGGTCTAACATGTATTTAATGCAGATTATTGATGGATTTTGAGGTCAAAGTCAAGGATCTAGTGGCCAAACTATAGCAATAACTCAAAGTAGACAGAGGAGAGGAATTATAGGAGGGAATCCCCCTCATTTATTGCTCCTCACTTCGAATTCCCCTTCATTCAGCTCAGAGTACAAGCAGCTGAATCATGCACTAGAAGGCAGCCAAGCAAGTGGAAGATGATTGATAGTTATCTTGAGTTTTGGGAGCCAAGCCTCCCTAATTTTAAGGAAGATGTTGGTAGCTTCAGATGTATAAGTAGAGAGGCCTAGGGCCTCACTAGGGTCAACTTTTTTTGCTTGTGTAAACTCTACTCAAATTTCGAGCTTACTATTTTATGATAGTTTTATGTAATCTTGCTTTTTTTGATAATAAAGATGGAATCCTTTTTGAGCTAGCACTGAGTTACCTCAGAGGGCTGAAGCTCTTGGGTTAGGGCCCAACCCAAGCAGCCAAGCTTCTCTTTACTTTCATTTGTATGCTTTATTTTAGTTTGTAGATTAGTTTGCTATTAGATGTATTTCTCTTATGGTTAAGAATAGGTTGCTTTTGATGATTTAGTAGCTTGCTTCCATTTGTGCTTTTTGTAGTAGGTTAAGTAGTGATCAGATAAGATTCAAAAGGCTATCAATAGTGCCTTGGCCTCTCTTCCTCCCTCTGGGACCATGATTTGAGGCAAAGACTCTCTTGTTGCCCAAAAAACAAAGATTTTCCTCATTCCTAGGACTTCTAGTGTTTGTAGCTCTCTAGTAGGTTGATAGTCCATTTTTTCTTTGATTTAGATATTCTTTATCATGTTCACTTCCTAATTTGCAATATTCCTTTTACATGCTTTCTTTTCTTATAGCATTTCCCAACATTTCCTTCTATACATCATAGTTTAGGCCATTTTAATGCAAAACTCTATTTTTCCTAGGATGCACTCATTTCATTGGTTGCTTGATTTTCTTGGTTGACTGTTAGTTTCTATGTAGTAGATCTCTTCCAAAAATAGGCCAAATTACCAGCAATCACACCCTCCATCTGATCCATACCCTATAGGTCTCTCAAACCTCACCTCAATTCTACCCTAGTTTCCTTCATTTTTCATAGAACTTCTTCCTCTCTCCTTGAGCAAACCCAATCATCTTTCTCTCTCCTGGTGATTCATGGTAGACCTTAGGCACCCTAACACCTCATTCCAACCTTCATCCACCTTTTCCACCCACTCTCACACCCTCAAAACAACGAAAATTGCTCTCGGCCTCCTCCTGTAGGCCTCCTGTAGTTTCCTTGTTTTCCTCCTGTAGTTTTCTTGTGTCCTCCTGTAGTTTTTCCTGTAGGCTTTATTTTGAAGGACGAGTGTGGGAAAAGCCTCCAGAAGGCCACCTAAGACCTCCTAGGACCCATACACACCATCCTACATCCTCCCAAGCTCCAAAAACGCCCTATAACGCCACCTGTTCGCTGCCACACTCACACACAATAAATTAGATGCATGTTAAATTCACATAAAAGCACATAAAAATCCAAAAATATGTTTTTTGCTTATTTACTTCTAGAAATAGCATGGTTAGATTTTGTTTACTTCCTTGAGTAGGTAATGGCATTTCTTTCATGGTTTTCATAGTGTTTTTGGCAAAAGTAGAATTAGCTTGTTAATTAGGGTTTACTAGGTTTTGCTTTACATTCCAGTCTTTCTCCTTTCTGCAGTTAGAATAGCATCTGTAGAGTAATATTTCTTTCCTTTCATCACACATAGAGCTTCTTCTGAAATATATAGAAGTTGGCTTGAGCTCCTAGTGATCTTGCGCCGGCTGACCAAGTGACAACTTGCAGTGAGAACTAGTACTTGTGCATATAGCACCAACACTTGCAAGTTTGTTACAAACTACCACGTTGATAAAAGTAAAGTTCGTAGCACAGGAGTTGCATCATTCTTACTGCAATACTAGCACTCACCAATGCGGCATAGTTTATTGTTGTAGGTTTCATAATTGTCAAGCTGCGACACTATCACAAGTTGCTTCACTACAAGGTGCGACACTATTTTAGCAAAGGAAAAAAAAAAAGAATTATAAGCTTCTAGAAGATAAGCCTCATGGATGGCATCTACTCCAATCAATTTGGATCTAACTCACATCTTTTATTTGTCTAGATCATAACCTCCTTTCCTTATCGTCCCAAAAATCTTACAAATAGAACCATCTTCCATTGAGAGAGGGATCTTGATTGATTTTAGAAATGCTTTGTCTCTAAGATTTCCTTTGACACTCTACTAAAGTGTCCAACTTATGATCCCAAAGATTTTAACGCAAGGTGTTGAAACCATGAATATCTCAAGGGGGACTCTAAGACATCCAAGCATTAGGTTGTAATCGCTTCCTTTATGACAATACAATTAAATGTTGTTTTCCCACAATAATTGTCTATGTGTTAGATGATTTTTGGTATATATTTCCTTGATAATATATATAAGTCTTATCAAATTATTTTTGGATTAGATATGATTTTATCTTTTACGAAAATTATTTCGGTAGAAATCGATAACATAATTTTTTGGCTGACGCATTTTAAACCAACCAGTGTGGTTCATCATCAGGACCAGATGAAGAGGTAGACCATGGCAACGACTTAAACAGAGAGCAATGTAGAGACCAAAATTTCAAATAACAACTATTTTTGAAAAATAATATTTAAATTATGATATTAACAAATATTATAAAGTAACGACTATATTAAACGACTAGTTTTTGAAAAATAATATTTAAATTAATTTATTAAAATCAAAATTATTAAAATAAATTATGATTTTATCTTTGTTTGTTTTTTCTTGTCTGTAGGGTTTTTCATCATGAGCACCGAGGACAAGGTTGGAAGCTACAATGATTCGAGCAACTAGTGAGGAAAAACTTCAGTAAAAAGGTATGAGCTCATCTTGATCATGTTTTCATCTATAATTTTATTACAATAGATTTAGGGAAAAGAATGTATTCTTGTTTTGTTTTGTTCCAGATCTATGTTTTCATCTATAATTTTATTACAATATATTTAGGGAAAACTATGTATTCTTGTTTTGTTTTGTTCCAGATCTAGGTACCAAATCCAGGGGTATTAGTCTTGTCCACAATAATGGTTTGTTTGACAACGATTGGCATCTCCACTGGGGAACGATCTTTAGGATTTGTTCTCCAAGATTTGTTTTGACTCTTGAATCCTTGTTTTTATTTAGTTTTCTACTTTTTGGGTCACTAGCAATCCAGATCTAACTCTTAAACCTCATATCTACTTAGATCTTGGAAGAATTTTTTATTTTTTCTTTCTTTTTTACACTTGTTGCACCTTGCTTTAGGAACCAGAGCGACATTTCCGCACCTGGGTAGTTTAAAAACTATGACACAACCTACTTGTTGCATTATGTTGCACTGCAGCCTGTGACGTTGCCTGGAAAGTCAAATTTCCTTAGGGTGTTTTTCCAAATTGATCTTGGATACATGTTTTCTATGGTTTTGGAGTCTGTTCGCTGCTTATTGACAATATACTTTGCAAATCAAGTCTCCTTTTATATGCCACTTTGCATTTTTGGATTTTGTTTGAAATTTCCATTATTTGATTCTTTGACCTAGTTGTTATTCATTTTCTTTTGAAAGGTTTATAATCTCTTAGGTTTGTATTTTTTATTTAGATCTCATATGTCTTGTTTTTCTACATATTATTTCAAAGTTTGTTGTTTGTACTGTTTTGTGCAAAGGAGAAATTTTCTTCCTTTTTCTTAAAAAAATTCCTTACAAAAAGGAAAAAAATTATATTCCTTTAGTTGGGTTTAGGTTTCTTAGAGTGAATTTGCTATATTCTTTGTGTGTTTTAAATTCCTTCGAAAACAAAAAGATTTTAAATTTGTAGGAGGTCATACTATTGGTTTTCAAATGAAGCATTTTTAAGTAGTGAAAGCATCTTGATTTTAAAAAAAATTGATTAAATTTGGGACATTTTGCATATGGTAAAATTAATGTGTTTCTCCTTCCCTTAATACAAAATTCATCGAAATGAAAGTTTGAATTTTATTTTTTTGCATTAAGATTTAGAGTCATGTCAAACTACCATCTCATCCACTCCATATACCTACTTGTGTAAACAACAACCATTAAAATTAACGCATAATAAAATTAATTTGATATTTTTGCATTTCATTGGTAGCACACCTACATTAGCTTAATATTAGGGCCTTTGAATAGGTGGTGATTTTAAAATCTCCAAGGCTACAAAACAAAGTTAGAATCTTGACCTAGGGAGTGAAAATCCATTTGCAACATCAAGTAGTCTTGGCAGCCCTTGTCACACAAGGGTTAATGATTAGGTCACATTGGGGACACTAGCGTTATTAACCCCACTTCGTTGGTCTTGGTGGCATTGATTTGCATGTATTACAAATGGTTTTTTATAACACTTGGGGATCACCTGAGAGGAGTACACATTGTTTTGATGAATAAATTAGGGGGATTTCAAGTTTAATTACCCTGCCCTTGTGTGTATATTTGAATGTCGATTTCCCCCCAGGTTGGGTTGTTGTATGTGGTAACCTTAGTGGATATAATCCTAAGGCTCATACATTGTGACAAAGAAGGGGAATATATTTATTGTACTTGGGACATACGTTGGCCAAACTCTCCTGGGCCTTTCTGGAGGGTGATTTATTATATGTGAGGGTACTTGAACTGGGCTTGGACAGTTAAGCAGGTTTCCAATGCAACTAGTTCCACCCACTCTCTCATCTATGTGGATTGTATGCTTGATATTTTATATTTTCTAGTGTGTGTTGTTTGTTTTCCTTCTTAGTGGACCATAGTTGTGTTTTTAATTGGTTATATAAATTCATTGTGGTAGAACATCAACCTCATCTATCACGTAGGGTGCAGGGTTTACCCCCTGAACTACCTGAAGTTTAATAACTAGAAATTACAACAAAACCTAAAGTTGTACAACCTGAAATTACAGAACTTGAGACATCATAACATGAAGTTACTAGACCTAAAACTATTGAAGACAAAACATCAAAACTAGAAATTTTTAAACATGAAACTTTAGAACTAAAGGTTTTCCCATCTGAAACTCTGGAATCAAAAGTTGTTGAACCTTTAAATTTTGAAATTGGCATTCCTCCTTCAACAACTATAGTGTCTACTCCTTTAACCATTAGTCCTCAAGAATCTATATATTCAAGAGATGAAGTTGCAACTTGTCTTCCACCTGGTCTACTACACGTAGAAGAAGTTTCTTAAGAATACCAATCTCCAGTTAATATTATGATAACTGATATAAGATCCCATATTCTTGTTGAATTACTTATTATGTCCTTGTGGTGAGTTAGTCATTGGTATCAATCTCTTATTTCTACCCCTCTTAGTAACACACATTCTACATTTAGGAGAAGTCGACTTTTATGCACTCCTTTATGTTTTCTTACTAGTCATGTATCAGTCAATGTCCGCAAAATATACACCTAGAAATACTTTAATGAAAAATTTAACTTCTATTGAAGGTGGATCTTCTGAACCTAGTACATCTTCCAAGTTTACTAGATATTATTTACCTAGTAGTTCTCTTGATCCTAGTGGACCTAGTCAATCTTATATTTATGGTGGACCTTCTGTAGTTGTTGGGTATCAATCACTTAGTGAAACCTTTTCTAGAGATTCTAGTCCCTCATTTTTCATTATCCTCCTTGGTCTACTAGAATTCCATCTAGTTCATCTATTCCAAGTATGGTATAAACCCCTTAAACTATGGTTGTTGCTCAAACTTTTGTGTCTAGTATCCAACCAACATCTAGTCAACAACCTAGTTTGATGTCTAGGGGAACAATTTTTTCACAACAACCTCCTGTAGGATCTCTTCCATTTACTGGGGGTCAACATCCTATAATATTTCTTCCATTTACTAGGGGCAAACCTCTCGTAGGATTTTTTCCTCCTACTAAACAACAACCTCTCATACGATCTCCTCCTACTAGATAAGAACCTACCATAGGAATGTTTCCTCGTACTGGACGTAACCTCTCATAGGATATATTCCTCATATTTTTGTACCATCTCAAATAGGTTTTATGCAACCATCCACTAGTAGTGAAATTGTTAGTGGTGCTCGATTCCCTAGAATGGAAAGTACCCCATGAAATTTATCTTATGTTGGTGGAGCTCAAATACCTGCAGACCAACCTTTTCAAGGATTTCCTCCTCAAGCTTATGCTAGTGGAGCTCAAAATCCTGCAAACCAACCTTATCAAGGACTTCCTCCTCAAGATTATGCTACTGGAACTCAAAGTCCTATAGGTCAACCTTTTCAATTATTTCCACCTCTAGTCTATGCTATTCAAATTCAAATTCCCACAACACAATCTTACATAGGATAGCCTCCTCCAGTGGTTGGACCTTATGGTACTATGGCTAGTTACCAATATCTAGCTTATCAATAGCCTTGTTTTAATATGTAATTACCATTCCTTATGAATTTAGACATACCAGACTTATCACAACTTATGAATGATCCTATTCTTCATTATCCATTATGGCAGATAATTCCTACCAAATTACCAAGTGATATTCCCAAATTCGATGGTAAACCTGGAAAAGACCCATAAATTCATGTTATGACTTATCATTTGTGGTTTCCTTTGAACTCTTTAAATGATTATTCCATTCATTTATCTATTTTCCATCACAATCTTACTGGTAGTGCAGCTAAGTGGTACATTAAGTTATCATGAGCATCTTTTCCTGATTTGAATACATTAGCTACAACACTTTTGACTCACTTCCAACTGCCAATTCGTTACGAAACTGGTACTGATATTTTAAATTCATTATGACAATTACGTCTACACATATTTCTGATCATATTCATGAATGGAGAAGATGATGCCAAGTAATTAAATCGTCTATCCAATACCAATTATTGGCTAATTGGTTTACAAAGTCATAACTTCCTCCTTTTGCCCGTGATATCCCCATGGGTGGTGTTATTACCGAAGAGCGAGTTATCACTCATGCTCAATATTTGTATCTTTTATATTCATAATATGGAACATTGTAGGAAATTATTCCTCATACTCCTCGCACATCGAATAATACCACTACATTTCCTTCTATAGAATATCACATTGTTGATGGTGTGATTAGTTCTATTCGACAACAGTCTGTGAGTAAATCATCTGATCATTCAAAATCCAAATCTACTCCAATTGTCGCAGTTCAAAATTCTCCCCCTCCTACTACTACTCGTGTTTAAACTTCTGAGATTAACATAGTCCAGTCTACATCGACCAATAAATCTCAACAACCTAGAAGTAAGAAAAAGGGAAAAGGAAAAGATAAGTAAAATTCCCCATAATAGAAAAAAAATAAAACTAAACATGTTAAGGAACCACACAAGTGTAAACCTCAATATCCTTGTCTTATTTATGACGAGGATCATTATACTAAGGATTGTTCGAATTGTGTCGACATTAGTTGTTTTGATAAAGGCACTTCAAATACACCTATTGTTTTTACGAACCCTTTTCCTACTTAGTAGACTCAAATGGTTGAACAAATTCAATCCTATACCCCTCAAAGCTCTTATGACATAATCATGTGTCAAGAGATAGTTTTGGTGTAAACACAATCCAAAGACTATGATCTTGCTACTGGAAGTGTTCTTGATCAACCCTCTACATCTACTCCACCTACTTCTTCTCCTCTCCAAATAGAGTGACCAAATTCCAACACACTGATCCAACCCTCTCCAAAGGCTGTTATTCATAGGTCATCCTTCAGTCCACATGCTTGAGCTACTCAAAATTACAATATTGTTGATGACTTAACTTAAGCTCATTTTATGATGTCGGCCCATGAAGTCCTTCAAAGTTGCCTTGTGTAGTGGAAAGCGCTATTATTAATTATTGGTGGATTCGATACATCTAATTCAAGTTTGATAGTTTTTTAAGTGGATAATCATGTACCAGGACTCCACCACCAACTTTCATTCCAAATTCAATTTGTTGTGCATGGAAAACATGTTTTTCATACAACCATTGACGAAGGAGTGTCAACTTGCATAGTGTATTTAACTTGTTGGAAAGCCATTAGCTCTCCTTCGATCAATTAATCACCAAAAAATTAAAAGCATTTGATGGTATAAGGTTCAAATCTTATGGAAATATTAATGCATTGCATATTGAATTAGAAGGTAAAACAGTAACAATTGAAGTAGAATTCATTGACAAACCTCTCAATTATAATATTTTACTTGGTCGTAGTTGAACCTACACTATGTCTGTTGTAGTTCCTACTCTTTTTCATGTACTTTTCTTCCTTCATCAAGGGAAAATAGTCATAGTAGACCAACTCGCTTACTATTATTTTGATTCACACACGACTATTAATGTACCTTTCATAGGTAAAACCCCATTTCCCTATGAGGATGTTGGTGTGGGTATTTTAAAAGATTCATTATTAATGGGTACCTTTCCACTCCCACCACCCAACACTTCTCCTTGTGTCACTCAAATCAACATGCTTTTATCTAGCACCAGAGGAACTCTCAAATCATATGACCCTTGGTTAATGCCTAATCTATCACAAAATGAAAATTATAATAACCAAATGCCACTTAGTCCAATTGAGTTAGCTTATAAAGCAATAAAGGCTACCTCTGTGACTCCCTCTAATGCTAATGACTGAATGAACATGGTTTTAGATCAAGAGTCTCAATCATCTTATCTAATTTCCACTACATCTCTTGATCCTTTTGATGATTTCCTATAGACAAAAGCATCATGGAGATTATGTATTTAGGAGAAATGGCATGGGAATATATTCATCATTGTTCTTCTTTTCTTCTCAAGCTTGATAATTTTGAGTCAAATTGAAACTAATATTTTACCCAAGATCATTGATAACCCTCAAACTCCCATTTTGATCGATGATGTTTCAACTGAAGGGAATATAGGGAACATATCTGTAACCACAGTGATTATATATCAATAAAACATGGGACCATGGAAAATGTTCATATAGGTGCCTCATGTTCTCTTGAATAATTTTGAACCTAAATGGCCCTATTTAAGGAATTCTATGATATTTTGTATTGGTCCTGTGAAGAAATGTATGGTATCAACCCATGGATTGTCGTTCACGAAATTAAGACATAGCATGACACTAAACCTATTTAGAAAAAAACTCTTCTTATTCACCCACGAAAGGTCATTACTATCAAAGCTGAATTTGAAAAAATTCTTAAAGCAGGTTTTATTTATCCTATAACTCTAACTAATTAGGTTTCCAATATTGTTCTAGTCAACAAGAAACATGGTACAATCCATGTATGTATTTATTATGGGGATATCAATAAGGCTTGTCAAAATATAATTATCCAACCCCTTTTATCGACCAGATTGTAAATGATTGTGCCGACAATGAAATTTTCTTCTTTATGGATTGTTTTTTTGTCTATAATCAAATTGATATACTACCATCAGATTAGAAAAAACTTCTTTTATTTTTCCTTGGGTGACCTTCACCTATCGAAATCTTCCTTTTGGACATAAAAAAAATCCAATTACTTTTCAACGAGCTATGTCTTATGCCTTTCACGACATTAAGCATATTGTACCACTTTATCTTAATGATTTACTCGCACATTTTATGCGACATCAAGATCATCTAACACATTTATGAGCCATTTTCCTCTATTGTCAACATTATTAAATTCGCTTAAATCCACATAAATGTATTTTTTGTGTGGAACCTAAATGTCTTTTAGGTTTAATAGTATTCAAGCAAGGAATCTGAGTTGATCTCTTGAAGGTTAAGGCCATTTTGAAACTACCTCGTCCTTCTACTTTACACCAACTCCAAAGTTTACAAGAGAAGGAAAACATTTTATGACAATTCGTTCCTAATTACGTTGAGCTTACTAAAGGTTTTACTCGACTTTTAAAGAAATGGGTTCCCTTTATTTGGGATGATACCACACAAAAGAATTTTTTCTTTAAAAAGTGTGTTAATTCACACATTTTTATTACACACCCTAGATTATCATCAAGATTAGTTTTTATACCTAGATGCTCCCAATGGTACCATCGGCATGGTGCTTGTCCAAGAGGATGATTCAAATGATTCACATGTTATTTATTATCTTAGTAGGAACCTCACCACTTTTGAAATGAAATATTCACATGTGGATAAATTGTCATTGGTTGTTGTACAAGTTGTCCAACGTTTTCATCCCTATATTCTATTATCGAAAACTACCATCATTTATGATTGCAACCCCATGCAACACATTCTTACTTAATAAGTGCTAGGGGGGAATATTCCAAATGGATTGTTATCCTACAAGAGTTTGATTTAGGGTTTTTCAAAGCCAAATCTAAGAAATAATTGGTTTTTGTTGAATTGATTTGTGACTTTCGATATGTTGAAACAAAAACTGTGGCAAAAGATTTGATCCATAATGAATCTCTTTCCTAATAAATTCTTTTGATCCCTAGTATGGAGATATCATTATCTATATCCAAACCCAAAAATTTCAACCAAACTTATCACGCATTGAACACCATCAAATTTGATATCAAGGTCCACAATACATTATTGTGAGTGATACCCTTTATTGTTGTGGTGTCGAGATTGTTTTTCGATGTTGTTTAACATAGGAGGAACTTGAAAGAGTTATTAAAGATTGACATGTTGGAACATGTGGTGGTAATATGTATGGATATGCTATTGCCCAATTATTTTTTCCATACATGATATTTTTGGCCATCTCTCTTTAAAAATTTCATATTGGCAATCCAAAAATGTCATTCGTGTCAAATTTACAACCATAAAATGTGCACACCTCCTGCTCTACTTTACCATGTAGTTATTTTTGGCCCTTTAGATAAATGGGACATCAACTTCATAACATGTAACCCTTACTCGGCTAGGGGACATGGGTACATTATCGTTTTCATGGATTGTTTCACTAAATGGGCCAAAGTGATGCCTACATTCTCCAATAACGTGACAACTGCTACACTTTTCATATTCAATCGTATTATCGCTAGATTCGGTGTGCCCCAAGCCATTGTAACTAATCATGGCTCTCATTTTTGAAATTGTATGATGACCAAATTATCTGCAATTTTGGGTTTACAACATGAAAACACAACACCTTACTATCAGCTGTCCAATGGTGAATTTGAAGCAATTAACAAAGTTCTCACAAGTATGCTTCAATACATGATAGGGATTCACAAAAAAAAATGGAACTCGATGTTTTTTTCGACATTATGGTAATATCAAACCTCTGCTAAAACAACCACCAATTTTACACCTTCCCAACTAGTATATGGTTTAGAAGTTGTTTTACCTATTGAATGTGAGATCCCATCTCTGAAATTGGTCATCAAATTTCTCCCTACTACTTCTGCCAAGGAAGAACATCCTCTGTATTTAACGTGTTTAGATGAAATTCATCATGATATTTCTTTGGCTAATGAGGATACTGAGAAGTGTGTTAAATATTACTATAATAAAAATGTTAAACCTTAAATATTTGTTGAAGGTGACTTGATCCTCCTATATTATCAAGAACATGATGAGTTAGGAGCTGGTAAGTTCAATCCCATGTGGCATGGCCGTTTATTTTAAAACGAGTGTTAGAAAAGGGTGCTTACGAGCTAGTCGATTATGATGGAATTCCTTTAGGAGAGCCTGAAAATGGGCTTTACCTTAAAAACACTATGCTTAGAATCCTTCTACATAAGTTGTATATTGTTGCACCATATTTTGATGTGCCACATTTTTTATTTTTAGAAACAATTTATGTCCTTCACTACTTACCTTGCATTGTGCTTGGTCTATAAATTTCAACATTCCCTTTATGTTACATTGGCTTTGCTGATGGTGTTAGCCATAGTACTCAAAACCTTGCATTTGTTGCATGGGAAATCTATACACCCATTGATGAGTATATGTCTTGGTCATAAAACTAATAATATCATGAAGTATAGTGCATTCATTGAACTATTATTCAATTCTATTTCTCTTGGTATTCACCATTAGTTGTTCCACTTGAATATCAACTCATAGTGTTGCAATTAAGAACTATTTATTTCGTCAAAAGTCCTACTCTTCTACGAGTATATATAAGGGTTTGTCTCTTGGAATGAGAATTTGACTATCGGGAATATCAACATATTCCAATAAATACTAATACATTAACATGCACTCTGGCCAATTATGTATTAGATATACATTTGTGAAATTTGTAAATTCCAAACATAACAAATTTCATAAGATGGTAGCCAAAATAAAAATCATTTTTCATTAAGAGTTTTGAAAAAAGGTTTTTTACAAAATGTCTTGATACAACACAAGGCCCTTCACTTTTATATATCAATACATGCTAATAAAATGAAAATACAACTATGTCTAAATAAATCCCTAGGCCTATGATGCTCGTGGTGGAAAACTACTACTCGAGCCACTCGTTGAAGTAGATGACTCATCCACTTTGATACTCCAACTATGTGGCATTAATATTACTAAAGTACATCCTTTATCCACGTATCCACTATACCTTAAGTAAGGCTCTTAAGGTTTTTCTCTACCTCTTGGAGATCCTCTGTTGCTTCATGATCACAATCACCTAATCCATCCTTCTAAACATGCCTATGGATTGGTGACATATCAACGGGTTGAATCAGTCCAATATCTGCATGTTAAAATGGTATTAGTCTTAATGCAAAAAAAATAATTAAAATAACAAAAATACAAAAAAAAGGTATGTCAAAAGTCCTTTTTACCTGATGCATCCCATTAATCTCCCTCAAGAAGATCTAAATCCGGATCTCGTTGGAAATTTGTGCCTGCATCTAGATGATCCTCGATCATGATTACTTGGCTCCACAACCATCTGAAAAATGTGGGACCAAATGAAGACTAATGACCGCCTCCATGGTGTGCCATCAACTGAACACATCTCATCATATGAGCTACTCTCAATGCAATATCATCCACCTATATTCCTTAGGGATTCACCAAGGGCACCCTTTCCAGGAAAAAGGACACCAAAATGGACCCATATTGGAATTGCTTTAGTTGACCTGTCTTTCACTTAGTGAATTGATATTTCACATTTACTGATATCCCTTCACGTTAGTTGAAAAATATAGGCTCCATACACTCCAAGGCATATTTCATTTGTGCTTTTGTATCCAAATTCAGAGTTGTGCTTCATGTTACATGGGTTATGGTGAATACAATAGTTCTTAGTGGAAGGTCCATTACATTCTTAATCAAAATATTTTTGTTGGTGTAAAGGTTGGTGGTTCAAAACTCTATGGGAAAAAATATAGCCATGCTAAGGGTTGGTGTAGCCCAGGATGGGTATGATCCCTGAGTGATTTAGACGTGTTAAATTCCCCTAGATCATAGCTACTAAAGCCACATGTTAGTCATGTAGTCATCTTAGGACACACATAAACTAGCAAACACTTTTTTACTCTTTTATGTATAATCAAGCTCTTATCATTATCCTTTATTAAATTTTCTCTAGATTATATGTTAAGGAAATATTTCAAATAGTAATATTTAAAATGAATAAAATGTTTTTTCTCTAAACAAATCACATCTTTTAGTGAATACTTCTTCCATTATGATATATTATTACTTTATTTTATATTTATGTTTATTTTTATATCTAAGATATTTATATTTATGTATATTATAACAAGGAACTTTTATTATTATTTAAAATATAAAATTAATTCAGCATAGGGAAAATGGTGGTGGAGGCCTTTATGGAAACTGAAAAGTCCAACCAAATATTTTCTTTTCCTATGGTGCCTTATGGAGAATAAGGGTCTAACAAGTGATAACCTCAAAAGGCGCAACTATGATAGTCCAAATGTGTGCCCTTCGTGCAAATCGGACGAAGAATCAGTTGATGATCTATTCCTCTTTTGCTTCGTTTCCTTTCAAATGTGGAACTTTTTTTGAAATTCACTTTCATTTGGCTGTCAATGGCATGGAGAATCTCTCTCTACAAACTGGTCTATGTGGTGGAACACAGTTAGTTCCAAGAAGATGAAAATTTATGCCCCTATCATAAGTTAGGGTATCTAGCTGGGCCAAAATAGTCTGGTCTTTAATGATAAAGCTTTGAATGTGGATCATATGTTTACCTAGTTTCTTGCCATCTATTCCCTCATCCCTGAAAATGAAACTCAATCTCATCTTCATATTATTGTGTAAGAGAAAATAAATAAGCCATAACCATGGGCTTACTTCGACGAATCTTCTCGCGAGGGCATCTGCGGTGGAGGCACAATCCTTTACATCAATGAAAACCATTTCTTTAAACTCAAAAGTGGGTTGAATTTTTTGGTGGCTTATCTTTGTAAATACTCACTATCCAATGAGACGTTGTAAAGGCCTCCTCCAAGAACTCAAGTTTCACATTTTTGGTTCCCATTGTTGTGCTTTGATAGTCCCACCATGACATTACCTTGACATCAAAAGGGGTATTTTGTCACAACCTCAGATGCTTAGCCACCACATACAAACATTGTTGAATAAGAGGATTGAAAGGATTCTCTTTTGGAGGTTGAAGCCCCAATAAAAATGGCTATGGAGTAGGAAGATCATCTGGTGCTTGTATGAAAGTAACACACAACCGATGAAGAACTCCATAAAGTTTTATGTGTTCTGCAATCTTATATTTAACATAGAATGTCTGAATTATTGGTGTAGGATTCACAAGACCCGTTGTTTAGATAATTATAGAATAAAATTTATCTCTTTTTTTTCACCAATTCTGAATGCATTCACACAATATCACCTCTTGTTGTACAACATAGACAACCATTATTGAGAATTACAATATCTTCAACTCTTTCATCTTCGAAGCAACTAATGATCCATCGATATCTACTTCACCATCCTCATTTTCTATCACTGAAATTATTTTTCCATGTTCAAAGGTTTTAATATGGTTGAAAAGAGTTTTATTTTTTAGCGTTGGGGTTGAAGTTTCAAGAGCATTAGACGAGTCTTTGAAATTTATGGTGATGACATTGTTGAAGAAACTATAACCCTAAAGGATGTTAAAGGAGCTCTCACACCTGCATATTGGTTTATGGGTGATGTTTTGATATTGCAGGCACTAATAACAGTGAAGGTCTTTGTATATTGGTTGATAGGTAAACCCAAGTTGTTATTACCAGATAGAATTTGTCAGAGGCAGAGCACCTTAGTAGAAAAAATTGTAGAGAGTGTGGTACAATAACGATTGCAAGGATTCGTTTCATTGTTATTTTTCATAACAAAGCTTGAACACTGAGACACACTTTTTATAGTGCCGGTACAATCTAAACAAGATGAAGAAGAAAGAGAAGGCATTTGTGCCACCACTTCGACTACCATAAAGACAACCACTAAAGCTAAAACCCATGCATTCGTCCCCATCTTGAAGCAAAAACTCTTACATACCAAAACATAAACCCTCTTCTTCAACTCTATGACATTCCTCTTCTTTCCCCAACATGGAATTATAAGTCTAAGACCTTAGTTTGAAGGTGTTGTTGAATCTTGAGGAGTACCATTTGAATATGTCATTTGATACAACAATAATTATTTTAAGAGAGCCAAAATACCCTCCAAGAACACCAACCCTACTATTATCTGTAGCACCTTAACAACCCCATAACAAACATTTTGTAGAATTCCTACAATTGTTATTAGTTCAACAATAATTTGTTCCCATACAAAAAGTGCCAAACATAGTGATTGCATAAGCAAAAGTGATCATGGAGGGTTGAATACTTTTGGTTGATAATGCAGAGGAAATGGTTGGGTTCACATAGGTTGAAAACTTAGACTAATTTTTCAGCAAGCTTTTGGAAATTTCCATGGCTCTATATATATTATGGAGATATGCTTCTTATTCATAGATCCCATTGGTAGAAGTGGTGCAAATTTTGTGGTTCCACTGGAAACACTGAATCCCATTTCCTCTACCCAATTATAGGTCCACCAAATCAACTATAGTTGGGTCCTCTATGGCACTATTAGTGTTGAGGCCTTCGGGATAAGCAGTATCATGACCATGCTCAATGTCAATCATGGCCTTGACATTAGGCTGACAACATACAATGTGATTTATTCATATAAAAACATCTAGAGGATTTACCCTATGGGAGCCAAGGTGGTTTTCCATCACGGATCCCTACTTTAAGTGTGTTGGCGACGATAGCCTCACCATCTATGTTGAAAATCTCTACAACATTGAGATGGTTATGGCTCAGAAGGAGAAGCGAGCTTGAAATATGCCTTATTATACATTCAAAAAAGTTTTATGGGCTAACTCATGGATTTGGAGGAGAAGTTTCTTGTCGTACCTCTTAAAGGTATCTACCATGGAAGTAAGTGGAAGTGATACCACTATTCTACAAACAAAATAAACTAGTCACCACTGTGTTTTTTCTTCCCTGAGCTATCGAATCTTGCAGAATCAAACAACAACATAGATATGGGAATGGTGTAAACCCTGCAGAATTATTTTGGTACAACCATAGGAATATACAATCCATGGTTCCTCTAGATTGGAAACAAACACTATGTGCAAATCCACAAGAAGAGTTATTGTATATGGGATGTGACTAAGGGATTCGAGAACCAACATACTACTTCGAAAATTTTATGGCAGAACATTGATGGATCCAACCTAGAAACCCTTATAAAACCTTGATTTTCATGGAGTTGTAATTGATTATGATACCATTGATTTGGATCTTGGCAACTAAGATCCAGGCCAAACCATTAATAATGAGAGAGGAGGAGAGAAAACACACAATATTCAAAAGAAAGAAACTCTTTATTAAATAAGGGAAACTGTTAAAACTACATTGTGGTGGACGAATATGTCATTTTGCAGGGTGAGGCTCATTATTTATAGCATTCTCAATTCCTTATTGAGTTACATATTTCAATACCATGGGTAAATACTACTTTCCATTCAAATTAGGCTCATTTTATGGCTATCAATTCTATCCATAAGGAAATTGATATTGCTAATTTTTTTATGAAAGAAATATTTAGATTGGATGGTGTACCCAAGAAGATCATCTCGGATAGGGATTTCAAGTTCACCTCAAAGTTTTGGACACAATTTTTTGTTGTTTTTGGAATAGATTTGGCATTCAATATAGTGTATCAACCTCAAATAGATGGAATATTGAAAGAATAAGTAAGGCATTGGAAGACATGCTAAGGGTGTATGTCATGTATCAACCTAAGAGGCGGGAAGAGATTCCACCTTTGGTAGAATTTTCTTATAACAATAGGTACAGGTAATCATTAAAGATGAGTCCTTTTGAGGCTATGTATCTCAGAAAATGTGATACATCTATCAACTGGAATCATCGAGTGAATATGGTGCTTCTTGGGCCTAATATACTGAAGGAAATGGAACATGAAGTAATTGTTATCAAGTAGAAATTAAAAATATTTCAAGATAGGAAAAAGAGCTATGCAGATAATAGAGAATGAAAAAGGAATTTCAAGTAGGGGAACATGTCTACCTCCAAATCTTACCAAGGAAGATTTAATTGAGAATAGGATCTTGTGCCAAGTTGGCACCAAGATTTTTTTGACCATTTTAGATATTAGAAAGAGTGGGGCCAATGGCTTACATATTAGTACTTCCACCCATAGTGAAAGAACATGATGTTTTTGATATTTATTTTCTTAAAAAGTATGTGCATGATGCTAATCATGTTATTGATTGGTCTATGATACATGTGGAATCTTGGGAGAATTCCAACTGGAATCATAATGCATTCTAGATCAGAGGTAGTTCGTACTCCAAAATTGACTAATAGAGAAATTCAAGGTGTAGTGGAGGCACTTTGTACCAAATGAAGCCACTTGGGAAATGGATATTCAGATGAGGGTATCTTACCCATTTTTTTTTACTGTGTAAGTAAATGTAAAAGAGTTATGTGTATAGAAATCTTGTTGTTAAATTTTTTGTTTGGGTATATAAAACTGAGGATGATGTTCCTCTAATGGGTTAGGATCTATAATAGCCATTTTTTCTACCCTCTTGTAAATGTCACTATGAATTTTAATTCATGTAAATGATGTGGAAATTTAAACATTGACTAGGCTCAAGGAGTCAACACGGATTCATAGTATGAGGAGGAGGATTTGTTTGTAAACCTAAGCCACTATATTTATTTTACCAGCTATCTCCCTGATGAATTAATAACTTTGTTAGTGCAAGCATTGAAGAAATTTATGGGAAACCTGTAGTATAGGAAGAAATCTTGTACAGTCCCTGTCCTCGGGGGACGTGTTGTGGAAGTTAACATGCAAGGGGTAGATGAGAGGAAAAGGAAGGGAGCATGCGAGAGAATACATCATTCAACAATGGATAGTATGTGAAGAGATACCGACAATGGTGGTGGGGTAAACATATAGAGAGTGGACACATTCATAAGTGTAGTCAAATAATGTGATATTAAAGTGAGAGGACTTGCTAATGGAAAAGGCAAGAGGCTTAGTGAATGTGCAAGAAAGGAACCACACCAAGGATCATGGTGTAAAGAAATAATTGTTGTTTTGAGAAGGTGGAGTCATCATGGACTTTGGATTCCTGCTTAGCATGTGGAGACATTGTGTACTCTAGAACTTATTGTGGAATTTTAATTGGTGGAGACCCCAAGTGTGGACTCTGGATTCCTGTTTAGCCTAACTGGTGGAGACATGGTGTGTTCTAAATTCCTGTGTGACAACAATTGGAGACACTATGGACTCTAGACTCATCTAGTGTAATTAGGTGGAGACACCATGGGATTTGGATCCCCGTAGTGTTTAGTTGATGGAGACATTATGTGTTTTGGATCCCTACAAGGTTTTCTAGGTGGAACCATGTGTGTTCTAGATCCCTATAGCGGTTAATTGGTGGAGACACTAGGTGTACTCGATCCTTGTTGAGTTTTATAGGTGGAACCTTGTGAGCTCTGGATCCTTGATGTGTTTAGTAGGAAGAGACATTGTGTGTTCTAGACTCCTGGTTGATAGATGAAGGCACTATGTGCTTTAGACTCCTATGTGAATCATCTGGTTGACTTGTACTAATGTGAATTCCCATGAGCACTTAACACCTCATACTTTGAATCTAACTTAGGGTTGGTAAGATACAAGAAGGATTGTAGTGTAGTTGGCTTATGGTTGGGTGGAGTGTTGAAGTCCCTCCCTCAGTTTCCAGTCATTTAAGTTAGTCAGATAAGTATAACCACTTATATACATGTTGTACTATGAATGGCGAATGAGGTTGTTATTGTTATGAAAATGAATGTATCAACACTGCAAATGGATAAATGTGATGTTCTTGGTTGTCTATAATGAAACATACATATGAGTGTTCTCATGGTTTTGAAGGGATTACAGATCCTACGTTTGTTGATATGCTCCTGAGATGAAAAAATATTTGGATGGTCTATATGAATGCTTGATATTCTCAAATAAGTGTTATAGTGTGTGAATTCCATTTCTTCCTATGCCGTGCATATCATGGATCTCTTTGCATAAAGACAATTAATCATCTTTCTTAGGAAATGATTTTGAATGATATAATGTATGATATATCAATAAATCTGGTATTACTATGTGGGATCTATTTTTTGGTTTAATCTAGTGCTGAGGTATTCGAATTTATTGTAGGTTTTAACCCCGTACAGAAATTACCTGCATACGAATTCTAAAACACAGAAAATAAACAATGCGAGAGAATAACACATAAAACACATATACACAGAGATTTTCCCCTCGATCCTAAAACCAATACTACTAGCTTGATTTTTCATTATATTCCTTTCAATGTTACAATACATATTCATACATGCCGAAGCATCCAATACCATGGACTGAAAACCATTGCGTCCAAAACCATGGACTGAAAACCATCCTGTCCAAAACCATGTGCAAAAAATCATGCACAAAACCATAGGTAGGTCCACCCAACCTAATATAGGGTCCAAAAACAAAATTTTCTGGGGCGCTACCCCGAACCCCATACAGTGGGGTTACCTACACCCCTCAAAACCCCTGTGACACCCCCTCCCCCCCTCGCTACGCAATCGGTGCAACGAAGGGGGGGCTCCACCCCCCTTCTAACCCCCCAGTTAACTATGTGGGCTAGTCATGGAAATAATATAACACAACCCAACATTCTCCCACTTGTTGTTTTCTTTCCACAGGGGGCCACAAGAGAGCTTAGTCATTTATCCAGCCCTGTAATGCCCATTGTTTCTCTACACCAAGAGAACTTCTCAGAGCTCACAAATTTTGTCAATGCATCTGTAGTATTCTTCAAAGTGTCCACCTTTACCAGCAACACCTTTTTGTCTTTTATCATATCCCTCACAAAGTGATACTGAACATCAATGTGCTTTGTCTTTGAATGATATGCAGGGTTCTTTGCCAAGAAAATTTCACTTTGGTTGTCACAGTCTATCCTTATAGCTCCCTGTACTAACCCCATACTTGAACACAATCTCTGCAACCAAACTGCTTCCTTGCTTGCATGAGTGGCTACCATTTATTCTGCCTCTGTAGTTGATAGTGCCACTACATATTTTTTTCTTACTCATCCAACTGACTGCACCTCCAAATAGGTTAAACACATACCCACTTATAGATTTTTTTTGATCCAGATCTCCAGCCCAGTCTGCATCAACAAAGCCACGAATATCCAACACTCTGTCCAATCCTGGTCTTCCTTGGTAGCACAAACCATAATCACTAGTGCCATGCAAATACCTGAAAACCCGCTTCACTGCTGTCTAGTGCTCCTTCCCTAGTTTTGACATAAACCTGCTCAATACTCCCACTGCATGTGCAATGTCTAGTCTAGTACAAACCATTACATACATCAGGCTATCGACTGCACTTGCATATGGAACATGGGACATGTCCTCTTCCTCTTCTTGTGCCTTGGGACACTGTTCAACAGATAACTTTACACCTATAGGAATATGAACCTTCATCGATTTACTATCCTGCATATTAAACCTCTGCAATATTGTCTCGACATGCTTCCTCTGGTTTAACCAGACCTTCCTCTTTGTCTGATCTCTTTTAATTTCCATGCCCAAAATATAGTTTGCAGCACCAAGATATTTCATGTAGAATTTGGAGGACAAATGGGTCTTCAAATCCTGGATAATTTCTTTGTCATTTCCAACCAGCAACATATCATCCACATACAAGACTAGATAAATAACACGGTCACCAATTAATTTTAAACACACACAGTGATCTGCTTTTCTTCTGGCGAAGCCAAGTCCCCGTATAAATGTATCAAATTTCTTATACCACATCCTTGGTGACTATTATAATCCATATAGAGACTTCTTTAACTTGCATACCAGTTCTTTCTTACCCTTCACCGCAAAGCCTTCAGGTTGCTTCATGTAGATCTCCTCTTCCAAATCCCCATGAAGAAATGTTGTCTTCACATCCATCTGTTCTACCTCAAAATCAAAAGCAGCAGCAACAGATAAAAGTAATCTAATAGAAGTTACCTTGGAAACGGGAGAAAAAATATCATCAAAATCAATTCCTGGCACCTGGGAATAACCTTTTGCTACCAACCGAGCTTTGTATTTCTCCACCTTTCCTTCTGCATTTGTCTTCTTCTTGAACACCCATTTGCTTCCAATGGGTTTCCTTCCAGCCGGTAACTGTTGGCATTATGGCTAAAGTGTTGTCCTTGATGGCAACCCATTCAGGTGATAGATCACAGTACTTCAAGTTAGCAGCAGAGATTGATGATCAGCTATCAAATATTGAAGAAAATAAGGGGTACGCAGGTACACCTTACATAAGGTGCGTACACGCAGGTCGGAGTTACATAGAGTGCGTACATACCCGCAGGTCAGCCGTTCAGGAGGTGTGTACCCCCAGTGCACACATTTCAAGGTAAAGAAATTCACATGTGGGGTTTTCTTATGTTTTACTCTTGGTATTTAGCCGACGGTATTGGGTTATTATGGTGTCGGCTCGTGGTATTGATCCATGTTTTAAGGAAGAGCTTTCCTATATAAAGCAAAGGAGATCATTTGGCTTGTGCATGTTTTTGGTTGAATATCTTATGAGGGCTAGATCTGAAATATTATGATCTCTTGGGAGTATGTCTAGATCTAAATAAGGCGAATCTACTGATGGATTGAGATCTCTTCGGTGCATGTTCAGATCTGTAGATCTGACTGTCTGGGTTATTTCTGAAGTCTTGAAATCATCTATGCCCGAAGGTACGCAGGTATAGTGAAAGAAAAGTGCGTACGTACGCAGGAACGAAGCGTTTCAGGTGCGCCGGTACGCAGGCACAGAAGGGTTGCAGGTGCGGAGGTACGCAGGCACAGAAGGGTTGAAGGTGCGGAGGTACGCAGGCACAGAAGGGCTGCAGGTGCGTACATACGCAGGCACAGAAGGGTTGCAGGTGCGTACATACGCAGGCACAGAAGGGTTGCAGGTGCGGAGGTCCGCAGGCAGTTCAATGGACTCAGAGCGAGGTACGCAGGCGAACAGTTGAGCAGGGTGCGTACTGTAAGCAGGCGAGCAGTTGAGCAGGGTGCGTACTGTAAGCAGGCGAGCAGTTGAGCAGGGTGCGTACTGTAAGCAGGCAAGCAGTTGAGCAGGGTGCTTACTGTAAGCAGGCAAGCAGTTGAGCAGGGTGCTTACGTAAGCAGGCGAGCAGTTGAGCAGGGTGCTTACTTCTCTTAAGATCTTTGTTTATCATTGCTGTGTTCTGGGTTTGGTTCTATTATTGTTGATCTGGTTACTACAGTTGACTGGGTGATTTTCTTATACTTTATGATCATTTGATGCTTATGGATCCAGTTTGAAAATTTATGAAAAGTGGTCCTTGTAAGAAAAGAAGTAGGGGGTTGTAGCTCCCTTCCAGGAGAGACTGGAAAACGAGAGAGAGTTGTAGCTCTCTGCAGGTTGCAGCCTGCGTACTGGTAAAGGACTGCACCAGTACAAAACCATTGTAAAAGGAGTTTCTAATTTGAAAGAAGATAGAGACATATTGTAGCAGGTGGTTTTCACCCACATTGGGTTTCCACCTTACATCTTGTGTTCTTTCGTGTGACTATCTGTTTTCTTTGTTCATGCTCATTATTTTATGGTACTGACATGCAAAACTAATTCAAAGAACAAATAAGGAAGATTCATTAAAAGAGTTAGATAATACTGATTCACCCCCCCTCTCAGTATTATTTCCAACGATTGGTATCAGAGCAGGTCCTTCAGAGAAGCTTGATCGCTTGAAGGTAGATCGTTCATCATGAGCAACTACGAGAGAGAAGCATCAATCAGGCCACCGGTTTTTGATGGGACAAACTTCAATTATTGGAAGGTAAGAGTTACTGCCTATCTTCAATCTCTTGGTACAGAAGTTTGGGACATCGTAGAGACAGGCTATGCTTTTCCTTCAGCTACTCCTACAGATGCAGCCGAGAAAAAGAAGTATGAAACAAATGCGAAAGCAGTCAGTACTCTATTATGATGTATATCTCAATCAGAATTCATGAAGGTAATGCACTATAAATCCGCAAAAGAGATATGGGACAAAATTGTCACGAGCTATGAAGGAGATGAACAGGTAAAGCGTGCTAAAATTCAAACTCTCAGAATTCAGTATGAGACTCTCAAAATGTATAATGATGAAAGTGTGGCTAACTATTTTCTTCGGGTAGATGAGGTTGTTAATTGTATGAAAAATTTGGGTGAAGAAATAAAAGAGGCTATTGTGGTTGAAAAGGTTCTAAGATCATTGTCCCCCAAGTTTGAATCTAAAGTATCTGCAATAGAAGAAAAAGAAAATCTATGAATTCTTACTATGTCTCAGCTACATGGAATTCTAACTGCTTATGAAATGAGAAAGGGAGGTCTATCAGACATAAGAGAAGCTGCTTTCAAGGCATCAGGCAAAGGAGATTATTATGAAGCAAGCCACGTCCCAGAAGAAGAGGAAGAAGAATCAAATTTTGTCAGAAATCTTCAAAGGGGTTCTGGAAGGTTCAGAGGTAAGTTACCTTTTAAATGCTTTGCTTGTGGAAGAGTAGGTCATTATGCTGCAAAATGTCGTTATAAGGATAAAGGAAAGGAACCTGCTAGATGGAACAAGAAACAGAACGCAAATAAGAAAAGCTACTACACTCATGAAGATAGTGATGGTCTATCAAACAGTGATGAAGATGAACAAGGTAATGAATATAAGTTGTTAATGGCATTTGAAGATGATGATTATATGGATGCTATAGATGTGGATAACCTTTATGATGAAATTACTAGACTCAAGAGATGTATAGAAGAAAAGAATATGATCATTGATACTCTACAATTTCAAATTGATGAAAAGGAAAAACATCTTTAAAAATTAGAAGGTGAAATTGTTGGTCTTAGAAAAGAGATTGAGAAAACAAAAGCTATTAATCTCAAGTTTTTCAAAGGATCTGAAACTCTGGATGAGATTATCAATGTGCAGCGGTCTCCACTAAACAAGACAGGTTTGGGCTATAATGGAGAAACTTCTCAAGCATCCACCTCAAAAAGTTATCTTGATGCAGCAAGAAGAAATGAGCAAAAGCACAATGAAGATCATCAGGTAAAGCAGGGACGAATTACAAACAGAAACTATCAGGGGCAATCCATCTTAAGGGTGAACAAAAGCTACAACCAGCCACAGGTAAAATCTTCTCAATTTGGTTCAAGAATAGATGACAATAGAAATTACAATCAATTGGCTGGTAGATTCGATAACTGCAGAAGTTTCTTCAATGGACAATGCTTTTCTTGCCATAACTTTGGTCACAAAGCAGCTCAATGTGTTGCATATAAAACGATCATGACTAGGGAAGCTCAAAAACAAAGAAGTATGACCGGGATTACAAAAGGGACCTATAACAACTTTTCGGTTCTTGAAAATGAAGTTGAATGTTCTATTTGCAATAACTTTGGTCATGAAGACTCTAAATGCAGGAGCAGGTTTCAGCAGAAAAAGGAACAAGCCTCAAGCACCAAAACATGGAGAATAAAGGAACCACAAACAGAAAGATGTGGGATAGCATTTTATGCAGAGGGACAGGAAAATCTATGGTACATTGACAGTGGATGTTCGAAGCATATGACAGGTGATAAAGAAAAACTTGAGTCATTTTCTGCTCTAGAAAAAGGAAAGAAAGTCTCTTTTGGAAATGATACTCCTGCGACTATAAAAGGAAAAGGCATTGCTCAGTTAAAAGAAAAGGTCAAGGCTGGAAATGTTTTGTATGTTGATGGATTGAAGCATAATCTTCTAAGTGTCAGCCAGATGTGTGATCAAAGAACCGAGGTTATATTCAGATCAAATGGATGTCTTGTTCGTGATCTTGATACGGGTAAAACAGTGATCAAAGGCAAAAGAACTCCAAATAATCTGTACATATTTGAAGAAGGACAACAACAATGCTATCTGAGCAAGGATGATGAGCACTGGTTATGGCATCGAAGGTTGGGACATCTAAGCTTTTCACAAATAAGGAAAGAATGCAAATATCAGGCAGTTCGCGATCTTCCAGATATCAAAATTCTTGACAACACCATATGCAAATCATGTCAGTTTGGAAAACAAACCGGAACTAACTTTCCAGAGAAAGAAGGATTAGCTAGCATGCCTCTTGAGCTAGTACATACAGATACATGCGGTCCTTTCAGGAAAAGAACACCTCGAGGAGAAGAATACTTGATATTATTCATTGACGATTTCTCCAGGTTTGTTTGGTTAGGACTTATGAAGCACAAAGATGAAGCATTCGAAAAATTCAAATCCTTCAAAGCCTTGGTTGAAAATGAATCAGGTCACAAAATTAAGTGCCTCAGATCCGACAGAGGTGGGGAATTTACTTCAAATGAATTTTTCGATTTCTGTGAAGAACATGGGATAAGAAGAGAATTCTCTACAGCAAGAACTCCTCAGCAAAATGGAGTTGTGGAAAGAATGAACAGAACAGTCCAACAAATGGCTCGTGCTATGCTTGATGAGTCAGGAACTCCCGCAACTTTCTGGGGTGAAGCTGCACATGCTGCAGTTGTTATTCTCAACAAAACAAATGTCCGGGTGAATAGCACTCAAAGTCCTCATGAGCTCTGGAGTGGTAGGACTCCTTCGGTAAAGCACTTCAAAATCTTTGGGAGCAAATGCTATATCAAGAATACTGATGAGCAGCTTGGCAAACTTGAACCTAGAGCAGATGAAGGCATTCTTCTTGGTTACTCTCCACATAGCAAAGCATACAAATGCTACAATAAAAGACTTGGCAGAATTGTTGACAGCATTGATGTAGTGGTTGATGAGAAGGGATACATTCCTAGGCAAGTACATCATGAAGACATCGAAGAAGATGAAGGCTACCCCCAACGACAGAATGATGAAGAAGAAGAACCTCAAGAAGAACCTCAAGAAGAACCAGAGGAGCAAACAAGAATAGAAGAAAAGACTCCATCCAGATATGTTCAGAAGAATCATCCAGAATCTCAGATTATGGGGCAGAAAGAAGCAGGTGTACAAACAAGAAGAACAGTTGCAGAAGCTTCAAGCTATTTGGCATTACTCTCTTCTACTGAACCACAAAATGTGAAAGAGGCATGCAAAGATGAATGTTGTGTGAAAGCAATGGATGAAGAACTTGAGCAGATCGAAAAGAAAAACACTTGGGAGCTGGTTCCTAGACCAAAAGATAAGAATGTTATCGGAACAAAATGGGTCTTCAAAAATAAATTGAATGAAAATGGAGAAGTAATTAGAAACAAAGCCAGACTTGTTTGTAAAGGGTATGTGCAGCAAGAAGGAATAGACTTTGAAGAAACCTTTGCTCCTGTTGCAAGACTTGAGGCCATCCGAATGTTCCTTGCTCTCTCAAGTTTTCAAAACTTCAAAGTATTTCAAATGGACGTGAAATCAGCCTTTCTGAATGGAGACTTGGAAGAAGAAGTGTACATTGAACAGCCAGATGGGTTCATTCTTGGAAATGATCCAAATCTTGTATGCAGATTGAAAAAGGCTCTCTATGGTCTCAAACAAGCTCCAAGGGCTTGGTACTACCGTTTGGACAAATATCTTCATCAAAAAGGCTTTTCAAAAGGATCAGCAGATAGCAATCTTTATATAAAAGTTGAAAATGACAAATTGCTAATACTTGTTGTGTATGTAGATGACATTATTTTTGGGAGAAATGAAGAAGCTATGAGTCAAAGCTTTGCTTTGGTCATGCAGAAAGAATTTGAAATGTCCTTGCTAGGAGAACTGACATATTTCCTTGGTTTGCAAATCCAACAAAAAGAAGGAGGAATCTTTTTATCTCAAACCAAGTATCTCAAACAGATTTTGAAGAAATATGGTATGGAAGATGCAAAACCAGTATGTACACCCATGGTCACAGGATGTAGCCTTAGTGCAAATGATGAATCTGCAGCAGTACATCAACCAACCTACAGATCTATGATTAGAAGTTTACTTTATTTGACAGGTACCCGACCGGACATCATGCATGCAGTTGGAATAGTTGGAAGATTTCAGGCAAATCCGAAGGAGACTCATCTTCAGGCAGTGAAGAGAATTTTCAAATATCTTCAAGGGACTCAAAATTATGGCTTATGGTATCCTAGAGATACAGATCTTACACTTCATGCTTATACAGATGCAGATTGGGCCGGAAGCGTGGATGACAGGAAAAGCACAAGTGGTGGTGCGTTCTTTATGGGTTCCAGACTGGTATCTTGGTTCAACAAGAAACAAAGTTCGATTGCCTTGTCTACAGCTGAAGCAGAATATGTTGCTGCTGCATCTTGTTGCACCCAACTCCTTTGGATGATGCAGACTTTGCAGGATTTTCAAATCACTTGTACGCCACCTATCCCCATCTTATGTGATAACACAAGTGCAATCAGCATCTCAAAGAATCCTGTTATGCATTCAAAAACCAAGCACATACCAATCAAGTATCATTTTCTCCGGGAACAAGTGCTTGAACAGAAGGTCAAGATGGAGTATGTTCCTTCTAAGGAACAAGTTGCTGATATTCTCACCAAACCATTGCCCAGGGACACTTTTGAATACCTCAGGAAAAAGCTGGGGGTTGTTGATGCATCATCTTATTGCTGAACCTCTTTTGATTGATGGTACAGGTTCAGGGGGAGCATATAATGCATTGTTGGCATTATGGAGGATGTGCAGAAGGAGATCTTGGAAGTAGCTGCAATATGTCTCTATCTCTTTCATGGTGGATTATGGTTCTTCGTTGCAGATCTGGTTCATATTCAGGGGGAGCATGCTCTTAGGGGGAGCATAACCCTTTGCCCTTGATGTCAAAGGGGGAGAATGAAGCTGAAGTTTTGAGGTTGCCATCAAGTCCAAAGGGGGAGATTGTTGGAATTATGGCTAAAGTGTTGTCCTTGATGGCAACCCATTCAGGTGATAGATCACAGTACTTCAAGTTAGCAGCAGAGATTGATGATCAGCTATCAAATATTGAAGAAAATAAGGGGTACGCAGGTACACCTTACATAAGGTGCGTACACGTAGGTCAGAGTTACATAGAGTGCGTACATACCCGCAGGTCAGCCATTCAGGAGGTGCGTACCCCCAGTGCACACATTTCAAGACAAAGAAATTCACATGTGGGGTTTTCTTATGTTTTACTCTTGGTATTTAGCCGACGGTATTGGGTTATTATGGTGTCGGCTCGTGGTATTGATCCATGTTTTAAGGAAGAGCTTTCCTATATAAAGCAAAGGAGATCATTTGGCTTGTGCATGTTTTTGGTTGAATATCTTATGAGGGCTAGATCTGAAATATTATGATCTCTTGGGAGTATGTCTAGATCTAAATAAGGCGAATCTACTGATGGATTGAGATCTCTTCGGCGCATGTTCAGATCTGTAGATCTGACTGTCTGGGTTATTTCTGAAGTCTTGAAATCATCTATGCCCGAAGGTACGCAGGTACAGTGAAAGAAAAGTGCGTACGTACGCAGGAACGAAGCGTTTCAGGTGTGCCGGTACGCAGTCACAGAAGGGTTGCAGGTGCGGAGATACGCAGGCATAGAAGGGTTGAAGGTGCGGAGGTACGCAGGCACAGAAGGGCTGCAGGTGAGTACATACGCAGGCACAGAAGGGTTGCAGGTGCGTACATACACAGGCACAAAGGGGTTGCAGGTGCGAAGGTCCGCAGGCAGTTCAATGGACTCAGAGCGAGGTACGCAGGTGAACAGTTGAGCAGGGTGCGTACTGTAAGCAGGTGAGCAGGGTGCGTACTGTAAGCAGGCGAGTAGTTGAGCAGGGTGCGTACTGTAAGCAGGCAAGCAGTTGAGCAGGGTGCTTACTGTAAGCAGGCAAGCAGTTGAGCAGGGTGCTTACGTAAGCAGGCGAGCAGTTGAGTAGGGTGCTTACTTCTCTTAAGATCTTTGTTTATCATTGTTGTGTTCTGGGTTTGGTTCTATTATTGTTGATCTGGTTACTACAGTTGACTGGGTGATTTTCTTATACTTTATGATCATTTGATGCTTATGGATCCAGTTTGAAAATTTATGAAAAGTGGTCCTTGTAAGAAAAGAAGTAGGGGGTTGTAGCTCCCTTCCAGGAGAGACTGGAAAATGAGAGAGAGTTGTAGCTCTCTGCAGGTTGCAGCTTGCGTACTGGTAAAGGACTGCACCAGTACAAAACCATTGTAAAAGGAGTTTCTAATTTGAAAGAAGATAGAGACATATTGCTGCAGGTGGTTTTCACCCACATTGGGTTTCCACCTTACATCTTGTGTTCTTTCGTGTGACTATCTGTTTTCTTTGTTCATGCTCATTATTTTATGGTACTGACATGCAAAACTAATTCAAAGAACAAATAAGGAAGATTTATTAAAAGAGTTAGATAATACTGATTCACCCCCCCTCTCGGTATTATTTCCAACAGTAACTCCATCAGATCCCAAGCCTCATTTTTGTGCAATGATGCCATTTCATCAACCATGGCCTCTTTCTAGAATTTTCCATCCTCTGAATCTACTGCTTCCTTCACAGTTATGGGATCATCATCAGTAATAGATAAAGCAAAATTCTAACAGAAAGCAAATAGACTATACCTTTCTGGCTGCCTTCTTTCTCAAACTGATCTTCTCACACCCGGAGTTTGTGGCTCTTCATCTTCTGATTCATCCTCTGCTGTAGAGTCTGAGTCTTCCTCCTTTAGCTCAAACTCTATCTTCTCAGGTTCCTTTGGTTGGACTTCAAGTTTAATAACATCTTTCACCTCTCTGAACACCACATCTCGACTATACACAACCTTCCTTATTACTGGGTTCCAAAAGTTATAACCCTTTAAACCATCCTTATACCCAATAAAGATGCACTTTTAAGATTTACTATCCAACTTGGTTCGTTTCTCCTTTGGAACATGTACATATGCATCACATACAAATACACTCATATGTGAAAGAGATGGTTTCTTACCAGTCCATACCTCTTGTGGAGTCTTGTCCTCCAACACTAATGAAGGTGATCTATTGACCAGGTAACATGCTGTCTCCATTGCCTCTGCCCAGAATTCATGTCCTAACCCAACACCACTGAGCATGCTTCTTGCCCTTTCCATCAATGTCTTGTTCATTCTTTCTGCAACTCCATTTTGTTGAGGTGTATATGGAGTAGTCTTTTGCCTTGCTATACCACACTTCTTACAAAATTCTTCAAATTCCTTACTGCAAAAATCTCCACCGTTATCTGTCCTCAACACCTTTATCTTCTTCTCCGTCTGGTTTTCCACCAGAGCCTTAAATTCCTTAAACCTGTCAAAGACTTCAGATTTCTTCTTAAGAAAATATATCCATGTATTTCTTGAGAAATTATCTATAAATGATACATAGTACACAAACTTACCCAATGATGGAACCTTCATAGGTCTAAACACATCACTATGCACAAGCTCTAATCTCTGTTTCGCCCTCTTACCACCAGAGCCGAAACTCACCCGATTTTGCTTCCCAAATACACAATTTTCACAAAAATCAAAATCCAAAGAACTATTACTTACCATACCTTTACCATGAAGTATTCGAAGGCCCTTCTCTCCAATATGTCCAAGCCTTTTATGCTGTTGGGCCTCAAAATAGTCCTTATTCTCACTCCATTATTCACCAATACCTTCACATTACTTCCATATTACCTTCATATCACCTCCATTCCACCTCCACATCATTACATTTACCTCATCATTGGGTTATAACTATGCTTTTCCAAAGTTTATTATTTCTTAACATTTTAAAGTGGATTTATGGTTAAACTTTAGAAAATAATATGCTTATACTTATACCTAACAATTAGAATGAGTTTGTTGACATGTGTAGGTACAAAGGAAGCTTCCAAGGCATCTTTATGTGGCACTCTATGTTCAAATTCGAATTTGAGAAGATCATGGACCTCATGGAAAAGATCGTGAACCTCATGGAGGAGATCATGGAGGAGATCATGGAGGATAAGGTTATGTGTCACCATTGGTTGAGAAATATGTGGGTCAAAGGAGGGAATAGTGGGTCTACATTTATGAGTTTGTTATCATAGTTTTTGTATAAATAGGGTACCTCCTCCATTCCAAAGGAGAGGAGTCTTGGAGCATGTATCCAACTTATGATGGAATAGAATAAAGCTTCATTTTACATAAATTTCCATTCTATAGTTTTAGATATAAGTTGTCTTAATGTAGTATATGGAATAATTTGTCACTTTGTTCTTAAGAGAATTGAGCTCACTCTAAAAGGATCAAAGAAACATTTTATTTCATAATAGATCTTATTTCATTTAATTTCCTAGATGTTTGAGGATTTGTTTGTGATTGATGAATGGGTTTTAAATTAAAATCTTATCAGCATATGAGGGAACAACCAAGGGTCTAAGTTAGGCTCTCTCTCTATTTGATTTGCATGATAATTGGAATTCATTCTTTTGCTTTTAAGTTTCAAGTTATTTCATCTCCTATGCTTATGAATGAATCTTAGTTTAGTTTGGATCAATATACGAGGGGACAATCAAGGGACTAAGTTAGTCTCTCTCTCTATTTGAATATGAACAACAATTAAATTCATTCTCTTGTTTTTATTTCAAGTTTCTAGTTTTATGTAATCAATGATTTCTTTTCGATCTATAATACTATAGGGAAGGACAACCAGGACCTCCTCAATTAGGAGCCTCTCCCTTGCATATTATATTGAATCATAAATCATTTAGTTAGACATAGATTTAGTTGCCTTCTCCTGCATATATTTTGCTGGCATCATCACAAGCCTACGAGTTTCCCTGGTTGATAATTTAATGAAAGCAATTTAAGCAATTAAATTGCACAACAGATGCCACAACATGGTCTTCTCTCCAGAGACCACTATATTTTTTGCTCCACTTTCAGGAACCATGAAACTGTTGCACCCATCAACAACAGTGCTACCTTGCAGCTTGTATAGAGTTCCAATTCGAACTCCCCACATCAATACCAGTGCCCCCCTAACCATATTGTAGGTATCCTTCTCGAACACTGTTTTTACACCTGCATCATCCAACTTGCTTACAGAAATCAGATTTCTGGCTAATGCAGGAATATGCAGAACACCCGGAAGTGTTCTAACCATTCCACCTTGCAACTTCAACTTTACTTTTCCACGACCAACAATTCTAGCCTTCCTGTCATCCCCCAAAAAGACATCACCACCATCATATTTCTCATACTGGAGTGAAGTGAAAGGATGCACCTGAGTCAATCAACCATGCCTCATGATCTATATGTGTACTTGAAGAAGCCAAGTACACATCCCCACCTTCATCTGAGGTGGTTTTCACCTCTGCAGAAGGAGCATCATTAGATCCCTTTCCTTTATCATGAGCTTTAGATTTACAGTCCCTTTTGTAGTGCCCTTCCTTTCCGCATTTCCAGCACACCACCTTTACAGGTTTTCCAGGAGATTTAGATCTCCCTCTAGATTTAGATCTCCCACTCGATGACTTATTTTTCTTTCTGTTCTGGGACCGTCCTCGTATAGACAAGGCATCACCATTTTGGCTCTCCATATTTTTCCATCTCATCTCCTCCGTCAGCAAGGATGAGACTATTTCATCAAACTGCAAGGCAGTTGTATTGCTACCTATTGCAATAACCAGACTATCCCACAAATCTGGTAGAGAACACAACAAACTAATGCACTTATCTTCATCTGAAATTTTAATATCAACATATAATAACTGACTTACCACAGTATTAAATGCATTCAGATGCTCTGTCACCAAGTCTCCATCTTTCATCCTCAGGTTAGACAACTTTTTCCGCAGGAACAGTTTATTTGCTAGAGACTTAGATTGGTATAAAGTCCCTAACTTGTCCCACAAAGCCTTAGTCATAGCTTCCCCTGATACATTCAGCAATACTGAATCTGAGATACATAATCGTATTGTGCTCTTTGCCTTCCAATATAACTTCTTCCATTCTTCATCGGACAGTCCCGTTGGTTTAGTACTCGGATTTACTGCGATCCACTGATCTTTATCCACTAACAGATCCTCCATCTTGAGTTTCCACAACTCAAAACTCTAACAGTTAAATTTCTCGATCTCTATCCTTCCACTGCTCGCCATATTCTTTCACCACCAGAATCGATCTCGCGGATCTCCCACTGAACAGGGTCTACCACAGGCCCAAGCGAAACCCCTCAGCAACAAAGGCATCCCCTTGAAGCCAAAACAACTTTGATACCAAATGTAGGTTTTAACCCCATACAAAAATTACCTGCATACTAATTCTAAAACACAAAAAATAAACAATGCGAGAGCATAACACATAAAACACATATACACAGATATTTTCCCCTGGATCCCAAAACCGGGACTACTAGCTTGATGTTTCATTATATTCCTTTCAATGTTACAATACATATTTATACATGCTAAAGCATCCAATACCATAGACCGAAAACCATCGCGTCCAAAACCATGGACTGAAAACCATCGCTTCCAAAACCATGTGCGAAAAATCATGCACAAAACCATGGGTAGGTCTGCCCAACCTAATATAGGGTCCAAAAATAAAATTTTCCGCCGCACCCTTCAAACCCCCTATGAACCCCCTGCTACACAATCGACGCAACGAAGGGGGGGCTCCGCCCCCCTTCTAACCCCCCAGTTAACTACATGGGCTAGTAGTGGAAAGAATATAACACAACCCAACATTTACATGGAATTGTTAGTTATGGCTTAGCTGGTTTTGATGCCTGATGGTATGTATGTTGATAAATCCATTTATGGTATTATGGCTATATATAACATCAAGAGTTTGGTGTTGGAATGAGATTTTCATTCTTGTGGATATTAGTGTTTTCAACAACACTAGGCTTCAAGGAAAGCTTGGGAAAAGTCCCTGAAATCACTTAGAATTTCTAAGTCTGAGCACTTCAAAAACTAGGCTTGTATCTAGGAACAAATTAGTCTCTAGTGGGATTTTGCATTCTAGATGAATGTGCTTTAAGGTTGGTGGATGTATCTAGGAGTTTGGGCATCTAACTGGTTCAAACTTGTGTGTTTTCATGAGAACACTGGATTTAGAATGACCCTGATAACTTGTGGTGGAAGTGAAAGGGTTAAATCCATAGTGGGGCATGTTTGGATAATATTAAGTGTGAGGTTAGAATTATTTGTGAATGGAGGATGTATCTGGGAATCTGGGACATTTGGTGGAAAGGACAAGATGTGAATCTGTGAAGCCCTGGATATGGGACAAATTCAGATATGATTGTGGAATTACAGTGATCTGGGATTTTAGGAGGTTTTCTGTTCGCATTATGATACAGGTGTTGTCCTTGATGGCAACTCACTTAGATGACAGTTCACAGTGCAATAGGTCAACAACAAAGGATTATAGATCAGACTCTAAAGAATGAAGAAAGAGAGATATACGCTGGTTCACTTTGTCCAAGGCATGTATACACGCAGTTTAACAGAACAAAAGTAGCGTATAATGTATACATGCACTTTCACAGGAGGAAAAGCACGTACATGTTGGAAAACCAAGTTTTTGGTATTTGATCCAAGGTATTTTGGTCCAAGGTAATTTGTTCGGGGCATTTGGTCCAAGGTATTAACCCTAGGTATTGGGTCCAAGGTATTGATCCTAAGTGGTTTTGGTCCAAGGTAGTGAGTAAGGCCTAAGAGTATATAAGGAGGAGAAGATCATTAGGCCAAGGGTGCAAGCAATGAGATTCTAAGGAATACTTCTATCTGAAGTATATATTATGTTGCAGGGTTATGTTTGGGACTAGATCTGAAATTTTCATGTGCACCTTAAGTTCAACATTGGATCAAGAATCATGAGACTTGAAATGACTTATTCTTGAATGATCTGATATTGGTTGAGACTAGATCTGATGTTTTGTGCGAGTTCTACTTGCTATATATCATGATCTAGGTTTGTCTGAAGTCTGAAATTGCAGCAAAGTTTTGAGTCAAAATTTGCAAATCTGTATGCAGGTTCGTCTAGGCCAAAGCACCTGTACATGTAGGTTCGACTCTTTCAGGTAGCGTACGCCGTATACAAAAAGAAAAGCTTATGTTTAGATCTGACTGATCTATCTAATTAAATTCTGTTGTTTTACTGTTGTCTGTCAATGAAGTCCTCTTAGATTTGAACTGTTGAACAAGGAAATTGAGTCTGATTGATTGATTGATTAAGAAGGAAGGGTGATCCTTGTTGTTATCTGTTTTGAACTTTGTAATATGACAGTAGATCTTCAGAATGTCACTGATTGGTACAATCTGTGGTTCAAAATTTTATGATTCAATATCTTTAGAGATATACGCAGGTTGGTTTAAAGGAAGTAACGTATACACACAGGTTGGGTTCAACCAAGTAGTGTATACACTCTAATGCATGATTTTTGAGGTTATAGCTGGTTTTGGATGATGATGCAGGGTTCTGGGTTCATCACAGTATTCTGGTGTCAGTAATCTGATTGTTCAGATTAACTGAATATTGGTTGATGTAGTTTAAGTTTAAAAAATTTGATGGGTCCAGTATGAAAATTGGATGAAACGAGGCCTTCATGAATATTATTGTGTACCGGGAGCATCCAGTCTGAAAATTTATGAAACATGGTCCTTGGTGGAAGAGAGAAGTTTTTCTGTAGGCTGGTACCTACATACTAGTAAACATATTGGCTAGTACAAGAGCTAGGGGGTTACAGCTCCCTTCTAGTAGAAGCTGGAAAACAAGAGAAGGTTGTAACCTTCTGCAGGTAGAAGCCTGCATACTGGTATGAGTCTGCACCAGTATAAGATTGTAAACAGATTTTCTTATTATTAAAAGAAGACATAGATGACAGCAGTAGGTGGTTTTTACCCACATTGGGTTTCCACCTTAAATCTTGGTGTTCATGTGTGTTGCTTATGTGTGATGCTTTATTCTTCTTTTACTGCACTATCTAATAAATCTATGATATATTTGTTTAAGCTCAACACATGATAAATTGTCTAAATCAAAAGTTCTCTGCATATACGTTGGTTTCTTTAAGCATAGTCGCGTGTACACGCTAATTCACTTCACTGAACTAGCGTATATAAATCTGTTTGGGAAATAAAATTATTGATATAATAATACTGATTCACCCCCCCTCTCAGTATTATTTCCAACATTTTCCACTGTGCACATTTCATGTGCACCCAAATATCCCTTGTTGAAGGATATAAAGGGCATCTTCTCATTACGTGAGGGGTTTGGGTTTCGTGGGAATTGTGTGTTAAGATGAAGTCGCAAGTTCCATGAGTGCATGAAAACGATTGTGTAGATGACACGTAGGTGTCTTGGGTGACGTGGTAGGGTCACATGGACCAAACATGGTTTCCTTATGGCAGTGACTTGTTGATGTGGCAAGGGTTAATTGGTCAATCTTTAAAAGGGCATAACTTTCAATCTAGGAGCTAGATTGAGGTAAAATTTATATCACCGGAAAACTCTTGACGAGTTGAATGCAATGGTGTTGCCCAAATTTGATTCCAAAAACTTTGGTGAAGAAGGAATATTGTAACCCCATGTTCACAGTGAGACCATGGAGGTCAGGTTAGTTGAAAGTAACACCTCCCGGCAACTTGGGAAAACCAAGGGGTGAGAGGGAGCATTACATTATCAAATGAAAGTTTTCTTTATGAGATAAGATAATAATTAAAACCATGCGCTCGAAAGGATCAATAATACATCCAGAACCTCTAGAATGAATAAAGAAAAAAAAATTAAAAGAAAATCTATCATTTTCATCCTAAAATGATCGAAGTAAGTCATAAAAAAAATGCTTAATGAAGAATATCCAAAATATAATAGCAATATGTGGTAAATGATGAAAATCTTGAAATGAATAATCAAATAAAATTCTAACCTTTAACCCTTTAGAAAATCAAATATAAATAATACTTTCACGGTAATAAAAAATTTAAAACTAAAACTGAAAATTTTGGTTGGAGTCTTTCTTTTTACTTCTCTAAATTAAATAAATAAAAAGATAATAGTTATAATCACAACACATGATATACTAGATATATTAAATAGATAATAGAAATAATTGTATCACGTCCACTTTTAATAATTTACTTTTAATAATATTGATGATAATATAATGAAAATGAAAAATATTATAATATCACAAATAAATTCCATCTTTATATAAACAAGGAAATATATTATAACAAGTTAAGCTCACACATACCCATAAATGTTTTATTCACCTCACACAACAAATTTATTAATATAATAATATAATACTATAAGGATAATATAATACAAATACGAAAATTCATTATTGTTTAATTAAAAGTTTACAATTATTTAAATTAATCACAATTCAAATATCTTTTCATTTTCATTACATGAAATGATTTTCACAGAATTCTTGATGTATTTATCTTTCCAATGAGTAATTTCTCATTGGATTTGGTCATCTGAAACTCAATATATGACTTAATGAAATAAGAGTTCAACATTCATCAATTTCCTTTCCAAACAAATTTCAACCATTGATATCTAGGCTTAATATTTTAATCCCATATTCATTGAGTGAAAGAAATACTATGTACATAGATAGTTTTGACCTCCCCATATCATTTGTATGTGAAGTCAAGGAAGCTATGGAATCTTGCATAGGTTGTCTGTATAATATAACATTTTAGCTACCACATCAACATCACATTGTGTTAACCATTTCTTGTCTAGTTTCATAAGTCATACCTTGTTAGCCTAGCTTCCTTAATCATATAATTCTGCGTGCCCTTGTTAGTTTAAGTTCCCTAATCATAGAATTCCATGAGTCCTACATGTGAGTGGTTTAGTCAAGAATTCAAGTATTTGAAAAGGCTGGATTTAGATTTTTGAAATGCCAGAAATTCTAAAAAATCCAAAAATCATCATAAATAGAAATCCTGAATTTGGAAGCTAAGACACCAATGTCCCAAGAACCAGAAGAGATGAAGGAGATGCAAGATAAAGGAAGTTGGAATATCGTAGAGAAAAAAAAGAAAGCTACAACACCAATCTCGCCAAGAAAGACGAGGAGCCGGACAATTAAAAACTAAGAAAATTATAGGTCCGATAGACCAATTTGGTCTCAGTGTACGTTAACCATCATCATCATCATCATCACCAGGATAGACACATAAAATAGAATACATCATAGAAAGTGACACGTCAAGTTGAGGTGAATGCCTTGTAGGATAAAACATGTTGATGTGGTAAGATGACATCATCAAGTTTCTAGATATATGAAAAAGTCGGATCCAAATATATAAAAATCCATAAATATCCAAAAGTCATCATAAATAGAATTTTTGGATGCAGATGCCACATAAGATAGACACATAGTATATGATCTATGAGATAAAGAACACATCAACTAGTGATGTGGATGTCACATAGATGCCACATATGATCAAACATGATGATGTAGTGAGATGACATCATCAAGTATTCAAATATTTGAAAAAGTTGAATCCAAATATTTGAAAAGTTGGGTTCAGATATCAAAAATTTGTAAAATTCCAAAAATCATCATAAAAAATCACGAATCTAGATTCCATGTAGGATAGCCATATGGATTCCAAAGTTACGTAGAGGTAATTGTAGTTGATACAAAAGTGTTGAGGTGGCACAATAGGTGTATGTTGAGGTGGGACGATGAGCTAGTAACATAAGAAATATAAACACCCAAGCATTTCAAGAAAGTCTAGTTTCGTATATTATATTCAACAGTGATCAAATATGGGTTTAAACAAAACATTATAGGTCCAGATGTCACAAAAGCTCCAAATATTCAGAATCCAAGAATTTGAAAAAATGTATTAAAATCACCATAAAGAAGAAAGTCATATTTGGGTGTTGAGTTAACATGAATACATCCACACGCCACATCAAAAATGGAAATGTCAACATGATCTGTCATTTGCCATTTAGTAGAGTTGACACGTTGGTACAACAACAAGAGGAAAATCTCCAGATCCAGGTGCTAGGAAGTAGGTGAAAAAATATGGATGCTAGGTGGTAGGATTAAAGGAGAGAATAATGGATTTAGCTGAATCCAAAAGAAATTTGGGGTTTCTAAAGGAATTTGAATTTTTCAAATATGTCAATATAAAATTTGGGGTTTTCACTTTACCTTAGAGTGCATATGGGAGTAATAAAAAAACATTATAGTGAGGCTTCTGTGTTATTTTTTCTTCTTTTTTTAACACTATATCTTGGTATACTTCTGCGCCTAATCTGCTTGAATCATAAATGTGAATTAACTAGATGTAATGATTAAGCATAAAGTAGTAACAATTTTTTTATTGAAGCCATCAATTTATTTCTTTATGATATGACAATTTGACAACCCTAGATCATCCATAAGGAATGCACAATCAATTATCAAATGCAATTTCTCTTTAAGAAATAAGATAATAAATAAAACATTGCACTCAAAAGAATCACTAATACATCCAAAACCAAAAGAATGAATAAGAGAAAAATAATTAAAAGAGAACCTATCATTTTCATCCCAAAAGGATAAAGTAAGTGGCCTAATGAAATGTCATAAATGATAATAAAAAACCCCTTAAAATAAACAATCAAATAAAAATTTAGCCTTTAACCTTTCAGAAAATCAAAATATAAATAATAATTTCACAATTAAAAAAAAAAAAAACTAAAACTAAGAATTTTAATAGGGGTTTTTTCTTTTTGCTTCTCTTCTCTAAACTAAATAATAAAATATCGTTGTGGAGGAGGGCTTTGGGGAAGGAACCCTTGCTACCACTACCCTTTGTTCTTCCATTTTCTGGATTGGTCATCGCCACTGATGCTAGGGTTCGTCACTCAAGTGATGCTGCCTGACATGGTTGTCGTCAACTGTTGTTCATTTTCTTGCGTAGGGAATTGAGGGGGTTTGGGTGTGGCAACACCCTTGTCAGAGTATTTTTGGTTTTGTTCCTCCCTTTCTACTGCTAGTCTTTGATGAGAGTTGAAGGAGTTGGGGTGTGACGACTTCTTTGTTGTCTTATCCCCGTTTTTTTTTTAATCTAATGCAATGGCGCGTTTATTGGTGCAGGTTGTGGTGTTTTATAAGCCGTCTTGGCTAGGTTATCATGAGTTACAACTGCCATCGTTGATGCGTTTGTTGTGTGTCAGGCGTTTTTTGCCACAAATTCAGTGAGTTTTCTTAGGATTTCTAAGCATCCTGTGCCTAGGTTCCTTTTGAGGAGGGTTTTTCTTTGATGCCCTTTCTAGGTTTTGGAGGGCATGCGAGGGTCATTTTGGGGGGTCTGTGCCCAATTTTTTGTTCGAAGATCTAAATTTTTTTCTTGTTGGGGTTTCTGGTTTTTTATGGTATGCCCCTCAAGGCTTCTTGGTGGGCCTACATGCTCTGCTTCCTTGGTGGCCTTTCGACCATTTTTATGATTTGTCGTGAAGTGTTAATTACTTGATGCATTCAACACATGCAAAACATATCTTTATATGGAACTTTGAGCTCTTCATTTTAATAAATTTTTTTAACTAATATAACTGTAATGCCTCCAGAGATTTGCAAAATATAATTTTATCCTTATTTTTATACTGAATAAAATAAAAAAAAAAAAATCTTAAAAAAAAATTAATGGTTATAATACAACACATAATATACTAAATATGTTAAATAAATAGTAAAAATAATTATATCACGTTCCCTTTAATAATATAATAAAAATGTAAAATATTATAATATCACAAAAACAAATTCCTATATTAATAAATTCCATCTCTATATAAACGAATAACTATATTATATCAATTTAATCTCACATATACCAATAAATGTTTTCTTCACCTTAGAACAAAAGTAATAATATAAAATTGTAAGAGTGGGCATCTCTGAAAGAAGAAAAATAATAATGTATAGTTATCAAAGTAAACATCTCAATGTGAATTGGCATGGCCCATATAATTGGGACGCCTTCACATGACGTGTATGTACTATCTTATTAGATGCAAGTACCCAACAAACCGATGAGCTTTGCACTTGATATCAAGGACAATGAATAATTATAAAAATAAAGTTGATATCAAGGACAATGAATAATTATAAAAAGATAAATTATATATCCTTCCAAAGGAAATTTAAAGTTGATATCAAGGACAGTGAATCATTTATGCAATGATATAAATGGGACATTAGGGAAATCTTAGAGACAAAAGTGACTTGTCTGATCCAAGGAGTGATTGGCATGTGTCAATGTAAAAATATCTTCAATCCTTTTAAGATATGTTGTTTTTGGAATCTTTTAATGTATATATCCATGGAAATTTAAAGTTGATATCAAGGACAATGAAGCATTTATGCAATAATATAAATGGGACATTAGGGAAATCATAGAGACAAAAGTGACTTGTCTCATCCAAGGAGTGATTGGCATGTGTCAATGTAAAAATATCTTCAATCCATGTGGATCAATCCTTTTAAGATATGTTGTTTTTGGAATCTTTTAATATATATGTTGATGCTAATTCTGTTTTGTAATGTATAAGTGTGGCAAATGAGTCATCAATCTTTCAAATATGTTGTTCTTGGAATTATATTTAATTTTATTTGAAGAATTTTATAGTTGATTATGAAATTTTTGAGATTTTAAAGTTATTTAAAAGTAGGAGTTTACTTGTTTTTTTTTAAATCATGTTATAATTAAGGAGATTTTTATTTTGGATCTTTCAATTTTCATAATTTTCACACTATTTTGATTTTTAATTGAGCTTTTACATGGTGGGATAGAAGTTTTAATATCATATCTAATATATTAATATTTTTAATCTTTATTTAGTTTGTTTTTATTTTTAAGTGTAATGATTTTTTAACAATATTAAATTTATTGTGTGAGAGTGGTCTATAACTAGCATGTGGAGATGTGTAGGCGTTAGGCATAATGTAAGAAATATTGCATGTCAACATTTTTTAAATATTTTATTTTAATTTAATTTTTATAATATTTTTATAATTAAATATAAAAGCAAAAAGATATAGGGGAGATGAAGCAAATTGATTCTAATTTCTAGAACCATATTTAAATTTAAGTAACGAGTAGCTTTTAAGTGCGAGTAGCTTTTAAGTGCGAGCTTTTGGAGAGTTTTCCGATTTACTTTTTGAGCTAATTTATCTAGAAGTTGAAAATGATTCATTGAAATCACAAGTCTGACATGTGAACTCTTCACAATCGAAGTGTCCTAGGGGTTTTGGAGGGTGTTGAATCCATATATGCAATAAAAAACCAGTTAAATAACACAAGTCAAGATTTGACCACAAATTTGTTTACTAGATTTTGGCCCGAAATCCGCTAGAAAAGTCGCACTTAAAGACTACTCCCTTAAGTAATAATCACATAAAAATTTAATATTTACAATAAACTTACAATATAACAAGATTCTTAACCATGGATATTCACCCATTTTGCCATGGATATTATTACCCTGTAAATAGGGTTTGTCACAAGACCATGGATTATCAACACCACCCTCAAAAACCATAACTCATTTCAAAATAAAAATATTTTATGACTATTTTATTTTAATCTTATTTTATAACATTTTTTTACAAGTAAATCTAAAAACAGAAAGGTATGAGGAGATGTTGTAATGTCTAGTAATCATTTTGACTTGGTCAAAATAAAATAAAAATAATTAATAATTATAATTATCAATAAAACATTTTGTGTGGGTCAAATTACATAAAACTAAAAATAAAATAAAATAAAATAAAAAACACAAAAATAATAATAATAAATAATAAGACCAACCTAGGTCCATCTTAACTCTGATCTACCAAGGGTCGAGAAGGATCAAATCTCTTTTCACTCTAAAATAGGTTTGCATCGCAAGAGATTTGATCCCTCTCGACGCTTGTTAGATCTAGAATTAAGATGGATCTATGCTTGTTTTATTAAACTTTTATGATTATATGTTGTATAGTTCTTTTTTTATGTCAACTATCTTTTATGTTATAATTTCTATAGTAATGGATTAATCCACGACTTTTATTATAACTTAATTTAAGTTTTTTTAATAATGTGTATTTTTAGAAAATTTACATGAAATTAGAAATATTATTAATATTTATCTTTTTATTCTTTAGATGGAGTTCCTACCTATCAATCATAGCCATGATTATTATGATTCATCAACTAGTTCCATCAGACTTAGAATAGTTGAGATAGATGGCAAAGGTAGAAGGTAAGTTTGGCATGCAACATGCTTTGGGATTATGGAAATTGATGCCACAAACCCCTTGATGGTACTATAAAATTCCCATGTATGTGATGCCTCAACTTGTACTTATCACCTACATATGGTTATCATGAAGCATGACCAAGCACATTCCATAGCTAGAATGATATCTTGCTTATCATCAAGACTAGATTTGTTGATAACACACAATGGATGAGTACTTTCAATCTGTTAATTTAGTTTTTTGTCTATACTAGAATCAATATCTTGGCTTGGATTTAATTTCTAAATTGGGTATTCACCATTTATTTTTGGACAACAATTGGTTATATGCCCTTTCCAACTTGGTTCCATCATTGTATTAAGCTCCATCCTCTCCGTGTGATTGTTTTTAACTAACATAGGTAGTTTTTTCCCTTTCTTTTCCTACTGGTTTGTCCCACTCTTCAATCTTATGATTCCTCCCCCCATTCAACCCTCTTTGATTCTTTGTGGTTGTGGTATATTCCTCTTTTCCAACTTTGTCTTGACTTATCTTACACTCAACATTCAATGTACAATTTCATTTCTTCTCACCTAGCTTTCATCCCAAACATTTGTATCTATGCTATTGATCTCTAGTCATTAGATTCTCTACCAACCCTTGACACAGACTTGTTTCCCTACATAGGTATAAATATGCCCAAGCATAACCCATGCTAGTATAGTCGCTCTAGAAGTGTTCGAAGAGGACACCCTCACACAAGGGCTTATGTAAATGATGAAATCTATGTAGCCATTTACTGGGAGTAGACTATGTAAGAGGCCCAAAATGAGATAAATCTTATAGAAAAACAAGAACAGTTGAAAGAAGTTTCATACAGGATGAAGACATTATATAAAATGTTGGATAGTGGATACCTAACATGAGCACAAGTAGAGGAAGATGTAACAAATATTTACAGGCAATGGACATATATTGGCAAGTAAAAATGACATTGGGAAAAGTGTTAGTAGAGAGAAGTGGGGCCCAATAAGAAATATTGTGGTGTATCAATGAAATCCAACTTCGAGTCCAAAATTTGGATGAGAACGTGTCACAACTAGCTAAGAAAATAATAGACTTATAATTTCCTAAAACAAATGAAGAAGACCGACTTACAACAACACAACAACACTCACACTTTGGGTAGCTATGTTTAGATTATACGATTTTGTTTTACTTTATATCAATAGTAAATATGCTTTAGAATACTATTATAGGTATAATATAGACATCAAAACACTAACATATTGTTTATATGGGCAAAATAAATTCTACTTTGTTATTGGTATGGTTTCCCTAGTGGTAGGACAATAGTAGGACATTTGTATGTTTTGAAATTGTTTTAAATGAATTAGAATACATAGGTTGAATTTACACATGGAAAAAAAATATGTATCTCTTTATAAATATTCTATAGAAGTTAATAAAAGTTCTTAGTCATTAATTAGACATAATAATAAAAAATCATTTCCAATTAAAGAAAAAAACATATCTTTTAATTTCAAAAAAGAAAAAGCAGATGTGTTTAGTATATATTGTGACATTGTTGTAATAAGCTTAAGTATATCTTGAATGAGATACATTCAACAATTACTAATACCCATCACTTGCTAACATTTTTCACTTTGGAATCCTACTTAAAAATCCTTCCTGGAAATCCACATGCTCTTCCAACTCACAAAGTGAGCATGTACATGTACCTACTCACAAAAGGTGCATGTACCTCAAAAAGTGAAGAGAAAAAAATATATATGAAAACCACGTATCCTTGAGAGGGTTTATGGATTTTGTACACTTGTATTCTAAACTATCTCAGCCAACTTACAATGGTATAAAATTGGTCTAGTATGGAAGGAAAGGATAAGCACTGGTATAGTACCAAAGCGATCATGCTAGTATCATCGTGGTAAAGCAGTTAGAGGTGTTTGTTTCCCATGGTTTTTATGATCATGCTAGTATCATCGTGGTAAAGCAGTTAGAGGTGTTTGTTTCCCATGGTTTTTATGACCTTCCATCCTCAAAAAACACTTGCCATTTGAGACATCTATTCCTTTCATGAATTTGAGGCCTAAAACCTCCTAGTTTTCCTCATCCTTTTGCATGGAGAAGGATTGGAGTCTAGAAGCAATTTTGAGTGGCCTAAGGATGGAAGAACCTAGATGATGATTATAGAAGGTGACAATTGTAAGAAATCAAGTATAACATTGTAGATTTATATTTTCATTAATAAAACGTAAGTTACCTCTTCTTTCTCAGTCTCAAATTGAGTTTTCATCTTCATTAGATGATCATAATTTAAGTTTGGTTGTGGAATTAATTATCCTAATTAGTTAGTTAGAATTAGTTATTTCATTATGATTTTTCTATTAATATATTGGTTTGGGGAAGGTTGTTTGTCATCTTATGTGTATGTCTTGGAACTTGGATTGGATTGAGTATAAGTGGATTAGGATGAACATGTGAAGTCCCCCTTCAAAGAATTGCCAAGATTACGTATGTCTTCCTTCTAACTGAAAGTTAGTTATGACAAAAAAATGAAAATGGTTTTAAAAAAGATGTTTGTTCTTTGAATTGATTAGTTACAATTATAATTCACTTATTCCTCGAATTAATTAATTACAATTGTAATTCACCCTAATTATTATAATAGTTTGTCTATAACAACATATATTATTTACAGCAAGGGGAATAATTGTGATGTAGCATAGTCCCTTCCTCCACAACTCCGCACAATTTCAGATTGCAAATCTTCACTCTTGATGTGAATAACACATGGCCATACAAGTGATTTTTTATTAAAAAAATTCTAATGCCATGTACCATTGGCTCAATATTGCTCACAACTAGTGGGTAATTGAATTAATTTCATCCATGTTTTATCATTAAGAAAAAAATGATAATAAAGATGCGTTGTAAGGAGGATGACATTGTGTGGAGTATGAACCATCTTCCGCACAATGAAAGTGAACCTATAACCCACTCACTACATTGTGCGGAAGATGGTTCATACTCTGCACAATGTCATCCTCCGCACTCTGCATTGTTGAAATGTGTGGGGCTAATTTCACATTTATCGAGTACCAACAAACCAAAGCCCAAGAATGTTACCCACTACATAAACCAATGTAATGGTGATTGTAATAGATTTTTTCCATCAACCAAGTGGTGAGGTGTTCAAACTCTTTGATAGACTCTATTTTCTTTCTGGAGGGAAGACTGTATACTTTGGAAAGTTGTCTAAAGCCTACAAGGTAGATTATATATGTTGTGCACTATATTACTTGAAAGAAAAACCAAAAACCTTGTGGTGGTGCCAATTTTGAATAAATTATATGAAATTGATGTAATGGAATAACTTAATGCAAAGGCAATGTGGGTGGAGTGCGAAGGTGGATTCAGACTCTGCATAACAAAAACCATCACCACACAACGCTCCTCCGCACAACACTATGGGTCACCAAAGTAATCTTTTTTCACTCCTGCTAACGATCCAACTATATAATGATGCACTGAAATGGTGATGAGTGGGAGTGCAGCCAAGGATGTGGCATACCATTGATTAGGAGGTGAGGCATGGAGGAATGTTGGTTTAGAGAAGAGACCCCGTTGCAGATAAGGAATCACCTATGGCTCTTCCTTGCATGAAGTTTCTTTCAGAATGCAGGACACATTTGATATGTTCGTACATTCTTTTATCCCTCTTTGAATGTTGGCTTTCTCAATTAATAATGCTTATGGAATTCCCAATCTTGGAGTAATTATGCATTTCATGCCTTATTTTGGTGCTTTTCCCCATTTGAGAGGAATAAGAGATTAGATTCATTCTCTTTTTCTCATTATAATATTTAGGGACTTTCCCATTTTACTTGAGCTATAAATTGGATGCATTATTTGTTATTTTAGTATTTTCATTTTAGAGGAAAAATGGGTTCATTTCCCTTTTTTCATCACCTTTAGTTTAGATTGGAAGAGAATATTTTTATATCAAGATCTACAACCTTAATAATGTCCATTTTCCATTATTATCCTTTAAGATATGAGAGAATAATAGAAGAATGATAGAGAGAAACAAAGTCTAGCCTATCCCATATTGAATGCTTGACAGAGTTAACTTTTCTCACATGAGGATTGCCTTTGTATTTTCCACCAATTTTTGTACAGATGGACCAGATATGTTAACTTTTCTCACATGAGGATTTCCTTTGTATTTTCCACCAATTTTTGTACATATGACCAGATATTTGATTTCTTTTTATCACCCTTACTACTTTAGTGTGGTTGAGTTATTCATTTACCCAAGTTACTGTCTAGGCATCTAGGATTATCAGGCCTATGTTGCATGTGTAAATAAAATGATTGGCCTATATTAGATTTGAAATTTTGATCAATACTTAGTAATTACCAACTGTGAACTATTAGACACAATCCACATTGGGGCCTATCTTGTTCAAGGGTCTGCTTTCACTTTCTGTAATGTATTTGTATTGCATGATGAAAGAGGAAGGGGGAATAATAGATTTTGTGACTTAATGTTCTAATATTCTTTATGCAGGTGAATTGAAAAAACTACTTGCTCTTGAGACTGGATTAGAACCACAATATCAAAATATTATATTTAGAGGAAAAGAAAGGGATGACAAGCACTTCTTATATTTAGTAGGCATGAAAGACAGGTCAAAGATCGTGCTTATGGAAGGTCCGATGAGCCGAGAAAAGAAGTACATAGAAATGAGGAAGAATGCAAACTTTGAGAGGGCGAGGAGAGCTAGTGCTGAAGTGAGCTTAGAGGTGGATAAAATGCAACAAAAGTGTGTGACTGATTAAAGTTCTTGTGTGCCAATGCATTACCAGAATTGGTTGCAGGTTCGTATTGAGAAGATAAAGATTCCTGACAAGGAAAATCAAAGGATATAAGCTACACCAGCAAAGAACTGCTAGTTGCAAACCAAGAACAATTCAAACAACTATTAATGAAATGGTTCTACCCTCTACGATATACAAAAGAACAACATGTTCAATTATAGTATTTGCATACTTGGAGTAGAGGCAAAGCTCAGAGCGTACAATATTATATTATTTCTTTTTGATGATAAGTAGTCAAATTGATAGTGAAAAATACTTAGCCAAGAACTACATCAAAATGCTTAAAGTATTATTTTCATAATAACTTAAGTAGGCAGTATTTAAAGTTGAACGAGACATTCACAAAAGGGATGCTCAACGAGTTGACCAAACTCTAAATTTTGAGCCTAAAAGGCAATGGGCTCACTGAAACCATGCTCGATCTATCGGGACTGATCAATCTAAAGATGTAGTTTCTAGATCATACACGGTTCACCAGTCCGTTCCCATAATCGATCGTGACACTGGGTCGCCTTGTGGTGGTTTTTTTTTTCTTTCAATCCACTAAGTTTGGCAATTTCAGAACACATTATGTGCTCATATCTGCTTTGTAATAATAATAGATGTGCCCGCAAATGCAAAGGGGTCATATCTTTTTGGTGAAATGGTGATTCATGGACTAGTGGAGAATGATGTATTGGTTCATACAAAAGTATGACACAATAACAATAACACATGTTCATTGTTCTTGTGCGGAGTCTTCACTATGTGGAAAGCTTCGCACAAGAGAAAGAGTCATCAACCATATGTAATAAATAATTCTTTATCGCCAAGCTCAAGTATATGATATTATGCTATACAATAGACACAAGAAAAACTAACTATAGGACTTAAATTAATTTCTATTATAAGCGACTAAACTAACTAAAGCTATTAAAGCTTGCCATCAATTAATAGGCTACTAATTGTATAACTACATGCGTTATAACATAGCCCTAATGGTTAATATGGCTAATGGATACTATAATCCTATCGTAGCCATAAAAAGCTTTACATCAATTAATAGGCTACTAACCATAGAATTACCTGCATTAGAACATAGGCCTAATGGTTAATATGGCTATCAGATAATATAATCCTATCGTATCCTTATGGTTTATTTATTTCCCAATTATCGTGGTACTTAGTCTATAGTATGGGTATTATGCTTTTTACGTTAATAGTTTCTTGTATTAAGTGTAATTAATTAGGGGGGAACAAATGTGTTTTGCTGAACCTCAATAACAATATCTTGAGTGATCGATATTTCGACAAAATTCAATGAACCAATGCTTATCACATGTCAAGGTTGTAGAAAGGAACTTCCTTTAGAGTGCAACGATCGAGATTGGAACTCAACAACTCATTATTCTATGTGTAAATAGAGAATATAAAAGCGTTGGGCCACTAATTTGTCATTATTATTACCATTTATTAACATATATTTCATCCATTCCTACCATTCTTTATGATTTCATTTATCATATAATTCCATTTCATAATAATTCATGCTCTTGTGGATTAGTGATGTTTATTCTCCTTTATTTTTAATAAATTGAAGATTATTATGCATGATTTTGCCAATGATGGTTTATTAATGAATTTTTATAACATCACTCATGATTTTAGCCTCCAAGATCTCTTTGAGATTGCAAATTTCATCTTCAACTCATAATCAAATATTCCAACTCAGAAATTCGTTGGGATAAAAAGTGACAGTTTTGCGTTGGACATTTCGGGAAAATGAAGATGAATCTTGAAAATCTGAGACATGGGTTTTGTGTAGAACAAATAAAATCAATTTTCCAATGTGCAGTTTTCTAAAATTTGGCCTAAATTGAGAGAAACACAAGGTTCTTCGAAGGAAATTTTCACAGATTTTCTATTGTGGCCATTTTCCAAATTGCCTCAATTGCAATTCTAGATTCGATTTACTTCCAGTTGAATGTTGATGGGAAGATATTTCAAATATCATCTTTCTTATTGAGATTCTATAATCAATCTAAATTGTAAGGGAAATCATTTTGTAATAAGTTTGTTGTAAATTTCCCTTTGATGTTTGTGTATTTAAAAGACACAAATCAGAGAGAAAAGGGAGATAACACATATAGAGAAAATCAGATATTGAAGGATCAAATCCATACATTGTAATCATTCTTGAGTTTCATTAATACAAAGCTGAGAAACATGGTTTGGATTGTTCAATTTATTATGTGAGTTCTTTTCTTTGACAGACCAATTCCTGGTGGTTGGGCCCGCCTCCCTGAGGTACTGTCATGTAATTATTAGTAGATTAGTTATATTTTTGTTGTTTCAGTGTGGTTACTCAATACTTCTTACATAATTTCTTTGTTGTTTCCTCATTTACTATTCTTGAAGCATTCCATTTGTTGATCCCTTCGTTAAATGGTTTTTGCTACTTTGTCATTATTTGCATTCTTGTTCCCTTAAAACATAATTGTTGTTTCCTGCAATTTCTAGATTTCATTTAATTTGCTGCTCTAGACTAGAATTTGAGGGTGCAATAAGTTAAATTTCCATTTAATCAAGGTGTGGTTTAATTTAGTATTGATTCAAGTCGTGTGATTAGTATAATTCTTTTCTTGTCATTTAGTTTTTGCTTTTTAAATTTAGTATTGTTTTTCAAGTCTTACTTTTTATTTCTTGTCAGATGATCTTGATAGTGTAGAACACAATCATATAGAACTAGTGTTAGTTGTTGGTAGTTGCTTGCATATATTTTGCAGATTTCCTTGAAACAAAAATTTATTCCTTGGGTTGATAATTAAATTCTAGGTGATTAGTTATTTTTTTATTAAGAAATTAATTTACCCAACATTTTGGTGTCATTATTGGGGAGGCAATTAAATAACACTACCACACTAATATCTTATTGTAGATGCATACATGATTTTGTGAGGGATGGATATTAAATATGGAAGGTAAGAACCTACGCATGCATCTTGGGGAACCAATGATGGGTCTACCCTCAGTAGTCAGGCTTAGGTCATATATCATGCATGATTAAAAGTAGGAACATTAGAGGAAGGAACTTGATTTTTTTATTATTATTATTTCACTTAAGTGGTGATGTAAGCACCACCCATTCCACTAACCAATTGACAAGAACATTTGAAGGAGGAGCCTCAAAGTAGCACATGAAGAACATCTGTTTTGGGAATAAATGGCACACACTGCTACTTTTGATTTTCCTATCAGAGATCTAGGAGTGACACAAATGCACATCATTCCCCCATCTTCTCTACCAAAATTTTATGGTTTGGCAAGCGAAGACCCATATACATTCTTATTTGAGTTTGAAGTACTTTGTAGAGGATATGATTATTGTACTAATGATCAAAGGTTGAAATTTTTTCCTCTTACTCTAAAAGGATCATCTCTCTGATGGTTCATGAGCCTTGGTGGGAACTACATTCAAACATGGGAGGACATGAAGAATGCATTCTTGGAGAAGTATCGAGACTACTACAAGGCCAATGAAGATATTTTTAGCGTGATACATGGGGAAGATGAAATCTTAAAGGACTATGTGGAGCAATTTCGATACAACCTTCAAAAATTAAAGCATAAGCATTTGGCAAAAGAGGCCTTGAAAACACTCCTACTCAATGGAATCAAAGATGAATTTTTAGAACACTTAAATCTGAAAGGAAAATGTGATGTTTTTTAGCTATCATATGATGATGTTTGTGATTTATGCATAAGGTATTCAAGAGGAATATCCAAGGGTGGTAATAATTCTAGAGAACATTTTTTTTTCCAAATCTTCTACAAGAACAGGAGATATAGGAGCTGAAATCAATGATTTATTTGAAAATTTGAAAATTTATTTTATTAGCTCTCTAAATTCACAATTGCATGTTTTATAGGTTAAAAAAAATCAAGAATCATTTGAAGAAGTGTTTTTCCCTTAGTGTTGAAAGAAACATCCCATAGATAGCTTCTCTTTCTTATCCAGGATGGAAGTAGCATATCAAATAGATGGAGAAGCTGCAACAATTTCACAACCATGGAAACTATGGCCTACATGTATGGTTCAAAACACTTTCTCTCCATTTTCTTACTTACATTATCCATCATGGATTACTCCTGTATTAGGGAAGCCATACAAATATTAGTATAACCCCAACCAATATTGTTCACAATTTTGGCATGGCTCATGTTATGATTACATGACTACTCTCCCTCACCTTGTAGCACAAACACATTATCCATATTCTTCACTAACTCTTCAACAATATCTTGCTTTCCTATCAAAAGGATCCATGCAACCTAATGAGCTACATCATCAAAATCCTCCATGCCTTACACAATTTCTTGCTCAATCCATTCCACACCCTCATAGTAATAAACCAAAACAACATGCTTACAATGTTTTTGAACTACAAAATTTAGCCACCCTTCCCACCCATTCTATCTCACATGCACCATCGTAGAAAACTTATATTGAGATTGGGAAGGTTTCAAATCCAAAAATTGTAGAAGTTATGTAAGAAAATGAGGTTTCTTCTAGTCTGCATCAACATGTCGTCGAGATCAAAAAAACATTAAAACATCAAGCACTGCATGATATGAAAACTATGGGAAATCAAGAAAGAAATGAATATGTCGAATATTGGACTCACTCTAGCATTTTCTTGCAGCATCACTCCATACTTCAGCAATTCTTGGCACCATCCTTAATAGAGAAGTTGGTCTCTCTAACCTTCGTATTCATTAACATGCATTTTTCAAATTCGTGTATGTAGATACTTGACACGTTAGTTAGAAAATGACTCACTATAAGTACTCTTATACGTAAGCATATTTTATTTTTCAAAGTAGAGTAGGATAGTGTAGAAAATAGAATAAATAAGGAGATAAATAAATAAATTTCTTTATATGTAAAAATAATTGTTTTTGTTGCAACACGAAGTGAAAATTAACATCGATGATACATATTTGAAATTATTTATGTATGTAGATGTATTATATTGAAAATAACATTTCTACAAACACTCATATCCATTTTGATCACCAATTTGGAAAAAATGTTTGTTTATCATATTTTATGGCTTGCGGGCTTGATCAAATTTCTGAAAAAATAGTCGAGACAGTCATGTTTTTAGGGACCAAATGGGAATATTTTCAAAACATGTTTTTATAATAAGGAGCCATTTATGCCTAATTTCTAACCCAATTTTAATGATTCAATTTTTATTTGAAACGAAAAAGTTATGACCAAAACAGTGACAGGGTGTCTAGTAGGCAGCTCAGGGACAGAGTTGGGATAATCCATTTTTGGAGGCCTAAATAACTAGACCTTGAAAATATGTTTCTATGTTATATTCCCCTATGAATCTAGTTTACAATTCAATTTTATTCACTCTATTTATATATCTCATGAGAAAGTTATGACCAAAATACTGACTGTTTATCATAAATCAACATTCTTAAAACTTTGTTTTTCTGGTTGTTCACTAGTGTATTTGACCCATCAATTATTCTTTCCTCCAAAACATGTTTCTATTGGAGATATATATATATATATATATATATATATATATATATATATATATATATATATATATATATATATATATATATATATATGAAAATATTTTAATATCCAATTTGAATAAGTTCAATCCGCCATCAAACAAAAAATTTATGCTTAAAATATCAACTGTTGATCTAAGTTGGGAAATTGAAAATGGCTCTGTTATGCAAGTTGTTCTAAGAAAATTTGACATATCATATCATGAAATTTTTAAAACCTATTTCTATTTGTGATATATCTTTGAATTAGCTTTCATTTTTATTTGGAATCACTCAAATCGAGCGAAAAACAAAGGATTTATTATTAAAACACTGCTGGTTAGTATGGTTAATCACTGCTCTCCTACAGGTAACAAATAATTTTTGCTTTATCTTTCCATGGATTTGTTTTACCAAGTAATTATTTGTTATCTTTTTCATATTCCTTAGATTAATACATCCCGTGCACCTCTCTTCTTCCATTATTTTATGTTTTATTGCAGGTAGATGCTCATTTTTTGCAGGTCTGAGGAGAATAAAGGAGGTCCATTTATGAAAAAGTGATTCTTGAAGACAATGTTAATGAAATAAGGGCATTTTTTCCAAGCATCTACTAAGAAATTTAATATCATATCATGTTGAGTTTTTTTTAGGTGTCATTATCTAAAATGTTTTATAAGAGCTTGCTACAAATTTCCCGCTAATACATGCCAATAAGAAAAAAGAGCAACACAAAGACTTTTTCTTTACTAGAAAAAATTATAACAGGAGAAATGCAGAATTTATTTCCATTTGAAGACCCAAGTCATTGCCACCAAAGCATTTTTCCAAAAGATATTTTTTTTCCATTCATCCACCATTGATAGTTTGTTGTTCCTAGAAACAGGTTGAGGTTCCCTTAGGAAACAACATTGTTGCACCCGAAATCATAGATGTCCTAACTTAAGTTATTTATTTATTTTCAATAAAGTGTTGTTTCTTTTATGATTTCTCCTATGCTTTTATGTTTCAGGTGTTGTTTCTTTCAAAGTTACAGCTTTTGTTCCTTCATCAAAATAAAAGAAGAAAGTTATTAAGTTTTATGTTGTTGCTCCACATCTATCCATTTGTTCTCCACGTCTTATCAAGTATATGGTTGCCTCATATCTAATATTAAACATTCTTATGGTAAGTCTTGTCAGGAATGATTTACTCTTAATTCCTCATTATTTTGTAAAGTGACTATGACTGTTGGATGACTAATCCTTCTCCATGTCACCTTGCTAGGATCACCCATTGAGTTAGTTTTTGGGAGGGATTGCCACAGTCATACTTGATACTTCATGCCTATAAGCTTAAAATGGTATGGGTAGTTTTGAGGTTGTAACATGCAACAATGGTACTGTTGGATAAATAAATATCGAACCATAATTGTTTCTACCTTAGCTATAGTAGTTGTTTCCTCAATCACAACTATTGGTTCCTAAGTCACATTTGTTATTCCCTTAAGCCAAAACTATTGTTCCCTTAGCCACAATTGTAGTTCCCTTGGTCACGGTTGTTGTTCCCTTAGTCACCACTATTGTTCCCTTGGTCATGGTTGTTGTGCCCTAAGCCACATCTATTGTTTCCTTAGTCACGATTGTTGTTCCCTTCATCACAGTTGTTATTCCCTTGGTTGCAGTTGTTGTTCCCTTAGTCACAGCCGTTGTTCCCTTGGTCATGGTTGCTATTCTCTTAGCCACAAATGTTGTTTCCTTGGTCATGGTTGTTGTTTCCTTAGTCACAATTGTTATTCTCTTGGTCGTGGTTGTTGTTCCCTTAGTCACAACTGTTGTTCCCTTGGTCTCGGTTGTTGTTCCCTTAATTACAGTTGTTGTTCCTTTAATCACAATTGTTGTTTCCTTAGCCGCAACTATTGTTTCCTTATTCACAGTTGTTGTTCCCTTAGTCACAAATGTTTTTTCCAAAGTCACAGTTGTTGTTCGCTCAATCACAACTATTGTTTCTTGACTCATAGTTGTTGTTCCCTTAGTTAAAACAATTGCTTCCTAGGTGACAACTATTGTTCCCTCTATTACAACTGTTGTTACATAAGTCATGGTCGCCCATTTTCACGCTTTTGATTCAACACTTGTAAGTCTTTCAGATATATTTTTTCTCCTTAGTGAATGGGAAATACTTTTTATGTTCTAGGTCCTCTTTGACATAATGATTGGGTAGTCAATTTATCTTTGTTTATCCATAACATAATCTTATTTTTAAGGAATAATTATGTAAAGATGATTTCACCGTGTCAATTTTCAACTTTCTTAATTTGTCAAGTCCTTGATCTTGTAAAATTTATGATGATTACCACAAAATTGTACTTAAATCTTTCCGTCGCTATCTAACAAATTGTTCCTAAACCCCAATCTTAACAACGCAAAATATATTTATCAACAATCATTTGAAGGTTATTATTTTTTGAGAAGCAAGACTAACCAAGTTGAAAATAGTTACTGCAAAACTTTTTACGCAATCCCTAGCTCTTAAGGATCCGACCTACCACCCCATCTATTAAGTAATCTTTTATTGATTAACAATAACCATTGCTGAATTTTAAAAAATCTTAGTCAACTGAAGGATAGGAGGTCTCATCACGAGCCGACCTACCATGATCATAGGTCCTAATAAAATGACATTAATACTATTGGTCACTAGACATCTAAGTAAATTGAAATGTTCTTGTAACTATGTATTTATTTATAATAGATGGGACAATGGCTTCTCAATGGGTTAAAAAGGCATCAACGTCGAGGCTATGCACCCTACTAGCAGCAATGGCCATGGTTATGGTATAGAATTTAATTCAATACTATGATATAATTGGTTACCTTATTTTCTCAAAACTAATTTCCAATAAATCCCATTGTTTCATATATAAGGTTTGCTAGAACTCATGGTTCATGGCATAATATTTAATCAGTTCTTAAATGATGATGGTTATGGTTTATATCCATTATTGATTTATAAATATTCACTTTACATGTTAAGGATCAAACTTTTAGGATATTTGAGATTTGACATTTTGTATCATCTAATCTATCATTTCTTTATTCTACAAGTTTCATATATCTAACCAAAGATAAATGCGTTGCCCAATCAGTTGTCATTTATTCATAGCTTAACAACACTACTATTATTTTCAGGTAGAGTAAAGAGGCCAAGTTTTGATTGTGAACACTAGGTAATTGGTCAGATCTTGAGAAGAAAAGACTGAGATAACTATTTCATCCCATGTATCGCCATTTGTGTGCCCATAGAAACCAAAGGTGATGGGTATAGGGAATGCATCTTTTTCTCATTTTTTTTACCCTCTTTTATATTCCCTTTTTATCCATTATTATCCCATGGCATTCATAACATGATTATGTCACTTTTATATATAAAGAGGTAATTGAGGTGATGAATTATTGATTGAGGCTACTCATGAGATGTGTTATAGAAACCTTGATGACAGGGAAACTAATCAGTTTGTGGGAAGGAAATCATACTACACTTTATGATTACTTTCTTTCATATTGCATGGTTTCTACCTTCTGTATCACTTTCATCATCAGCTTAGTCTACATCAGCTTCAACAAATATCATTTCATCCATGTTATTCCACACTTTCATGGAGGTAAAACTTGAGGTAAAATAACATAAGTTTCTAATTTATTAAAAGTTTAGGAGAATGTCATGAGCATTATTCACTCATATTTTCAACAATTAGTTCCACTTCTTCACCACTTCCCATTTTTTTAAAGAAAAAATCTTTCAGTTTGGGGGAGTGTATCTTTTCATTAATTTATTTATCATGACTATGCCATTAATATTCTTTATCGTCCATCGATATCCTTATTCATTCTCAAAACCTCCACTATTCCTTGTTGTTTTACACCAAGCAGAGATTTCAACAATGATTGTAGCAACAAATTCAAATTATTTTCTAGCGTAGCATGAGGGCATGCTAATTTTCCAGTTTGGGGGAGGATTTGCTATGCATGATGGATGTTTTCTCTTTTCTTCCTCATTTAAGGCACACAATTCGTTTTTAAACATTGCAAAAATTGATTCGCATATATATATTTAAAACTATGAATTGGATTCTTATGATTTTTGGACAACAAAGTGGTATCATTAAAATACACAAACCCATAAAATTTCAAGCTAAACTAGTTTGTAAAATTGCAAAAATCATGCACTGTCATCTACAACCATTTTGTTGATATCTTGAAATCTGTTCATTGGATTGCTTGTTTTTTTGTATGGAGAAGCATTAAGGTAATAGGAACAAACATGTGAAATTTCAGGCAAAACTGATTTATATTTTTTGAGAAATTAAAAATTATCATTTGCAACCATTTTGTTTATATATCAGGATTTGTGCATCAGCTAGCTCTGATTTTCAAAGTGGAGAAACATTGATATAGTAAAAAATTTCCTACAAAATTTCAACAAAATATGGTTTGTATTTTTTGAGAAAATGGTTAATGAAGTTTTATGTTACTTGTATCATATTTTGCTACAACTTCATATACATATGGTTGAAAGTCAATGTGAAAATTCTTACATGTTCACCAACATTTCTAGAATTGAAAAACCACTATTTTGAAGAGGCTTTTGGGGAATAATTCTTATGTTCCATCAATATCATGAGTTGGGGTGAGCATTTTGATTGTTATAACTTGGATGGTACAAAGGCATTGGATTGCATGAGGACATGCAACATGGTTAGTTTGGGGGAGAGGTTGGGCCACTAATTTGTCATTATTATTACCATTTCTTAACATATATTTCATCCATTCCTACCAATGCTTATGATTTCATTTATCATAATTTATCATATAATTCCATTTCATAATAATTCATGCTCTTTTGGATTAGTAATGTTTATTATGCATGATTTTTCCAATGATGGTTTATTAATAAATTTGTTATAATATCACTCACGATTTTAGCCTCCAAGATCTATTCCAGATTGCAAATTTCATCTTCAACTCATAATCAAATATTCGAACTCAGAAATTCGTTGGGATAAAAAGTGACATTTTTTCAGGCGAGGAGGGAGGTAACTCCTAAAATCAACTATGTTTAT